>CANTUQ010000098.1:12737500-13337500 GCA_947683425.1 Excoecaria cochinchinensis
GTCAATATTCCTTTATTCTTATGGTTTGAAAATTATTGTCATTATAATAATATTAATTATCCCTTTGAAAAGGAACTAAAAATACTAAATACAGTAGGAAAACTCTGGAATTTAGACAACGATGAAAGAATAATGTCTATATATCCACCATTAGTAAATGTAATATTAAGTAGAAATGATCGAGAATATATAGGAGTACCTTTTGTAGAAATTAAAAAGGAAGATTCAACAGATAAAAGAATACAACAAATTATAATTTAGAATAATTTTACTAATCAGATCTTAGAAACCATAGGAAATCAATTAAACAGAATAGAAACAGTAGTGCAAAAACCCCATCATGTTGAAATAATAAAACCCTTTACCTTAGAACAAAAACCTTTATTTAAGCCTTTCGAATTTATAGGACCAACTATTAAGTTAAGTAAAGAAGAGTCTATATTAAGAAAAATAGAAGAAAAATTAGGGAACCTTAACCTAAATAGCTCTAAAACAATTAAGGATAATAAATAAAAGGATAAACAAGTAACAGTAATAAATAAAGATGAAAACTCTGAATCAGAAGAAGATCTTGTAGCCAATCTAGAAATTCAATTTGATCAACCTAATAATAAGCCCTTAGAAATTAATAAATTAAGAAGAAATGCTCCTTTACCTACTACTAGAAATTACTATTCTAGGCCTACCCCTCCTGATACTCAATTTGAAGAAAGAGAAACAATTCATCAGGCTAGTTATGACGAAAAATCTGTGTACGAATGGAATATAGATGGACAGTCAAAATATATGATATTAAACTTTTTACAACAAATGATCATGGCAGCTGGTGCCTATAGGTCCATAGGTAATAGTGAAAGTCAAATTGCTCAGGTTTTAATCTCAGGATTTACTGGACAATTAAAAGGTTGGTGGGATTACTATGTATCCCACGATCAACAATAATATATATTAAGAGCTACTAAAACTGTAATTAAAAGAGAAAATAATATGAAAACAGAAACAACACTAGACGATAGTATTAATACCCATAATTTTTTCTATCATGAAAAGTTTTATAGGAGATCCCAGTTAATATCAAGACAGAAACTCAGAAATACTACAAAATCTTACTTGTCCCAAATTACAAGATTTTAGATGGTATAAAGACTTATTTTTAACAAAAGTTATAATGAGATCAAATTGCAATAATTCATATTGGAAAGAAAGATTCATAGCAGGATTACCTAAACTTTTTGCAGAAAGAATTAGGAATAAGTTAAGATCAGATTATAATGACACTATTCCTTATAATGATTTGACTTATGGCCAAATTATCAATTATATTAATAAGGATGGTTTAGCTATATGTTCAGAAATTAAGCTAAAAGCCAAATTAAAAAGAGATAGCCAAACTGGAAGAAGTGAATTAGGAGATTTTTGTCAACAATATGGATATGAAAAAATCAGTGCACCATCCTCTAGAGCTAGAAGAAAAAATAAAATAAGACGAAAATATAATTCCAGAAGAAAGACATTTAGGCCCAGTTTTGAAAAGGAGAGACCCAACATAGAAAAGCCCAAAAAAAGAAAAAAATTTCCTAAGAAAAAATTTTATAAGAAAACCTTTAAAAAGGATATAGTAATTAGTTATAAATGTGGCATTCCAGGACATTATTCAAAAAATTGCAAAATGAGAAAAAAGGTTAATAGTTTAGATGCTTCAGAAGAATTAAAAGAAAAGATTATGAAACTAGTAATAAATGATTCTTCTTCTTCTGACACAGAAAGTGATATCTTTAAATTTTCAGAAAATGATTTAAACTTAACTAGTGATGATAATTCTAGTAGCAATTCAGAAATTTGCTAATGTATAGGAACATGTCAGTGTAATCCGATAAATATGCTAAATAATGAACAAGAATTTTTACTAGATATAATAGATAAAACTGGTGATCCAGAAGTAAAAAGAAACTATTTACTTAAATTAAGAGAATTAATAGGACAAAGGGAGCAAAAGGATTATACGCCTTATAATTTTAATGAGATCTGTCAAAGATTTAAGCAAGTTAATAAAGAATCCTCCATTCAGGATCTTCAAGAAGAAGTTAAGAATTTAAAGCAAGACATAAGCTCATTAAAAAGGAGAGTCCAAACCATAGAAGAAGAAAACCTTAAGGATAGTTTAGGAAAATTATTCTTAGACAAAAATAAGGCATCTACCTCTATAGTTATAAAAGAACCTGAAGAAAAGGAAGAATATGTCAACAGCATATCTAAAGTAAATTATCAAAGGTGGTATGTTAAGTTAAGTATAGCTATAAATGATGATTTCCATCTCTCAACTTTAGCTCTAATAGATAACAGGGCTGATCAAAATTGTATTCAGGAAGGTCTAGTTCCAACAAAATACCATGAAAAAACTTCAGAAAGACTTAGTTTAGCTAATGGTTCAAAATTATACATTAATTATAAATTATCCAAAGTTAAAATATGTAATAAAGGTTATTGCTACAAAACTCAATTAATTTTAATTAAAAATCTTAATTCAGGAGTAATTTTAGGAACACCCTTTATAACCATGCTTTACCCTTTTCAAGTCTGTAATAATGGAATAATTACAAAAGTCTTAGGTAAATATATTATTTGAATTTGCCTTTCCAATGATAACAAGAGATGTTAATCAATTAAAAAACAATATTCAGGAAATTAACCTTATAAAAAATAAAAACAGTCACGTAAAATATTTAATTAGAGAAATTGATGACAAGAGGATAAATATCCAGTTAGGAACAGAAGAAGTAAAAGACAAAATAAAAGAGATAGAAGAGACTTTTACTAAAGATGTTTGTGTACCCATACCTAATGCCTTTTGGAAAAGAAAAAGTCATATCATCAGTCTACCATATGAAAAGGATTTCGATGAAAAGAAGATACCCACTAGGTCTAAAGCAATTCATATATCAGAAGACTTAGAAAAACTTTGTAGAAAAGAAATCCAAGATTTAAAAAATAAAGGACTTATCAGAGACTCTAAGTCACCTTGGTCTTGCTTAGCCTTTTACGTAATGAATGCGGCAAAACTAGAAAGAGGAGCCCCTAAATTAGTTATAGACTACAAACCATTGAATAAAGTTCTTCAGTGGATTAGGTATCCCATTCCAAACAAAAGAGATTTATTAAAAAGACTATATAATGCGAAATTGTTTTCTAAATTTGATATGAAATCAGGATTCTGGCAAATACAAATTCAAGAGAATGATTGGTATAAAACAGGATTTAATACTCCTTTTGGTCACTATGAGTGGAACGTAATGCTTTTTGGTTTAAAAAATGCTCCATCAGAATTTCAAAATATAATGAATGATATAGTAAGACCAATTAATGAATTCTCTATAGTATATATATATGATGTTTTAATATTTTCAAAAAGTATTGCCCAACATTTTAATCATTTAAGAAAATTTTATAATATTATACATAACAGTGGACTAGTAATTTCTCCTACTAAGATGAAATTATTTCAAATAAAAGTTAGGTTTTTAGGACATGATATAGATCAGGGCGCTATCAGACCTATAAACAGAAGTTTAGAATTTGCAGAAAAATTTCCAGATGAAATAAAAGATAAAAAATAGTTATAGAGATTTTTAGGATGTCTAAATTATGTCCATGACTTTTTCCAAGATTTAGGAAAAATTTGCCAACCCCTTTATAATAGATTGAAAAAGAACCCAGAGCCATGGATAGATAAACATACTCAAATAGTTAAAACTATAAAATCAAAAATAAAAAGTCTTCCTTGTCTCAGTATTCCTCATCCATAAGCAATTTTAATAGTAGAAACTGATGCTAGTGATATAGGTTTTGAAGGAATTTTAAAACAAGAAAGAAATAATAAGGAAGAATTAGTGCAATATTTTTCAGGAAGTTGGAATAATACCCAGAAAAATTGTTCTACGATTAAAAAGGAGATTCTAAGCATTGTCTCATACATCATGAAATTTGAAGATGATCTTTATATGAAAAGGTTTTTTTTATTAAGAATAGATTATCTTTCTGCAAAACATATTTTAGAAAAGGATGTTAAAAATTTAATTTCAAAACAAGTTTTTGCCAGGTGGCAAGCGCTTCTTAGCAATTTTAATTTTGAAATAGAATTTATCAAAGGACAAAATAATTATTTGCCTGATTTCCTTTCTAGTGAGTTTTTATAGGGAAAATGAATAATAAGAAGGTGCTTAGTAAAGCAAGTATTTCAAGTCAGAGTAATAATAATCAGGGTGCTAATACTAATCAGATAATTCCATTATCACCAAACCGATTTGCACCTTTATCTGCTAGACCTAGACCGAACACTCCTTGGTTTTCTCCGCCCGTTTCTTCAGCCTTGATCAAACCTAACCCTACAGGAATTCCATCTACCTTTAGACCTCCAACCGTTTCTACTATAGTGTCTACCCCAACCATTGCTTCGTCATCTTCTCCCAAGAAATCTTCGTCATTTTACATTTTAAATCCTCGAAGAAAATTTATTAAGGTTTTAGAACCACAAGAACAGAGTTTGATAGATAATCAGAGTTTTTATAAACTGATTGAGTTCATATTTTCAAAAGGATTTCATTTCTTAGAAGAATGCCTAGATAAGACTAGAGAATTTTACGAAATGATCTTAATAGATACCGATTTAGTTGTCATCGAACACAATTATAATCAGGATTCTTCAAAAATAAATTATAGCAAAGTAAACATCTTCAGAATCATGACCTTAGCAGAATGGGGTTTGAAGCCTTATAACAATAAGGTATTCACAAGATACTTCGTAAGACGACATTAGAGCTACTATGATTACCAAGAAGCCTGGTTCAAAGCGTTTTATCTTAGAAATTATAATCATTCTTGGTTCTTTTACTTTTCTCACAAGTTCTCAGGATTCTACCCTAATTGGTTCCTTAGATGGTTTGATTTTATGGGACCAATTGAAGCTATTTTTCCCTCGCAAGTTCTTCAGGGATTTGGAAGATATAAAGAACAGCATCAGACCAAGATAAACGACTCTTTACTTCAGTTCTGCAACGAGTTCAAAATCCCATGGACAATTACTTGGAATTATCACGTTTCTATAGACTCAGTCGTCCCCATCCTTTACTGAGAGTATCGCATGAAATGGTGGGACTCTTTTCAAGAAAACGGAGCAAATCCAGAAGCAGTCAGAGAAAAATTTGATTACGATAAATTTTCATATCAGACTCCACATCTTTAGAATAAAGGACAAATCCAATCAGAATCCAACCCGGAGTTTGTAGCTTGCAAGCATCACCTTATCAGTCTTCTCTCATCAGCCACATCAGAACAAGAGGTAGCAACCATCCTTAACCAGGCAACTTCAGAAAAAGGAAATTCCTCTATAAAGGAAGTGGCCCCAGCACCACAACACTTTGTTGATTCACAAGATCCGTATGATGATTTAATTTTATGAAAAAAAGGGGAAAAAAGAAAAAGAAAAAAAATCTAACCTTTTATGCAGGTACCAAAAAGTAGAGATTCCCCAATAATACTTTAGAAATAACTTTTCAACTCAAGATGCATTATCAACAGCACTATGGCCGACAAAAGAAGGAATCTTCAGAGACATGCACTATCTTCATTACTCATAAGCATCCAATTGACTCATCACTTTAAGGTGCACTATTAAAAGAAAAATCAGATGGCCGACAAAGTCTTTAGCAAAATCTTATCAACAAGAAGACAGCTCATCAGATTCAAATAATTCATAATTCTCGAATGATCTTCAGCAAGATATATAATCAGTTCATTCCTCCAAGTGAAGGCAGAGCCTTTTCTTTGAAAAGAAAAATTAGAGAGAAAAAGGAAAAATCCTTAGTAATATCTACCTCCCATTGTAATAAATCATTAGATCTCCAGCTAGTATTCACCAGAAACTGCTCATGTATTCTAGCCTCTTCTCCATATTGTAATATTTGAACAGATTATAATACATCTGGTATATTTAAACAAAAATATGAGTTATTTTGTTAATTGTTTTATTAACGCTTTATCTGCTTTAGATTTTTAAGAAAATCAAGAAAGGGCTTTACTCAGGCAAGAGCTATTAAGTTTAAGAGAAGTTTTAACTCTACAACATAATGAATTACATTTGGATGGGTTTTGTGATTGTCAAGATTTTATTCATAAAATAAATTTAATTAGAGTTCTTTTGTCATTTCTGCAAACTAAGCATTCTGAATCTTCATCACATACACCTACATCTTCACCATCAACAGCACCTGCATATGAAAGTTATATCGATCATTTTATAGATTCTTTACAAATGGTTGATTTAGCTAGTACACATGCAATGATATATTTAAAAACAAAACTTGAAAGTCATCTAGAATTTATAAAAAACGAAACAAATATATTGCATGAGGACAACTGTTGTGATTGTAAAAGCTTTGATAATAATAAGAGGTTCATAGAACATATGATTGAATTTTTAGATATTAACACATGAATAATTATAATATTATAAGTCCTAATTCTATAATCGATAATTTTATCTCTAATATAACACAGTTAGATTTATCATCAGCTGAACAAAGATTTTATTTAAAACCAGAATTAAGAAAGTTAATAGATTGGATAAAAGATGACTCTAATAATCTCCATACTCAGGGATATATATATATATATATATATATATATATATGCAATGCAAAATGGGAAAAGGACACGTAGCTAGAATGAGAATCAGCTAGGAAAGCCAATTTCAGTGGGAGGTAGCTCAGAAATTTGGAATTCTGTTCATCATCCCTTTCATCCTCATGAAATTGGATTGAGCTTGAACCTGGGATTCTTGTTCTTCTTGCTTCTCATTTTCTGTAGGTTAGTTTGTTTAGATGAATAGTTAAGCATGTTAGTAGAATTCTGTTAAATTGAGCTTATAAAGGGTAAGAGTAATTTTGTTCTTATCATCTTTTCCTCTCCAATTTAATTGATGAATTTTTGGAATTGAGGGAATTATGGAGATTAATGAAAAGCTTTGAATGTGTTTATATCTGTAGAAGGAGAGAATAAGAAGGAGAAAGGAAAAGGGAAGTTACAGAACTGAAGAAGTTTTGGGAAATAACTCCATACAGGTTTGGGATTTAAGTTTGCCAATTTGTGTGTGTTTAATAATTTGGTTTTATTATAAGGATTGTACATAGTTTGAAAGGATTCCAGCATGTTCGTGGTTAAGATATTGGTGAGTTAATTTCTGAATTTGTGGAAAAGCAACTCTATTAATCTAGTTGAATTCTGGGTTAATGAAATTTAATGGGCTGGTTTTGATTGCTATGTATTTTAAGTTCTTGGTTTTGAATAGTTGTAAGTATTGAATTGATAACTTAGTAAGATAGTAACTATAAGACATAAAATTGAATGATGAATTCTATTTTTATTTTGGAAAAAGGGTATTAACTATGGTATATTTAGTATAATGTTTATTTGAGAATCTTAAGCATATAAATGTTGAGTTGAGTGATAAATTTTGAATACTTATGTGTGTTGGTGGTAAGAGGAATGAGGTTGTGATGTTGAATATGCATTTAGTTTATTTTACAAATGGAATTTGAGTTGTCTATAGATTGAGATTTCTGCATTTTTCCAGTTACACGGCGGTTACAAAATCCTCACCGGTGTGTAATTGTATTCTGGATAAAGAAATTTGCCTATCTTTAGTTTTACATGGAAGTTGGGTTTTTCTGCCCACTGTGTAAAAGTATTTTGGATTGCTTATTTACTTTTTAATCATTTTACATGGGGGTCAGGGTTTTCTGACTACCATGTGGTATCTCTAACCACTGTGTAAAATACCTTACCACCGCGTAAATGTATTATGTTTAGCATCTTTTGGAAATCTTTTAAGATTCATTGGTTTACGCTGCTGTCAGAAATGTCTGCCCACCGTGTAAGAAGTCTTTACTACCGTGTAAATAGCTTCTATTTTGAAATTCAATTTACATGGCAGGTAGGAATTCTTGCTCGCCCTGTGACCCCTATTTTCAAAATTTTATATTCTTGAATTTTACTCAATTTTGCATACTCATTTTTACTTGAAATCCTGCATTACATATTTAATGATTATATATGACTAAATGGCCTTTGAAATGGAATAAATTCTTGATGAGTTATCAATTAATACATTGATTAGTTATATTTCGAGATTGTGAACAATAATTAATATATGAGCAATACTCTGAAGATTAAGAATATATTAGTATTATGATATTATATGATATTGATATGTTTGTTATCAAATTACTTGAAAGTTTGAACTATTTGAGTGCCTGCTAGTCAGTCTAGGCTGTGGATAGATAGGCATGCCTATAAGGGGCTTGAGCAGCTGCTACTTGAATTCTTTCCTGTAGGTATGCTTGATTATTTATAAATATTTCATTCCTTCGGGAACAACTTGATATGATATCTCTCCTTCGGGGATGCTTAACTCTTTCCTTCGGGAATGCTTGTGTCATCCTTTCGGGGATGCTTGATTTGTTGCCCATTATCCACACCCATAGAATAGCAGGTAGTGAGATGTTCTGATAAAATATTATTCCTGGTGGTTACTCTGAACATATATCAATGTGTGAATGTAAGTACTTTGTATCCGAATCGGAATATCTCATATTTAATTATGATTCTAGCTTACATTTTGATTATACAAGTATTTGAATAATTGTAACACACCATTGAGTTCGAAAAATTATTTTGTACCATTGGGTTATTTAAATGATACTTAGCATGTGCAATGATTATTAAGTATAAGTTTATTCTCTGTTATATTTATATCTTTAAAACCTGTTTATTTAATGGCATACGTATGGCTTGCATTAATGATTCCTTTGAGTAGTCATTCATTATCATTTTTGAATCCCCACTAAGCTTTATGCTTAGCATGGATTTTCTTTTAATCCATGCAAGTTCTGGTGTTTGTTCCTCTCGTTAGGATATCTCTGCAAGGTCGTAAGGAAACACAGGCATAGGCTTTGAAGGGAGTTTTTGTGGAAGTAGGACTTTTTCTTTTGGCTTGGAAATCTTTTATTATCATAAGTTATTATATAAGTAGTTTTGTAAGTAATGTTTATAACATATGTATAAATTTTTAATATGTAGTATGTAATTATTAACTTTTGGACTCGAACTCCTCAAGCTAGCAATTAATAGTTAACTTATATAGTTATGCTTATTTTGGCTTAAGTTAATGCATGATTCTAGATATTTATATGTTTCTAATAGTTTTATTTTGTTTGTGTGGCACCCTTCTATAGGACCTTTATATCTGTAGTTATACTTTATCAGGTAGTAGGGGGTGTTACATTGACCCTACAAGATTTAATTTCCTAATGTTCTGTTGGGTGGTTACTCGAACTACTCGTTGTGCCCAACTCGCCTCTAAGGTCAAGCACGAGCAATGGGATAGAAAATCCTTGGAACACTAGATTTGTCCCTCAAAGACTTACGTTGGACGAACTAAGTCGAGTTTTCACCTATTGTAAAGTGATCAGTTTTGGTAAAAGACCCTCGAGCACTTCCTAAAAGTGGAAAGTCTCACCCATGAGGAAGAATTGAGAGTTCGAGTGCTAACACTCATTTATCCCAATAAAAGCCCCAACTTTTCCCCAAATTCTATCCTTTTTTTCATCTCTTGAGTTAATCTTCTTTGCAATCAAGATTTTCGTTCTCATTTGGATGGCTCAGCTTATGAGTTTGGCGTAGAGATTGGTGGAGAAGTTTGCTTTTATGATAATGACTAGATTGATGAGGAGAACGATGAGCATAAGACTAAGTTTACAATAAAAGCAAAGAGAAAGAAAGAGAGTGGGAATGAGAGCGATGAAGATGAGACTACCAATCTTGCAAAATAAATAAATAAATAACCAATAGAAATAATATGAGAAGAAAGGACCATTTTATTTTGCCAAATCCAAAAATTCCTATGAAACCATAAGCTCCAAAGGGTAAAGAGAATTCGGTTCCTTTCAAAAGAATTGGGTTAAGGTAGGACTAATTTAATAAAATCTTTATCTTCAAGGCCATTAACATTCACCCTAAAAAAATGCCAGATTTCTTTCAGTTTACTGCACTTGAGTAGGTGTGACATAAGTGACAATTAGCATATAAATTTACTCTTTTTTTAGCAGATTTGCTTTGCAGGGAATAAAATTATTTAAACACCTCCAAAGAAAATCCTTAACTTTTAGTGGCGAATTCATTCTCCAAATACTATTCTAGTACTCCTTATTTTCTAAAAAGAGATGGTTGAATCTTGCATTAAATAGAACTTTGTACCCAATTTTTGCAATGTAGTCCCTATTTTTAGTGAAATGCCAAACAATTTGATCAACAGGCTTGGAAATGGTTATTGGGATGTTTAAAATTCTTGTAGCATCGCAAGGTGCCATGATACCATTAATAAATGAAGAATCCCAATATGTACCATCCTCTAATAACAAATCACTAGCCTTTAAATTCTCCATTCCTTTTGAAGGACCTGAATTCATAAAGAAATTATTACCATCACAAAGCTAAGAATCATTGAAAACTCAGATTGATTGCCTATTTCCAAACCTCCATCAAATCCCACTTACCAAAACATTTTTAACTAAACACTTCTCCATATGAAGCTTGAATTGGAGCCTTCTAAAGCTTATAAGAAACCCGACGTAGGGAAATATTTTGCTTTAGTGGGAGAATTTGGAGAATTTTGGTTGGAGATAAGTCTCCAACCTTATTTTCCCAACATAGTGAGATTGAGAAAATGAAAGTTTATGAAACCAAGGCCACCATATTTTTCTAGCACACAAAGCTTGTCTCCAGATGCCCAATGAATACTCTTATTATTCGAAAAGTCAGAACCCACCAAAAGGAATTCATCATTTTTTGTAGCCTATCACTGTATTTTTACTATGTTTTTATTTATGTGTTTTTTTTTTATTTTATAACGTACAAAGGAGACATATGATTTATTTTCTATAAATATTGTATTTGTTGTCTGCATTCTAGTTGCTTTTCCCATTTTTGCACAAATGCAGAAACATGAGCATGTTTCTACCAACACAGGCGTGTTTCCCATTTGTTTTCTTCTCCCCTATTTCACTACAAAAAAATATAAAAATAGCGACGGATTTTAGCGACTACAAAAAAAAAGTCGCTATTTTGCGACTGTTTTGCAACTAATATAAGATTTAGTCGTGAAAACATATTTTTTCAATCGAAAATACAATTTAGCGACTAAATAGCGACTACAGATGAAATTTGGTCGCTAAAATTGGTGCAAAAAATACGTGCCTTTATTAGCGACTAAATTAGCAACAGACTTTTTACACGCTAAATTTTTGCGACTGAATTTTAGTCGCTAATTGTGACAGATAAAATTGCAACTAAATAGCGACACAAATTTTTCTTGCAAATTGAAATAGTATATTTAGCGACTATATTAGCGACTAAATTTTGTTGTCGCTATATGATTAGATTTAATTTTTAATTATTTAGCGACTAAATGTTTTGGTCTCTATTTTTCGATTAAAACACAAAATGAAATAAACCTAAACCCCCAAATTTCTTTATCACTTAGCCTAAAAAATGCAGAGAACCCAGAAATCCCCCATCCCTCCAACCGGTCTAGACACCCATGATTGCCGGCGGCCTAAACGGCGACAGCATCTCCGGTTGCTTCCTTACAAAGAGAGGTAAGTTTATTTCAAGTAGATGTGGACCTTGGATTTCAGTGTCTAATGTTTATATACTTGATCTGCTCCTGCGTAAATGTAGCTAAAGTAAAATTGATATTATTTTTCAGGTTTCTGGCAAGATTGGAGATGTGAAAGGAGGAGGAATGAGAAGGGATCTCATTTTCTAGTATCAGAACCAAATCCTACGAAGGTAAACACACAAAAAAAGTATGTTCCAGTTCACCACCTCTATTTTTTATCTTCTTTGTTATTGTTTCTCAACCTGTGATTGAATGAATATTTGGCAGTTCCTTTTTTCCTTGGCAAATAGGAAAATAAAAAAATTATACATATGTATTATATAATTTTCTATTATATAATATTGCACATCACTACAAGGAAAATTGGTTTTCCCAATGGAAATTCCCAACGAAAAATAAGGAATTTTCGTCAGGAAAATAAATTGCCGATGGAAATTTATTCTGTCGGCGTATTAACTGTAGGCAAAAATCCCGACGGAATTTTTCCATTGGCAAAATTCCCAATGGAAATTGGATTTTCATTGGCAAAAATCTCGACGAAAATCCAATTTCCATCAGGAATTTTCAAAAAAATTTAAATTTTTTTTAATTATTAATTTATTCTATTTAACCTGTAATATTAATTTCAGAATAATGAAGAAATAAAGAAAATATTTAACTTTTAATATCCATCAATAATTTAATATAATAATTGTACTAATAATGAAGTTAATAATTGTACTAATCATGAAGTTAATAATTATTTAACGAGGTCATAGTAGATATGTCTATTACAAAATCCTAACTTAGCTGATGGTGGCGGCGACGGCGGCTGACGATCAGACTGCTGCGATGATGAGGCGACCATACCCTTCAAAGCTCAGATATGAAGTCGAATGATTATTGCCACCGAGCTTCTGAGTCTTGCCACCGAGCTTCTGAGTCTTGCCACCTAGCTTCTGATTCTTGCAATTCAGATCTCAGCACACATACAATATTTCGAAGTTCAAGTACTTCCCTAGAGGCAGACCGTCTATTAGATGCAGCTGTACTTGAGCTTGAGGAATGCGAGTAATAGGATTTGGCCAAAGAGCCTAAGCCAAAGACCCGTCCTTGCTGGTCTCTACCACCAGCCACATCATAATAAATCTAATTCGCATCAACATTATCGAAACTCTGTGAACGTTGCTGAATTGTCTCTTGCACTTGTTCCTATCGTTAAACAAATGTTTAATATTAATTAACGATTAATAATAACTAATATTAAATATTTGTAAATTTTAATAATTTTGACATACGTGTAAATGCCTTGATCGAGAATTGACGAATATTTGACCATCATGATTTTTGGTGTGGGTGTGTAAAAAGACCTCACCTAGCGTAGGCAGTCTACCCATCGAGGCTTCCTGCAAACAAAAAAAGAATTATAGTTGAACTATAATTTATTGAGTATTCGTACAAGTTTTACCTCAAATTTCGGCAGAGTTTCCCCTATATTTTAACCAAACCTCCTGTACATAAAGACAAAAAAGCACTTCAAATTTATTGTTATACTTGCATCCAACATCCAACATCTAACAACAATGCAAACTCCTCACACAATTAACATTCCCATCCTCCTCTATGGTAATGAGATAAATCTTAAACAGTAATAACATTAATTACAGTAATAACAGGAATATTTTGTAATACTTACTAGTCTATCTGCATGTTCCCGATGGGACATTGATCCTCCAGTATGCAAGTATGAACTAGCTCCCTCAAGTCCTCCCCGTCTATTATTAGAATTTCGTTCTGAAATGGAAAGGGCCTCGGGCATCGTCCAATACTGTTCCCAATGTGCCCATATATCTTCGGTTATGTAACGAGGTCGTACACCATCAATGTATAACATGCACACTAAGTCTCTGTAATGTGCTCGAGCACGACTCTTCCATGCAGTATACATGATGCCGTCAAACTCCGAGTCCCAGTAAAATTTTTTCTTATGAGAATGAATAAAAAACAAAATGTAAGTAAGTGTAAACTATAATTTGTTATATAATAAATGTCATCATAATTTATTACCTTGAATTCTTCAAAATAAAAATTCTTTATTTCTTATGACACCATCTTCCAGACATATCCATCGTAATCTATTATGTTCTTGAACGTCGTTGTCATTGTGCGTGAGCACTTTCCTGAAGGATTCAAACTAATATACAATAATATTAATAAGGTTAATAAAAGTAACAACTACCATTAAAATCAATACAAAATTAAATATTAATCACTTACTCCCCAGCTGTAATGGTGATATAGATTCTTCCATCAACTCTAACTGAGCCAGGCATAGGCTGTTCCGCTGCTTCTGTTCCTGATACCTGAGATGGCATAGCTTCAGTGTTGGCCATAGGAGTAGATTCAGTAGAAGGAGTGGTAGATAAGGTAGTAGTCGGTATGGTCGGTGATGCATCAGCCTGAGTGCTAGTATTGAACCCAGGTGATGGGGTTGATCTATCACCAATACCGTCACCTCCATCATGCACCCTGAGTCGTGGAGGAATCATATTACTCTTCTTTCGCTTAAACATTTTTTGAAACCAACATTATAAAAAAATTGCATATTGTCAGATAATAAAAAATTATCACAGTATAATAAACATATCAAATAAAAAAAATAAGTTAGTGCAATATTAATTGTTCTCACATTATACAAAATTATGTAAACAAATTATTTGCTATCATCACTAAGCTGTAAATCGTAATCACGATCATCCTCATTTTTCGATGAACAAGAATCAAATTCAGGCTCGTCATTGGATCCATCGCCAACCAAAGTTTCCTCATCATCCTCACAGAAAATGTCAACATATTCATTGTCTGCATAGTTCAACGTTTCATTATCGTCATAATTCAGAGTTTCATTTATTTCTTGAACTTTCGATTGTTCCTCTTGAAATACCTCATTATTTTCAGAGCGTTCACTTTGTTATGTGGCTTTCCTTTCAAAAATGCCTCTTGGTTTTACTTTGTATGCTGCCAACCATTCCGATTTATCTCATTTTAAGCTTGGATAAGAGAGATAATACACCTGGATCACTTGCATTGCCAACACAAAAGGTTCAAAGTTACTAAATCTTCTATGCTGGTAGACCTCAACTATATTGTATCTACTATGCATTTTTGCTCCAACATTAATAGTTGGATCAAACCATTCACACTTAAATAATACATAGCGTTTAATTGGCAATACGGGGTACTCCAATTCAAGTATGTCAATAATTTGCCCATAATAATCCATCAACTCTCCTCCCACTGTTTACCGTTGCCTTGTTATGACCATGACTCTGTGTATGAAATTTGTATCCATTCACGAAATATACCGGATACGATTTAACATATTGCAAAGGTCCTTTTGTAAGATCCAAGATGAACTTTTTCTAAATTGAATTTGTTGATGCCTACATATTCAAATATTCTAACGTCATTTAAATGAATATTTCATAATTGTATAAATAAATTTGTATATTGGAAGTCACAACTTAGATATGTCTTGAACGAATGATGAAAGTGCTTTTCGACTTCCTTGTTCACCTCATTTTAATTTTTTTCAGGCATTAGCAGCCGTACCCATTCCTCAAATAATCTATAATAACCATATACAGTGTTTTATTACACCCTGACATAGTAAATCAAATTAGCATTTTTTTTGTATATATTAAACTTACCGCACAAAAGGCTGAACTTCTTCGCAATTCAATAAAATATAACTATGGGTAGTTATCAATTCTTCCTTTGTTAGCATTCTTCTTATTGAATGGCCATGTAAACGCCCAGGATACGTAAATATGGATAAGTTTTCGTCCTGATTACTTGTTTCATCACCATCATCATTACGGGGTATTTTTCGTTGTCTTGTGTGTACATGTGGCTTAAAATAATGCGAACAAAATGTACTTGCTTCCTCGACCAAATATGCATTACATATTAAACCTTCAACTCTAGCTTTATTTTTTATATTTTTTTCAAGTGAAACAAATACCTACATGACATTTTAGATTGACATTAATTACCATAACAGATTATAACAAAACTGTAATTACTTATCATAGATAGTTACCGCTCAAATGGGTACATCCATCGATATTGAACAGGACTAGCAAGTTTTGCTTTATGTGCTAAATACACAGGCAGATGCTCCATACAGTCAAAAAAGCTTGGAGGAAAAATTGATTCCAGTTTGAACAGGATTATTGGAATTTCTATTTCCAATCTTGCCATGTATGCCGCATTTATCTCATATGATGTTAAAGTTCTGAAAAACATACTTAGCTCTGTTATAGCTTCCCACACTTTAGTCGGCAATAACTCTCAAAATGCTATTGGGAGTAGCCTTTGCATGAACACAAGACAGTCATGACTTTTTATACCGAATAATTTGTACTTTCTCATGTCAACGCACCTTGCCAAGTTCGATACGTAACCATCCGAAAACTTTAGTCCTTTTAACCACTCACACAAGACTTCCTTTTGTTTTTTATCCAAAGTGTAGCATGCTTTGGGATATTTTCCGGTTACGTAATCTTTATCTAACTCAGACCTTCTACATAACAACTTTAAATCTGCCGGTGATTTTGCAGTATCCTTTATCTTTCCTTCTATATTCATAATTGTGTTAAACACATTATCAAAAATATTTTTTTTTATGTGCATCACATCTAGATTATGCCTTAACAAATTAGTCTTCCAATACGGCAAATCCCAAAAAATGCTTCTTTTCCTTCAACCAAAGTTTTTGTTGATTTTTTCATTAACTTCATCAGCATCAAGTTCTGTTACTTTAAGCAAACCCAATTCATCAATGTCTTGCAAAATTTCCTCACTACTTCTGATAACAGGAGGGCTAGCTTGTACTACTTTATTCTTAATAAACTTGTTCTTGTTCCGTCGGAATGGGTGATCAGGTGGAAGGAATTTTCTGTGGTTGTCAAACCAAGAAGTTTTGCACCCATGTTGAAGATAAAACGCATTTGAATCATCACCACAGTAAGGACAAGCTAATTTTCCAGTCGCTCTAACCGGACAATATGGCATAGGCGGAAAAGTCACTAACCGTCCACATTAATATTGCTCTCATCATAAAATTCTGTTTAAGTGATACATCATATGTTTCAACACCGATTTCCCAAAGCTGTTGCAATTCATAAATCAAGGGCTGCAAATATACATCAATTTTATGCTTCAAATTTCTAGGTCCTGGAACAATAACCGTCAAGAACATGTATGCCTCATTCATACACATCCATGAAGGCAAATTATAAGGAGTAATTATGATTGGCCATGACGAATATTGTTGCCCTGATTACCAAAAGGTTGAAACCCATCAGTGCTCAGACACAGCCGAACATTCTGAGATTCAGTAGCAAAATCAGGATGGGTGTTATTAAAATGTTTCCATGCAACTACATCTGATGGATGGCTCATTATTCCATCGGTGCTTTCGTGCTCATCATGCCATCTCATGTGAGGTACAGTAACTTTGGATGCATATAGTCTTTGAAGCCTAGGAGTTAACGAAAAAAAATACCTACGTTTCCAAGCAATCAATTTCTGCTTATTACTGCAATTTCTAGATTTGTACCTAGGTTGACTACAAAATTTGCACTCTTGTAAATCAACGTCATCCCTCCAAAACAACATACATCCCAACCTGCAATAATCAATTTTCTCAACAGGCAAACCTAAACCACTAATAAATTTCTTCACGTTGTACAAATTATCAACCATTTTATGGTTAGGAGGCAATGATTCATTGTACCAAGCAAGAATTTTATCAAAACTTCGATCCGAAATATGGCCTTTGGATTTTATATTCAATATTCGAGCTACCAAATATAACTGAGTCATGTTATCACAGTCTGGCCAAAATTCTTGATCTGCTGAATTTAGTAAATCATAAAATTTTAGGGCATTTGTATTGGGTTCTTCCATCATGGGTGTATTTTCCCTAAAATCACGGCCAGCTGCATCGTAAACCATTTGGACGTACAGATTATCAGTAACTCCTACATCATATGTAATATATTCCACTTCTCCTTCAAATTGACCCTCATTTACCGACATGTTACCCACGTTACCCATCGAGGTGCTACATATTGATGGTTCCCCATGTTGTGTCCACTCAAAATAATTTTGAACAAATCATTTTCTTAACAAGTAAAAATACACTTCATCAACTAGAAGATAACTAAGGTGTTTGCACTTTTTACATGGACATCTTATTTTTTTCCCATCCATATGTGCAGGTTAAGAACTTGCATATTCAATAAACAACTGAACCCCTTCCACAAATTTAGGATTAACGTAACCATCATTTATTTTTCTTTTATACATCCAAGATATATCTACGTTACTCATAATTAATTCCAAAACTGTTACACAAACAAAGTGACATCTTAGTTTAAATTATATATATCTAATTCACAAAAAAAATTAAATATAATAGTTAATAATACTAGAAATTCAAAACACAACTATTATTACAAAATTATTTAAGACAATTGCTAGTCATTTTAACAATAATTATACTGATGAATATGCTAAATAAAAATAAAAATGCAAATTATCATATTATATTCATCTTCATTACAATAACAACAACAAAAACAACAATAATAATAACAAAAATAAGTTAATCAGATTATTATTTAACAATAATGTACATAATAATAATATTATTAATCATATTATTTACGTTAAATAATCATATTATTCTTTAACAAAAAAAATAATAACAACAATACAAATTGCCATAAATAAATAATAATAATAATAACAATACAAATTAACATAAATAAATAATAATAATAATAATAATAATAATAATAATAATAATAATAATAATAATAATAATAATTAAGGTAAAAATTGTACTGATTTTATTTTAATAATAATAACATGTTGAATACTAATAATAAAATTAATAATAACATTTAAATTAATAAACTCATAAACAAAGAAATAAATATATAAAATAAAATAATAAAACAAAATCCTCAAATAAAGTGTTAAATTTATTATTTTCTAATAATACTAACAATAATAAATTTGTCATTTCATTATTTAACAATAATCTTACTAATACTAATAACACTAATAATAATCTATTTGAAAAAATGTTTAATTAACATAAAAAAAATAACAATTATTCTAACAACAATAACATTTCACATTACAAACAATAATATTCATAAACAACTTAATTTTTCAAATATTCATATTTTATTATTCACCAACAATATTAATACTACTAATATCCTCAAATAAATTATTAAGTTTATTATTTTCTAATAATACTAACAATAATTAATTTTTCATTTCATTATTTAACAATAATCTAATTAATACTAATAATACTAATAATAATATATTTGAAAAAAAATGATTCATAGTATTATTTAACAATAATAAAATGTTTCATTAAAATAAATAACTAATAATAATCCTAACAACAATAACAATTAACACTAATAAATAATTCATATTTTTATTTAACAATATTTAACAATGTTTAATTAACATAAATAATAATAATAATAATAATAATAATAATAATAATAATAATAATAATAAATATTAATATATACAAATTAATAATAATTTTTTTTTAAAAAAAAACCCGCTTACTTGATACCGCCGGAGGAGGAGGGAAAGCATGAGACTCCACGCCGGAGGAGGAGGACCGTCCACCACGCCGAAGCAGCAGCAGCAGCCCACGCCGGGAGAGAGGAGGCGTCGCGCGGAGGAGGGCAAGAGAAGCAGGGAAGAAAGGGGAGAGGGAGGGGAGGGAGGAGGAGGAGGAGGGTGCGGTGGGCCGGATCGGCACCGGAGGGACGGGGGTGGGCCGAATCTGGCTGGTGGAGGCTCGCCGGCGGTGGGCAAAGCAGGAAAGATGCGGGAAACGGGAGGCAGGGGAGAGGGAGGAGAGAAAGGAGAGGGGAAGGAGAGAGAAAAAAAGGAAAATTTAAATAGCTTTTAGCGACGGAATTGTTTTCCGTCGCTAAATTTAAAAAATTAAATTTTTTTGCGACGGTATAAATTTATTCCGTCGCTAAATTAATAAATAATTTTTTTTTGGCGACGGAAATTTTAATCCGTCGCTATATGTAGCGACGGCCTTAAATTTCCGTTGCTATTTTTAGCAACGGATTTTAATTCCGTCACTAAATTAAATTATTTTTTTTTTCTTTTTTTTACTGATGAAATAAATTTTCCGTCGCTACTTTCAGCGATGAATTTAACAAACCGTCACTAATTTCGGTCGGTATTTGTGGAGGAAATTTTTGGCGCCATTTTTAGCGACGGAGTTTATTTTTCGTCGCTAACTAGTGACGGAATTTTTTTTCCGTCGCTAAATCAATTTCGCCGTTAAATTTTCGTCGCTAATTTTTCATTTTCTTGTAGTGCATGTACACCCTAATCATATTTTTAGCGAATTGAAACTTCGTCCGTACATTAATAATGGTGAAAGTGCAAAGGGAAATAGAGTCTGGGAAAGCATGATGAAGTCTGGGAAAGAATAGATATAAACTGTTACTGGATTGAACTATGACAGCTATACTGTTACTGGAAAGAATAGATATAAACTGTTGTTTTATTTCCTTTTAGGAGCAGAAAGTAACAATTTAAACTCTAATTATATGTCTAGTTCAATGAAATTGTTATTAAATCCAAAATTAATAGCATTATATATGTACAAACATTTTTTTCCTCAAATATTCAAAACCAAGAATAGACAGATATGTAGGTGTGAAATCTGAAATTATTTTCTTCTATCTGCTATTATATTTATATGTTTTGTTGTATATTTAAATTGGCCCGCAATTATCAGATCAAATCATTTCAAAGGCATAATTCACCTAAATAAGAGATCAATGTCCAAAAGTCATAAATAAAAATAACAAGCCTGCTTTCATATATCAAAAGCTAATGAATAAGCTAATCACTTTATATGATGTAATTTGCGTGTCTTTACAACTTTATATGCATATTGTGTTAAAAGGAAAATAATAAGTATGGGAATCATCGAGAACGTTAAGATATAAAGACATAAATATTTGAGATTCCTGAATCCATTATCTCATGGGTTTATGCCTCGGCCTAACACACATGGCGGTGACTCTACTAAACCACCTCGTAAAAGGAAGTCCTACTAATAATTTTGAGAGGGTTAACCCTTACCCATCATCACTAGGAACCGCGGACCTATTTCTTATGGAGGTAGATACCATACTTATCCATTCAAAGGAATCTTCCCATGCATTTACAACAGCACTAGAAATATCTTCTATTTCTTCCAAAATATCCATACATGCCTCTATAGAATATGGATTATGCTCAACACTTATATTGGTTGCTTTCCGATTTGTGTCTTTGGGCTTTACTAATTCCTTTTTTGCTCTAGCACTTAAATAAGATATCCACCTTTCCAAACATGAATACTATTTTTCAAGTGATTCTTTCTTAGATTTGAGCTACCAACACCAATTTTTTCACCATCTAATACATGATGAATGCCTTCTTCAATTTGGCATTCATCACCTACAGTATGAGGTAATTGTATAGAAGCATGGTGCAGGTGCCTAGTAGTAGTAGATTTATTGAAAATTTGATCCAGTAGGTCATAATATCTGCATCCATTTTTCATGAATGCTTTGAAATTCTTTCGCTTCTGCAATTTAAAAGGCATAACATATTAGATATTATTATTTAAGTACATACCCTAATGTAAAAATTGAACAAAAAATTAAATTACCAATACCCTTACCTTATAAATCATCTGCCAAATATCTTCTATAGCAAATTCAGTGTTTGAATTTGAATCGTAAGTTACTCCAGTATGCTCCAATTGTAACGCCCCAATACCCCTTAGGAGGTTATCGGAGTGGCTACACACACATAAACGCATGCAATACGATTATAGTATAGCGGAAAAGAAAAAATCATTATAACAAACATACTTGCATTAACGAACTTTAAATAAACATGTTACAAAATGTCATTATCCATATATTATATAAGCATTGGTCCATTACTTATCAATTACATTTCATATACAAAATTTCTCCTTTACATAACCACTATACAAAACATTACAAAATGAAACTTATACACATACAAAACTCCACTTCACACTCCTAGTGGCCAGCAGATGAATAACTCTCAAAAATTGAACCAAACCTGCATACTTACACGAAAAACACTAGTAGTGGGGATATACAGATGCAATAGAGCTCTAATGAAGTCACAAACATAACGCAATATGCATATCAATAATCATGCTAATCACCAATAACATATAACTTTTCAATACTTATAACTTCAAGCTCTAACAATTATTATATGCGTTAATTGTCATTTATTCTTGTACACTCATATAATCACATACATGCACACTTTACATATCACATGCCTTTATCATATACATTTAGCTTAACATAAACATATTCTCTAGCTTTAACATTTATTATATATGCTAAGTGATAACATATCACTACATCTTACATATAGCCATACACATGTATATTCGTATACATATAATAGATCATAGCTCTACTTGTTCATTCACAATCATATAACAACTATAGCCTGAAATCACATCGATAGTGGATACGGGTTCTTTAGATACTGACTAGCAGTATCAATCATTTAGAGACCGAAGTCTCCAATCATCTAGATACCCGAAGGTAACAAGCTCTAGACCCAAATAGGCCAACTTTAGACCCAAACGGGGTCAACTCTAGCAGCTATAAACTTTAACCCTTGATAAGTATGCTTATTTATCCACTAACATTAATCCTTCAGACTAACTTATAAATACATATATACTCTACTCATATAACATATACTTTACATTCACTCAAGTATCTAATCGGATCATCATATACAAAGCTCAATTCATGTATTAACTAAACAAACCATGAGCAATCATACATAATACGTACAACACTCTAATTCTAATTACACACTCAACACACCAATATTTCAAACATACGATTCCTTTATTCACTTATTTTATTACATATAAACCTTATTATGCATGGTTATACATAATCCAATGCAATATTACACGAAAATAAAGACAATTGACTTGAATTCAAAGCTCGAAATAATGTCGCGCTTGCGACAAAACCCAAAACATACCATTGTCGTGCTCGTGGATAATGTC
Organism: Excoecaria cochinchinensis; assembly: GCA_947683425.1. NCBI lineage: Eukaryota > Viridiplantae > Streptophyta > Magnoliopsida > Malpighiales > Euphorbiaceae > Excoecaria > Excoecaria cochinchinensis. Next base: position 12,760,420 of record CANTUQ010000098.1, read on the forward strand.
GCACTCGTGACAGAATGTCAAAATAACTTCTATCACCCCAGTGATGGAGCTCGCGCTGGCGACAAGGCACGGCAAGGCAAACCTCAACCACAGAGTATTCTATCGCGCTCGTGACAGAACCCAAAACTTTGAGTTCAAACACCAAGCTTCACAACTCACGAGCACAAACATTCACATACCCTCCTATAATCACATGTATAACTTCCAAATCAACCAAAACCATGCTATATACACTACAAGGTCATACACCTCATCTTTTAACATAATTAAACACCAATATGAGCTATACATGAACTCTAAACAAATGATCACATGCAAATAACTTATCATGCACACTTAAAAGCAACTCATAATTATCATGTAACAATCAAACAACATACCTCTAAACAGGACTTTATCAAATATCAATTCTACACTATGTACAATTTAACACTAGAAGAGTTGTAAAACTCTTCAAAAACCCACAAATAACCCATCAAATATACATGCATCTATTTAAGGTTAACATACAATCTGATCCCAACTATCAACACTTGCATTTAATCAAAGATTAGCACATAACCCTAAACCTCAAAAAGCAGCTTGACCAATCCTCTTCTAACTCAGACTTTTTCCTTTCCTTTATCCTTTCTTTTGTCCAATGCTTCTTGCACAAATCAGCCAAGAACATTCACTTAATCCAATATTCAAACAACTCAAAACACATCCAATTTACCATGTAGAAGAATGAGTGGAAGAAGAATACACTAAATCTAATCCACACTTACCTTTCAAATCTCTTACTAAACCTCTTCAAACCAATCCAATAGCAGAAAATCAGCCACAATTGAAAAATAAGGAACCAAAACAAAGAAGAAGAAGAATAAAGAATGAAGAGGAACCGAGAGAGAGAGGGAAACCGAATTGCATGCAAGAAAATGGGATAGATTTCTTCCACTAAGCCCTTTTATTACATGTGGCTGCCTAGGTGGCAAGCCCACAGCAAGCCACATGTCCTCTTCTTGCCACATGTCCCACTCATAACAAATATCCCACTTAATCCTTTAGTCAACTCCCTTTTAGTCTCTCTAATCAATTACATCATCTTTTACTTATAACTCACACTTATACCATCTACTCTTGTACCCTTACAATACAATTACACTACCAACTCTATTAGGGTATACTTTGGGCTATTACACCAATAATTCAAAAATAATTCAGTAAATTGTTGATGTTTTAACTGTAGACAATTATATTTTCTCTTCAACTTTTCCATACCATATATCTCTCCCACTACTATAAATAAGTCACCATTTATTTCTTGCCAATCAATTGGTTCAAAACATAGCATTCCATTTAGATCCCTTTTAACTCTCTCATATAATATATTTGAAAAAGCAAGTTCATTATTGTCGGACCACTATTTCAATTCTCCACCATTTCCATTCTTTCCCCCTTCTAGTTATCTATATATAGCAAAATATTCATTATATGAATCACAAAAATCTAAGGAACATATTAAAAACATATATAGGAATTGACAAAAAAATAAAATAAAAGTTAAAATAGCACATTAAACTAACTGATTTAAATTAAAAGCTTTATATATCAAAAGAAATCCATAAAACAACTCAAATTTCATAAATATCTTGCATATTGTTCACTTAATTGGTTTTCCTCCCTTCATTTTGAATAACCAATTTACTAAATATTAGTTAAATGAAAAGAAGCACACATTTATATAAATTTGTATTAACATGGAAAAGGCGAACCATGCCATACACTAGGGGTGTATACGGGTCTAGATGTTTTTGTACCGAACCGAAATACCAAAAAAAGATTTAGAATCGAATTGTACCGTTGACTTTTTTACTAGAAGCGAACCAAATTGTACCATTGACTTTATTTGGAACAAATTTAGATATTTTGCCTAGAACCAAATTAAGAACCGTATTGAACTGTACCAAATTATTCTAAAATCAAATTGGACCAAAAGAACCGATATTTATTAATTATTATATATAATACCAATAATTTATATATAAATATTATTTATAATTTCTATTCTATATTTATTATATAAATTTAACTTCATAATTATTTGTATTAAATATTTTAATGCATGAAATTAAGATAATAATTAGTTAATAAATTAAAATGGATATTTTAATTAGTAATGTGATAAATTTAATTACTATAATAATTATTATATCTATATGAATAAAAATATGCAACTAAAATAATTTGTGTTTAATTTAATTTACCTTTAATGTCACTCAACTACTAATTAATTTTTCTTTTTGTATAAATATTTATATATATATATATATGTGTGTGTGTGTGTGTGCGTGTGTGTGTTTGTGTGTATGTGTGTAAATTAAGCAATTTATTACATAATCACTTTACCAATTAATTTCAGTTACATTTAGCATCACTCAACTAGTACTCATCTATTTTTTTATCACAATACCTATATAAGTATATATATATATATATATATAGTTATTATTTATAATGAAATTTTAGAAGGGTTTTGTCTAGCTTAATTCTTCTCAGAAACTTTAGATCAGCTTAAGTCTTCTCAAAAAAAGTCTAATATGAGCATCAGTAAGGGTCAAGCTCGAATATTCAGGGATATATATATATTGCTTAATAAAAATTTATTAAGCAATAATTGGCATTATTTTAGGCTTAAAAATAAATTTTCAGATAAATAAAATGTTGTATAAGTGTTTGTCAAAACTGCCAAAAACCAAGAAATAGGGCAAAATTTGAATGACAGATGGGACAAAGCTTGTGCCTGTCGCTAGCTGCAAGCCACTGACAGCCCGTATGTCACGTCGATTTTAAAAGGATGAACCTTTGTTCTTCCTTTTTCCTCTTTTCTTATTCTTTATTCTCTACAATGCCGTTTTTCTCCTCAGTTTTTGCCCTTTTCTCCCTCATTTCTTCATCTTTTTGCGCGGCGTTTGCGCCAAATCGATCCCCCGAAGGATGACACCTCAAGGTAGCCTTTTTTGTTTAGTTGTATCGCACTTTATGAGATCATCATTTTCACTCCAAAGGTCAATTTCCTATGATTTTTCTTGCTTTTTTATTAATTTCCTCTGTAAATAATCGTTGTAAGTGAATTTTATGCGTTTGTGGGTCAAAATAATGCGAAATTATGCAATTTCAATTCCTTTAATAGTCTACTATGAAAAAAATAGATAATATAGAGTGATTTACTGTACATTGTGAATATTAAATGTGCTTGTGGGTTGTTGTATTGCAAAAATGCATTTTTTTGTGAGGGAGGATAGGCACATTTTAGTGGAAATATCAAGATTTAAATGTAATGCAAAAATCAAGATTTAAATGTATTTGTCTTTAGAATTTTTTTTTTTTTGCACAACCTAATTGCTATTTTTTGTCTTCGTAGATACCTCCTAAACGAGATCCCCCTCAGGCACCTGCTGCACCACCAACACCTGAGTGGATGACACTTGAGCAGAGACTCAGCTACTAGGCCCTGGCCCACGTGCAGTTCGGAGCCAGCAGATTCATGTCACAAACCTTCCTCGGGCAGATGGGTATGCTGGTAGACGCGGATGCCCTATTAGCAGCAGTGGGCTGGACACAGTTCTTTGGGGCTGCATTTTCAGACGTATCTTAAGATCGTCCGGGAGCTCTTATCCACCCTATACTACAGAGGGCACCAGAGACCAGATGACAAGCCCGGGATTATCACATTCAGGGTCAGAGGGATCCCTTACAGCATTAGCCGGCAGAGGTTTGCAGAGGCCATGCAGCTCCCGATAGGGGAAGGAGTACTGACTGCTGAGAGGTCCATAAAGAGCAGCACTGGGTGGAGATCGTGCTACCAGGGGCTCCCTATCATCCTGATACGGCGAAGAGCACCTTGCTGGTCACTCAGGTCTTTCGATATTTAGTGTCATACAGTACGCATATTCTAGCATATCGGATTTATATCGTATCAGATACAGTGTTGATAGAGGATACGCGATGAAGCTGCCGAAGTGGAATTATGGTACCAATTTTATTTGTGGTTTTGGAAGTGAAGTATGGAAGCAGAGTTCTAACTTATAAATGGAATTGTGGGAGAGACATGTTGCCTTAGTAGTTTTTCATTGGGAAAAATAAGCATGTAATGAAGATAGATGGCTTGTTCAAGGAATCAGCTATATTTCCATGCAAGACCTTCATATAACTATTCCAGGCAAGGACTTAAGATTTAATTAGATGGATTATTCACATTATAAACCACAAGATTCTCAATCCTAGGTGAACTCAAGGCCTATATAGTGGTAAAATCTGATGTTTTGTTTTCCTTTTACGTTTTCTATTACATCCAGCAAAATGTGCACTGAGCTAGTGCTCCAACAAGCCTCCTCTTGTATCATACACACTATTGTTAAAAGCGTCCCTCGGGCATGAGGCAAGATGAATAGCGCCTCAATCATGGTGGGGCGATGTGGTTACCAGGAAGCACATGCTTCTTGCTCGAGGCACAGCAAAGAGCAGAGGCGATGGCTTCAAGCGCTTCAGAGTATTTTCCAAAAATATAAAAAGGATATTAATTTTAAAGTGAGACACTTACGGAAACAGGACTGTGAAAGGGAAAAAAAAGCTATTGAACTTACTCGACTGAAATTCCAGAACAGGCGCAATTCTATGCTCGACTCTTTTGTCTTGTCATCTATTCTCCACTCCTCTCTTCTACACTCTTTTCTTCTATGTGAATGCTGCTGGTAAAAGTTTCATCAGGCTCTTCTCTCTTTCTTTCCGACATTCACTTTCATCTACTTTGTTTAGCTGTTTATCTTTTCTTTGTTATCTTTTTTTTATTTTATTTTATTTTGCTACATTGTAATGTAATCAATAATCACACAAACTAATTGTTCTATATCAGTTTAACAATTTATATATTCTATAATAATATATTCCCAACAACTTATATCTTATAATTCTATTTTTAAAGTGTAATTTGTTAAGGTATTATAATTCTGTTTTAATACATTTTATATTCTATGAGTTCAACAAATTATATATTCTATAATTATATATTCCCAACAACTTATATTCTATAATTCTATTTTCAAAGTATAATTTGCATAACTCTGCGCTTATTTTTTAAAAAATGGTTTTAGTATGTCTTACAAGTTACAAGTGAGAAAATATATTATGAATTGTTGAAGTTTGATTCAAGAGTTGCCAGCTCAAAGTCATTTGGACTTGGTCTTAGAGGTTGCTGTCACGTTGATTTTTTTGTTCCTTATTTTTCTGGTGCATTAGTTTAGTGACTTAGTGCCAATAAAATCTCATATTAGTTGAGATATTTCAGCTTTTCAGTTTAGTTGTAAGCCTATATAAAGGCATTCTCTTTTTTAATATAATTGCATCATATTACTTGACTATTTTTTGCAATATATAGTTAAATTCTCTGCTGCAATATCTTTTATTTTACTATGTTACTTCAAATTCCCAACATTTTTGGTATTAGAGCTAGGTTCAGATTCATCTGAACTAGTGGGTAACTTGTTTAAAGAAAATGGCTACTAATGGAAGTTCACTTAGCATTTCACAACCTGGCATTCCTATCTTCAAAGGAGAGTGTTATGAGTTCTGGAGCATTAAAATGAAGACCTTATTTGTGTCTCAAGATCTGTGGGAGTTGGTGAAGAATGGATATGCTGAACCTAATAAAGAGAATTGATTGAAGGAAAACAAAAAGGACTCTAACACTCTTTTCTTCATTCAACAAGCAGTGCATGAATCTATTGTTTTCAAAAATTTTGGTAGTAACTACATCCAAAGAGGCATGGACAACTTTGCAAACAGCATTTCAAGGATCCTCAAAGGTAATCACGGTGAAACTTCAATCTCTTTGTCGTGACTTTGAAACCTTGCAGATGAAAGGTGGAGAATCAGTGCAAGAATTTCTTACAAGAGTAGCAGCAATTGTTAATCAAATGAGATCCTATGGAGAAGAAGTTTCGGATCAAACTACTGTTGCAAAAATTCTGAGGAGTTTAACTCCAAAGTTTGATCATGTAGTAGCTGCAATTAAGGAATCTAAAGACTTATCAATTTTTTTCATTTGATGAACTCAGCAAGCTCACAAGGCAAGGCTGGATAGGTCCAATGAGATGCATGAAGAAAAAGGCATTTCAACTGAAGGGGAAGAACTCTGAAAGAACAACAAGAAATGAACGTGGCAGAGGTTCATATCGTGGTGGCAGAGGACCCGACAGAGGTTGAGGAAATAGGGGTGGCATCCAATGTTACCAATGCAAGAAATATAGGCATGTGAAGGCAGATTGCTGGTACAAGGATGATGAAGTCAATTGTGCAGAATAAGAAAATGAGGAGAGTAAGTTATTTATGGCTCACTTTGACAATACTAATGGTGCAAGTGATGTGTGGCTTATAGACAGTGGCTGCTCCAATCATATGTCAGGCATAAAAGAAATTTTTAGAGAGCTTGATGAGACAAAGAAGATGTAGGTCAAGCTTGGTGATAACAAGGATATTTAAGTTGAAGGAAAAGGGACAGTAGCAATTGAAACTAATCACGGTAAAGTGAAACTTCTTCATGATGTTCAATTTGCTCCTAATTTGGCACATAACTTGCTAATGTAGAGCAATTAATGGCTACTGGGTACTCAGTTCTATTTGATGATGGGGCATGTGTTATCAAAGACAAACAATCAAGACAAATAATAGCTAATATTCACATGACCAAGAACAAAATGTTTCCACTTGAAGTCTCAAATGTGGAACATTTTGCATTAGCTATTGGGGAAATGAATGAGCCTAAGCTATGGCATCTACAGTATGGACATCTGAACATCAAAGGAGTGAGGTTGTTGAATAAAAAACGTATGGTTCTTGGATTGCTGAAAGTTGAGTCTTTTGATTTATGTAAGGGCTGTATATATGGAAAACCAATAAGGAAATCATTTCCAATTGAGGGTGCTTGGAGAGCTTCTAGTTGTCTTGAATTAGTTCATGGTGATTTGTGCGGGCCAATGAACACTGAATCATTTGGAAGGAGTTGTTATTTTTCTCTTTTAACTGATGACTTCAGTCGCACGAGCTGGGTTTATTTTTTAAAAAATAAATCAAAAACTTTTGAGAAATTTAGGAAATTCAAAGCTTTTGTTGAGAAGCAAAGTGAGTCTTGCATAAAAGCTCTCCACACGGATAGAAGTGATGAATTATTGTCCAATGAATTTATTCACCTTTGTGAAGAAAATGGTATACGTAGGGAATTGACAGCCCCATACACACCGGAGCAAAATATGGTAGCTGAACGCAAGAATTGCACAGTTGTTGAGATGGCTCGAAGCTTACTTAAAGCCAAGGAGCTTCCAAATCAGTATTGGGCAGAAGCTATTGCAACTTCAGTCTACTTACTGAATATTTCACCTACAAAGGTTGTATTGAATCAAACACCATTTGAAGCTGGGAGAGGTACAAAGCCTTCGATAAGCCACTTACAAACTTTTGGTTGTATTGCCTATGCTTTGGTGAATTCACAAAATCATAAAAAATTAGATGAGAAATCTGAAAAATGCATTTTTATTGGTTACTGTCCTTAATCCAAAGCATATTGGTTATATAACCCTCTTAGTGGCAAAATAATTATTAGCAAAAATGTAGTGTTTGATGAAGATGCAAAGTGGAATTGGAGTAGCAGCAGCAAAGAAAATAAACTTGAGGTTTTAACAAAAGAAGTGTCATCTCCAACACTAGCAAATTCAACAAATTCCTCTCCCTCAACATCAAACCATAGTAGCCCTACAAGTTCCACTCCTAATACTCCAAGTCATAACAGCTCATCTTCTACAAATGAGTCGTCTTCAGCAAATGAGTCTTCTGATACACCTTCAAGAAAATTCATATCCTTGAGAAAAATTTATGAAACTTGTGCATTTGCTTTGATTGTTTCAGATCCCACAACTTATAAAGAAGTAGTAGAAAAATTGGAGTGGCAAAATGCAATGAAAGAAGAACTCATGGCAATTCAAAGGAACGAAACTTGGGAGTTAGGAGATCTACCCAATGAAAAGAATGTTATTGGCTTGAAGTGGGTGTTCAAAACTAAGTACCATGCAGATGGAAGCATACAAAAACACAAGGCTCGATTGGTGGCAAAAAGATACTCACAGCAGCAAGGTATCGATTTCGACGAAACATTTTCTTCCGTTGCTCATTTTAAAATGGTGAGAACTATCTTGGTTTTGGTTGTATAACTATAATGGCCTGTATATCAGTTTGATGTCAAATCAGCATTTTTAAATGGCGAGTTGCAAGAGGAGGTGTATGTTGCTTAACCTAAAGGATTCATAGTTGAAGGCAAGGAAGAGAAGGTGTACAAGCTGTGAAAAGCACTTTATGGGTTAAAGCAGGCTCCATGATTGTGGTACAGCAAAATAGACACATTTTTCTTTTTTGCAAAATGGGTTTGAAAGAAGTGAAAATGAGCCTACACTGTAGGTGAAGAAAAAAGGTAACGAGCTTCTCATAATCTGCCTCTATGTCGGTGACATCATCTATATGTTCATCTCACTTTTTGTTGATGAATTTAAATATAATATGATGGCAAGTTTTGAGATGTCAGATTTGGGTTTGTTACACTATTTCCTTGGGCTAGAGGTGAAGCAAGTAGAAGATGGAGTATTTATCTCACAAAGAAAATATGCAGAGGATCTCCTCAAAAGGTTCAACATGTTTAATTGCAAAATTGCAGCTACTCCCATGAATATGAATGAAAAATTACAGCTAGAAGATGGTATTGAAAAAGCTGATGCAAGAAGTTTCAGAAGTTTAGTTTGAGGGCTGATTTATTTGGGCCATACTCGACCAGATATTTCATTTTCTGTAGGTATGGTTTCAAGGTTTATGAATGGTCCAACAAAGCGTCACTATGGAGCTGCAAAGAGGATCCTACGATACATAGCTGGAACTTTGGATTTTGGAATTTAGTATACACAAGTTTTAGAATTCAAGTTAGTTAGCTTTACTGATAGTGATTGGGCAAGTTCCTTGGATGATAGGAGGAGCATGTTAGGTCCCTGCAATATTCACACAAACCACAGCAAGAAATGCAGACAACAGAGAAGGGAAACAGGGCTGAAACAACCAGAAAATGGTTGATTTGTATTAATAAATTCAGAAGAAAAATACAGTAACAAATGGGGAGGAATTCGAGAGCCTCTCCTCTCTCCTCTATCTAACTCTCAAACTTTACATGCCTTTCCCATGCATTTCACACCCTTATTTGTAACCGAAAGAAATCCGAATCCCAATGCCCAACTGATTCCCTAACTGAATTCTGGATTCCCTATTTGCCCCCATGTGATATTATTTCCAAATCTGCCCTTGCGCCTATTATAAGTCTTTGTAATGGGGGGCCTAACATTACCCGCCGTCCAAAGATCAACCTTGTCCGCAAGGTTGAAAGCAGGAAACTGAGAGGCAATGGTGTTAAAAGGCTCCCATGAGTCTTCAAAGGGAGGAAGACCCTTCCAGCGGATCAGTACCTCGGTTTTAGCCGGACCAGCAGTAGGGGATGGTCTGAGGCCACATACCTCCAAGGGTTCCACCAACAATTCCATGTCATGAGTAAGGGAGGGTGGAATGGTGGGAGAAGAAGGATGCGTACCTAAAGCCCGCTTGAGTTGAGAGATATGAAACACATTGTGGATACGAGTGGTAGCAGGTAGTAGGAGAGCATAAGCGACAGCCCCAATGCGCTTCTCAATAGGAAAGGGTCCATAGTAACGGGGAGCCAACTTTTCATTCAGACGGCCTGCAAGGGATGTCTGCTTGAAAGGCTGGAGCTTGAGGTAAACCAAGTCTCCTACCTCAAAGACAACTGGACGACGCCTGCTGTCAGCATAGTATTGCATCTTCTGTTGGGCCTTATGCAACTGGTGCTTCAAATCATCCAGAATAGCATCTCTGTGGGATAGGTACTGCTCAACCTCGTGGTTAGCAGCGGATCCCCATTCATGCCTAGCCAGTGGAGGAGGAGGACGCCCGTAGAGAGCTTGGAAGGGAGTGAGTCCCAAGGAAGAGTGAGTGGCAGTGTTGTAATGGTACTCCGTCCAAGCTAACCAAGTGGACCATTTGGACGGGTGATCCATGGCAAAGCAGCGCAAGTAAGTTTCCAGCCCCTTATTCACGATTTCGGACTGCCCATCCGTTTGAGGGTGGTATGCCGTGCTGCGCCGTAATTCAGAACCTTGGAGGCGAAATAGCTCACGCCAAAAATAGCTCATAAAGATCTTGTCCCTGTCTAATATGATGCTTTTTGGGATTCCATGGAGACGAATGATTTCCTGTAGGAAAATCCGAGCAATAGCCGTGGCAGAGAAAGGGTGTTTCAATGCTATGAAGTGGGCATATTTAGTGAGACGGTCCACCACTACAAGGATAGCATCATACCCACTGGATTTTGGTAACCCCTCAATGAAATCCATGGTGATGTCCTCCCAAACCTTGTCTGGAGTGGGTAGGGGTTGTAAAAGTCCCGCAGGGGCCATGGCCTCATGTTTGCTGCGCTGACAAACATCACAGGAAGCCACAAAGTCCTGAACATGCTTCTTCATACCCTTCCAGTAAAATTCGATAGCTAAGCGTTGGTAGGTGCGGCGCATACCAGCGTGTCCACCTATGGGGCTGCAATGGAAGTCTTGCAATAGCAAAGGAACATAAGGAGAGTCAACAGGTAAAGCAAGCCGCCCCTTATATCGAAGGAGGTTCCCCACTACTTGGAAATTCGGATGGGCAGTAGGCTGGAGTTGGATGGTCTTGAGGATGTTGGAGAGGAAAGGGTCAGCTGCAATTTGAGCTGGCAAATCCTTGAAATCCAGCAAAATGGGAGCAGTGAGAGAACAGAGGGTGGTTGAGACTGGAATGCGAGACAAAGCATCAGCTGCTGAGTTTGTATTGCCCGGTTTGTACTGAATCTCGAAGTTAAACCCCATCAGCCTCCTCAACCATTTAGCATAATCACCATCCACAATGCGTTGCTCAAGTAAGAACTTCAGGCTTTTCTGGTCTGTCCGGACTATGAAGCGCTGTCCCAACAGGTACGGACGCCACTTCTTAATGGCAAAGACAATGGCCATGAGTTCCCTTTCATAGATTGATGTGGCTTGAGCAGAGGGGCTTAATTTCTAGCTGTAGAAAGCAATAGGGCGGCCCTGCTGCATCAACACTGCACCCAGTCCAAACCCCAAGGCATCTGTCTCTACAAGAAAGGGCTGAGAAAAATCTGGTAGAGCTAGGACCGGAAGTGTAGTCATAGCGTCTTTAAGCCGCTGAAAAGCCTGTTGAGCTAAGGCGTCCCATTTGAAAGCATCTTTGCGAAGTTGTTGTGTTAAGGGCCAAGCGATCCGGCTGTAATTCCTAACAAAATGCCGGTAGTACCCGGTAAGTCCCAAAAAACCCCTAAGAGACCTCAAGGAAGTTGGGGTGGGCCAGTCGAACATAGCCTGCACCTTGGCCGGATCAGCGGAGACTCCTGATGAGTCGATAATATGGCCCAGATACTCCACTCTTAATTGGAAGAAAACGCATTTTTTTTTGTTAGCGAAGAGCTGGTGGGAACGCAGGGAAGTAAAGACCTGCCTCAAATGATCTTCATGCTCTTCAAGAGTCTTACTGTACACAAGTATATCATCAAAAAAAACGAGAACGAATTTTCGAAGATAAGGCTGGAATACCTCGTTCATCAAGGATTGAAATGTTGACGGAGCGTTGGTCAAGCCAAATGGCATCACCTTGAATTCATAGTGCCCTTGATGAGTGCGGAAGGCTGTCTTAGGGATGTCCTCAGGCCGAATTCTGATCTGGAAATACCCAGTTTTAAGATCAATCTTGGAAAAAACCACTGCCCCGTGAAGCTCATCCAGAAGTTCCTCGATGACAGGAATAGGGAACTTGTTGGGAATAGTTTCCCGATTCAATGCCCGGTAATCTATACAAAATCGCCAACTGCCATCTTTTTTCTTGACCAATAATACCGGACTAGAGAAAGGGCTGAGACTAGGCTGAATGACTCCTGCGGCTAGCATTTCTGCCACAAGTTTCTCTATCTCCTCTTTTTGAACATGAGGGTATCGGTACGGCCTGACCGATATGGGAGTTGTACCAGGTTTCAAGGTAATGGCGTGATCTTGCTTGCGTTCTGGTGGGAGTCCTACTGGCAAGTGAAATACATCATGGAACTCAGCCAGTAAAAGAGTGCTTTGGGTGCTGTCATCTTCTGAAGGTGCACCATCTAAATCGATATAATTCAAGTCAAGTTTACAACCTTCCAGCAGTATGCAATTTCCTTCCCGTGTAGCTGTCCTCTCCATCGCATGCAGCGACACCTGGGTTCTGCATAGGTCAGGGTCCCCTGTCAATGTCACTCTCTGTTTTCCCACCGCAAATTCCATCGACATCTCTGCCCAATTCATGTAGGACGCCCCTATTGAGAGTAGCCATTGGTACCCAAGAATCAAATCAGTGTGGCCTAATTGGAGGGGGAAAAAATCAGCAATGACTTCAACTCCAGGGAGTTGGAGGCAGACCTGCCTGCACAACCCTGTTGAGCTTATTTGTTTTCCCGTACCTAGAGTCACTCCAAATTGCTTAGTAGGGGAAACCGATAAGCTGAGTTCATCAACCAGATTCGAAGAGATGAAGTTATGCGATGCTCCCGAGTCGATTAAGACAACCACAGTCCGATTCTGAACAGTACCTCGTAACTTCAAAGTGTGGGGTGCTGTAAGGCCAACCAAGGAGGACAGGGACAACTCCAAGTTGTCCAAATCACCCAGCTCATTAGCCTCCTCTGCCCCAACCTCCTCCGGATCATCTTCCCCAATTGAGTCTGGATCATCCACCCACAGAACCTGCAACTCTTTATTTGGGCATTTGTGTCCGGGGCTGAATTTCCCATCACATCGGAAACAAAGGCCTCTTTCTCTTTTTAATTTCATCTCAGCCTCAGTGAGCCGCCGGAATTTTTGGAGTGGTTGGGGCGCCGGGGTAGAGGCGACGACGGAAGCAGCCATAGATTGAGAAGAAGAAGAAGTAGGCGATACTGCCTTTGGAGAGGAGCTACTAAACTTAAAAGTGGAGCTTGGAATTAAAGTTCTGGTAACCAAGGGCGTACCTGTGAATGGCCGGATTCTATGGTTTGGTCCACTGTGGCTGGACATGGCCCTTAATCTGGTTGCCTCATTCTTGTCCTCTATCATTTGGGCTACCTTCATTATTCGGCCCAAGCCCGTGGGCTCCCAAAGCCTCAATTCAGACTTGATATCCTCCTGGAGCCCATTAATGAAGGTGGTCTCCATTACTGCTTCTGGAAGATCGGAAAAAAGTGCAGACAGCAATTCGAATTGCTTCCGATATTCTCCCACCGTAGATGACTGTCTGAGTGATAAAAGTTGCTCTATCAGATTTTCGACCTGGGTGCTTCGAAAGCGTTCCAACAGTAGTTTCTTGAATTCATCCCATCCATGGAAACTCCGACGACTGCTTTCATAATAATACCACGATAAGGCATCCCCTTCCAAGCACACGACGGCTGACCGGAGTTTATCATCCGATGAAAGACCATTCAAATCAAAATAGCATTCCGCCCGTAATATCCACCCATCCGGATTTTGTCCGTCAAACACAGGGAGTTCTAGTTTACGCGGCATACTTCCGTTTTGGGCCAAACAGGTACAGAGTTGGAATTTTCCCCGATTCCCACCCTTACATCTTGTGCCTCCTTGTTTTTTCCGGGCCTATGGGTTGCGGAATCCACTTGCGAAATCTCATGGATCGGTTCTCGTGTGACCTGTGCCTTGTCTGTTGGATCCATTTGGAGTTTGCGAAGGATGGATCTGACTCCCTCTTCTATCAGTGGAAGCTATTCTATCTTGTTTTCAATCAGTGGCAAACGCTCCATCGAGCTGTTGAGTGTTTCCACATCCAAACGTTCTAGACGGCCTAATCGTGCTATCACCTGTTGCAAATCTGCTTGTAGAGACCCCACTGTTCCTTCCAATGTGTCTACCCGATTTTCCATCTTCTGATACCTAGTTTTCATCCAAGGATCGATGCTCTGATACTAGCTGTTAGGTCCCTGCAATATTCACACAAACCACAGCAAGAAATGCAGACAACAGAGAAGGGAAACAGGGCTGAAACAACCAGAAAATGGTTGATTTGTATTAATAAATTAAGAAGAAAAATACAGTAACAAATGGGGAGGAATTCGAGAGCCTCTCCTCTCTCCTCTATCTAACTCTCAAACTTTACATGCCTTTCCCATGCATTTCACACCCTTATTTGTAACCGAAAGAAATCCGAATCCCAATGCCCAACTGATTCCCTAACTGAATTCTGGATTCCCTATTTGCCCCCCTGTGATATTATTTCCAAATCTGCCCTTGCGCCTATTATAAGTCTTTGTAATGGGGGGCCTAACAGAGCACCTCAAGAAATGTCTTTAATGTCAGGAGCAGTCACGTGGAGTTCAAAAAAGCAAGCAATAGCAGCGTTATCTACTTCAGAGGCTGGAAACAATGCTACCACTTCCTCAGCATGTCAAGCTGTATGGTGTTGGAAAACTGATTCAAAATCATTATTTTTTATATAGTGACTAAATTAGTAAATTTTATTTTGACATGTTTTTGTTAATTATTATTTAGTTAGTGGAGTTAATGGTGTTAGTGTAATTAATGGTGTTAGTGTAGTTATGGGTTAGTGAAATTAGTAGAATTAGTGGGTTAGTGGCCTAATTTTATGGTTTTAATGTAAGCCTATAAATAGGCATATGTAATTAGTTTTTAATTGGAAATGAAATTGATATTATTGATCCTAAAAATTTTCCAACAGTGGTATCAAAGCCATTTTTTTATCACGAGTTTGTGAAAAAAAATCGAGAGAAAACAAGTGAATATCCATATTAAAATGGCCTCAAACACTTTTCCTTTAACTTCACCTCCCATCTTCACAGGAGAAAATTACTAATTATGGGTTGTGAAAATGCAAACATATTTACAGTCATTTGATTTGTCGGATGTGGTTGAGAATGACAGTAAAGTTTTACCATTGTCAGCGCATCCAACTTCAGCTCAAATTAAAAGTCATAATGAAGAAAAAGTCGAGATTCAAAGCGAAAACTTGTTTGTACTCTTCAGTTTCTGAAGTAATTTTCACTAATATCATGGCGTGTGAGACTGCAAAAGAGGTATGAAATTTGTTAAGCAATGAGTATTTAGGCAATGACAAAACAAAATTCATGCAGATTGAGTCTTAAAATAGAATTTATGATTCAAACGATGAAGCAATCTGAAGGAATTAAAGAGTATGTTAACAAACTCATGGCAATTGTTAACAAAATCATATTGTTTGGTGAAAAGTTTCTGATAATAGAGTTGTTGAAAAAAAATTTTGTCAATTTGCCTGAAAGGTTTGAGTCAAAAATTTCTTCACTTGAAGATTCAAAAGACCTTTCAAAAATAACAGTTGCAGAATTAATTAATGCATTGCAAGCTGTGGAGCAAAAATAGCAATTAGAGATGAGAAGCCAATGGAGGGAGCCTATATTGCTAAAACAACACACAAGTCATCATTGGCATTCCAAAAAGGAAAATTTTCACCATGCGGTGTGTACAAGAAAAACAATCATGATAAAAAAGATTGTTGGCATAAAGGTAAACCACAATGTTTTGGTTGTAAAAAATTTGGTCATATTAAAAAATATTGCAGGTTTGCAAATGATCAAATGAATTTGGCACGAGAGGAAGAGTCTCTTTTTTGATAGTTGGAGACAAGTGCTCCAAAAGAAAAAATTTAATGGTAAAAAATTGATGAGAAAGTGCATCAAGAATTAAAGTTTGATGAGAAAAAGTATTAAGAATTGAAGTGTGATGAGACATGCATCAAGAATTGAGGAGAAGTATTTCAAAAGATAAATTCAAATGAAATGTGCATTAGGGAGATGTGCTCAAACAAAACAATTTAATGGGTACGATTTTGAATGAAGGGAGCATGTTGGAGAATTGATTCAAAATCATTATTTTTTATATAGTGACTAAATTAGTAAATTTTATTTTAACATGTTTTTGTTAATTGTTATTTAGTTAGTGGAGTTATGGGTTAGTGAAATTAGTGGAATTAGTGGGTTAGTGGCCTAATTTTATGGTTTTAATGTAAGCCTATAAATAGGCATATATAATTAGTTTTTGATTGGAAATGAAATTGATATTATTGATCCTAAAAATTTCCCAACAGTATGGCTAAGGAGACTACTTGCTGATCTTCATCAAGTGCAACACGAGGAAACTACGATTTTTTGTGACAACAAGTCCACAATTGCAATGACAAAGAATCCTAGTTTCCATGGAAGAACAAAGCACATCGACACCCGTTTCCATTTCATTCGTGATCCGGTTGCAAAATGAGTGATTACCTTGAAGTTCTGCAACACAAATGAACAGCTGGCTGATATATTCACAAAAGCACCTTCAAGTCATAAGCATGTATACTTTATATCAAAGCTTGGCATATACAACTTTGAATCAAGGGACAGTGTTAAAGTTTGATTCAAGAGTTGCCTCAAAGTCATTTGGACTTGGTCCTAGAGGTTGCTATCACGTTGATTTTTTTGTTCCTTAATTTTCTGGTGTGTTAGTTTAGTGATTTAGTGACAATAAAATCTCAAATTAGTTGAGATATTTTAGCTTTTCAGTTTAGTTGTAAGCCTATATAAAGGCATTTTCTTTTTTATTATAATTGCATCACATTACTTGACTATTTTTTGCAATACATAGTTAAATTCTCTGCTGCAATATCTTTTATTTTGCTCTGTTACCTCAAATTCCCAACATGAATATGCTATATTTGTCTTTTTGTGAGAAAAAAACACCTCGAACACTTGAAGTGCGCGCCCCATTGCCCGTTCTTCACGCCTCAAGATTTTACCCTAGTTCCCCAAACGCGCCTTGCGCTTTTAACAACATTGATCATTCAATTGATTGATAGTGAAATGAGTTTTTTTTTTTTTTTTGGATGATGAGAAGAGGTTGATTAGGCTAGATTAGGTATATAGGCACTTGCATACAATGTGCAAGCTATATTGATTTTTTTTAGATCCTGTGACAATCTATATGGAGTTTAATTGGTGATCCAAAGAATGTGTTAGTTATATTCATCCTTAATTGAAGGATCATTGACTAGAGAAAAATCAAATAAAGTAAGCAACTAATGATTTGGTAAACTTTTTCATCAGATAAGAGACTATAAATTGTTACATTCTAGGTTAGATACATGACTGGATGATTGGCTTTCTTAATCACTTTGGTTGCTATAACATAGAGGTTTTAGACAGTTTAGACTTGAGAATTTTGTGTAGTATTTTATAAGCCAGTTAGATAATATGGGTGTCTTTTAGCCTATCACAATTAAATAATATGGGTGTCTCATTAGCCTATCTCTTGTAATGCATTATAAATCTCTCTCATTGATATTGATTAGTGTATATTTTATTTTGAGAGTTTTGTGCTGTTCCAAACTTCTTTTAGGTGTATACTACTTTGAACCTTTTTTTTTCTTCCTTTTCCTCTCTTAAAGGAAGTTTCTGCAGGGTCAGTTGGTCGGTCTGTCAGTCTCTCTTTTTAGCATGTATAAATATGAAAATCTTGTTGTGCAAAGGATAGCAGGAGTGGCACATTTGTTATTGGTAATGACAGTTTCCCGGCTTCTCTCTTGGACCTTCCTTGTGTTGCGGAGTCTTACAAAATTATGATGATTGTGCACTAGTCAAAACTGCAGATATTGGTCAGGTAGAGTTCTTAGTAAAATATTTGAATTTTCATCTTTAAAAGGCATTTGGCTTCATCTCTGATGTCATTACTGTCACTGTGAACAGATGATTATGGTTAGAGAAGCTGCTGATGTTGCTCCAGAGGTCGTGGAGTACAGACATGGACTCTCTCCTCCTATGAGGGATGCTCGAAAACGACGATTTCGTAGGGAGCCAGATCTAAATGTACGAAGTTGTCTTCTTACTGTTTAGAGCTCTATTATTCAACTTAAGATATTTTTTTTTCTTTTTAAATTGCTAGAATTGATACATATGATTTTATGGTTTTGTCAAACACGGAGATGCAATTCCTTTTGTTTACAATGATTAAGCTAAATCTGGACTTTTTGGAAGTTTCACTTGTTTAAGATTTAATATTTAGATAAGAGATGTTTTTCTTTCTTTGCGTTCTGCTTACTGATTTGGTGGTGTTGCATTCTGCAGCCTGAGCTTGTCCAGCGTGTTGAGAAAGATTTGCTGAACATTATGGCTAGTGGAACAGTTGAAAATGCTAATATCCTTTTATATTGATTTTACACTTATAGTAATCCATTATTTGGGAAAATATAGCCATGAATAACGGTTTTGCTGCAAGTTGAAATTGAGTTTTGAAATCTCTCCATTTCCAGACAATCATTTTTGGATGCAATATGAGGGCTTTTGTCCATAGTTGAATGGTCCATTTATAGTTTTATTGGATGATATTTTTGTTGATTGCATTCTCCGAGTAAATCCTTAATTGCATGCTGACATGTTGAAGTGAATGAGCAAGAGGAAGATGGTGATCAGAACGCTCGTAATGCAAGTAAAAGAACTTTGCCTGAACCTGCAGCAAAGCCTGATATTCAAGATGAAGCAACTAATGCTAAGGAGCCTGAGAGAAGTGATTCTGATGAATCAGACGATTCACCATTGTTGGATGCATTATATGGAAATTTGTGTTCAGAATTGTGGATGATCAGCTGAATATAAATTGAGGTAATGACAGTAATTTATGCCATCATTTACATCGAATGACAGTAATTTTATGCCATCATTTACATCTATATGTTCTTCATTATCTTGTGCATGTAATGGAGCAAAATGAAAAAATGTCCTTAAAATTCTTATTGCTTTAAGGCTTGCATTTGATGGTTCATGAATGTGGACAAGAGATATATTGGATTATGCTATTGGTATCACCTAATCCTCTGTTAAATGTTATCTTGAAAGGTTTACGCTGCAGTTTAGGCCTCAGAAAGGTGCATGTCAATGGGAATCGACCTACTTGACATTGTCTAGCTTGGTATGCGGATGCAGAATTGTGGGGTCAATTTCACTCATGGTCACTCAACTTATCATTTATCGCACAAAAGTAACCGACTTTTTTTTTCTTACTTAAATGTCACTGAATTTCTAACATTTTTGCAAAAAAGTCATGTTGACCGGAATCCGACGAGAACTCTTACCGGATTGATGACATGGCATATGACACGTGGCAACGAATAGTAAATATGTGACTTTTTTGCAAAAATGTTAGAAATTCAGTAACATTTAAGTTAGAAAAAAAGAAAATTGGTTATTTTTGTGCGATAAATGATAAGTTTAGTGACCGTGAGTGAAATTGATTTAGATGTAGCATTTGTTGTAGATATTGTTAAACGACATGTATTTTCTGATATGGCATGCCATGTCATCAATCCGGCGGATTGCGGTTAAAATGACTTTTTTGAAAAAATGTTAAAAGTTCAATGACATTTAAGTAAGAAAAAAAAAAGTCGGTTACTTCGGCGCAATAAGTGATAAGTTGAGTGACCGTGAGTGAAATCAACCCCCGAATTGTGGGTTGTATTTAATTTGACAGAAGCATTTTGATTGACAAAATCTCTTGGGATATGCTTCTTTTAGATTGGAGAGACCTTGTGCAAGGCTTTTTATTGTTCTTTGTCCTATTATTTCTTTGCATTGGGTTGTCCCTGAGTAGTATGACTTTCCCCTAAATGCCTTATTTTGCTCATCATTCACTAGATGCATTTGTGATTTGGTGAACAACTTTATTTCCTTCATTTTATTGGACTTTGTAAGCGGTTGATTTCTCAAATTACTGATGAATGATTATAGTTTTATAAAAAATTATCATACAAATAAAACTTATCTGACATAAGGAATGTTTATCTTCTTACAGCATGTGATAAATATCTACTCTTAGAGGGCTTAATGACATTTCCATTTTCAGTTCAAGGGACACTGAAATTAAACTTGTACGACTAACGATAGACCATGCCCATTAATGACTGAAATTCATGGAATTATTATTATTATTATTTAGGAATGTTTTTACAGATATTTGAATATGCACGTCCCTCTTAGAAATAAAACTTTCAATTTTAAAAGATTTCAAAGAGTGCACAGGTGACGTACGAAATCGAACATGATATTGCAATAAGGCACAACAAATAGAAAGCATGATAGACGTACAACATAATACGTATAGAGGTCATATATCAAGCAAATTAGAGCATGTGTATATCAGTTAGAGGATATAATAGATTTGTCTAACCAATAAAATGAACAAATGAATTTTAAGAAATACATGCTTACCTCATAAAGATTTCTTATTTTTCAAAAATGTCCATGCCAAGTTTCGTTCTTAACTTCTTATTGTGCAAAATTAATCTTCTTTTAATGGCTTTGCGAAGATTTCTGCCAATGAGTGTTTTGTTGGAACGAAATTTGGCACGTTGCGCATGATTCCGTATAAAATTATATCTTATTTCTCCATTCTGTTCTTCAGTGCATTAGTAGATTTTTTTTGTTTGCTCTACTCGTTGCGAAGATTTTTTTTTTATTCTGATGTTGATAGAGCTAGGAAGTATTGTTTTCTAATAGATCAAGTGATTAGTGATTCGCTTTAATTATGATAAGTTCCAAATGTATTTTTCCGTTCTATTATTTAGCTTGCAAAATTTGCAACTGAAATAATAGACTAGATCAATGAATATTTAAAATAGAAGTGTGCATGAATTGATTAAACAGTTCATAAGTAAAAAAAAATTAATCAGTTTATTAATATCGATTTTTCAAAATCATTGATAATAAATCAGTTTGTTATATTTGATTAATCAGTTTATCAATTTCATTTTTTTTGTGTGATTAACAGATATTTTTCGGTCAACCATTAAAATTTATAATATACAGTTATATAAAAAATTAAATGAGTTTTAATTAAATTTCAAATTTGAAAAGTAATTCAAAATAAAAATCACAAATAAAACATAATATATTAGCCAAAATTTATGTTTAACAAATTAATAGCTAATATTATAAAGTGGATCTGATATTATTGGAAATTTACATGCTTAACCCTAAGTCTGAGAAAAAATTTGAAAAAAATTGAATATTAAAATATAGACTGTAAAATATAAGAATATATATGTAATTAAATATTATCAAGTAAAATATAAACGTTAATATATATAATAAAAAATAATATATATAAATGTTAATTAGTTACTGCATATAAATATTGTTGGCTCAAATGGCCAATTTATAAGATTTTGATGTATTACAAAATATTTGTATTTAATCAAACTGGGCTTTTTTCTCTAACTTATAATGTGCAAGCCCAGTTAATACATATTGATGAAAGGTGATCTATCAACTACAAACCAAATGAGTCCTACATTTATCAAAGTAGACTGTTATGACCCAGGCTCTCATAAGCCCAAGTCACATCCACACATCTGGCGGACTTGCCCATACAAGTCCAAGGGTTACATCAGGTTCATAAGTGGGAATGTCCCTTATTCCACCAAAAGGAATTTCTAGTAGTAGTGGGTGCCCATCACACTTATAAGCTACTAACTACCCATATAGCTAGCCGATGTGGGATCGTAATATAACCCTGTCCCTCAACAGCTGACGTCCACGGCGGATTTGTCACCCAATGGTGGCTTCTCCCTTCCTTGGGTTTCTCTCCTGGGCCGCCTACCGCAGAGTCAGTCTGGTTCTGATACCAATTGTTATGACCCAGGCCCCCATAAGCCCAAGTCACACCCAGTTGTTATGACCCAGGCGCTCATAAGCCAAAGTCACACCCACACACCTAGCGGACTTGCCCATACAAGCCCAAGGATTACATCAGGTTTATAAGTGGGAAGGCCCCTTGTTCCACCAAAAGGAATTCCTAGTAGTGGTAGGTACCCATCACACTTATAAGCCACTAACTACCCATATAGTTAGCCAATGTGGGATCGTAACATAACCCCGCCCCTCAACAGCCGATGTCCACAGCGGCTTTGTCACCCGATGGCGGCTTCTCCCTTCCTTGGGTTCCTCTCTTGGGCCGCCTACCGCAAAGTCAGTCTAGCTCTGATACCAGTTATTATGACCCAGGCTCTCATAAGCTCAAGTCACACCCACACACCTGGCGGACTTGCACATACAAGCCCCAGAGTTACATCAGGTCCATAAGTGGGAAGGCTGCTTGTTCCACCAAAAGTAATTCCTAGTAGTGGTGGGTGCCCATCACACTTATAATGTAACACCCCAACACTCCCGTTGGAAAGATACCGGAGCGCTACACAAGCAGACACAAATAAACAAGCATATCACGATAGCGGAAAAAGTTTAAAATTAAAAAAAAAATAAAACATCTTATAATATAAGAAGACGGTACAATATTACAAAAGAGATTTGTAAACCCTTTTATATACATATACTGAAATATTCCTTTACAAAAGGTATATTGCCAAAACCAAAATCCATGTACAAAACATATATACAAATATACAAAATATTAGCAAAAGCCAAAAAGGGACTCCATGTATAAACTTCTAGTGGCCGACCTGCAAATGTCCGACTCCAACAAAACCTGCCACCTACACGAAAAAATAACCTATGCTAAACGATAACTCTTAGTGGGGAGGAACAAAACCAAGAACAACACATATACATACAATATACACTACAAAAAAATATCAAATTAGCGACTACAAAAAATTAGTCGCTAATTTGCAACTAAAAAATGATTTAGTCGTGAAAACATAACTTTTCAACAAAAACAGCAATTTAGCGACTAAATAGCGACTGAACCAATATTTAGTCACTAAAAATTGGCGCAAAAAAGCCACGCCCTTTTAAGCGACAGCTATATTAGTCGCTAAATTATAGCGACTAAAATTTAGTCGCTAATTTCTACTAAAAAAAATTGCGACTAAATAGTGACTCAATTTTTTGTTGCAATTTCTAAAAGTAGATTTAGTGACGAGATTAGGGACTGTATGTTATTGTCGCTAATGGAATAGATATGTTTTTAATTATTTAGCGATTAACACAATTTAGTCGTCGCTAAACGCTAAAAAAAATTGAATAGCGCTAAAAAACAACAACAAAAGCAAAATCGAGAAAGAAAGGAAACAAAAGTTACAAAACACAAATTGAAAATAAAACGCAAGGTAAAATGCAGGGGAGAGGGAACCCGAGAGAGAGACACACCGGCGACTGGCTTCGCCAGCACCGGCGATAGCCCAGCGCCATCGTCACTGCAACGGCCGGCCACCAACCCCAGCCTTCTCCTCCATTTTGCTCCACCTCTTGTGTCTCTTTCTCTCGATTTCTCTCTCCTCTCCAATCGAAGCGTTATTTCCATTTTTTGGCTAGATCTGGCATGGAATTGCGACACGAGCCACATCATCGGGCTCCTGAAAGTGAGGCGCTCTTTCTTGTACCCGCCGATCATCCCCGCTCTGCCGCAAGCTTCCGCCGCCGCTCGCTGGTCGCCGCTCCTCCCTTGCCGTCGAGCATATGTCCCTCTTGATGGAAATCAATCCAATTTGGTACATATTTAACTTGCTATGATGGGTTTGATTCTCGGTGGACGGGTCTGCTTCCAATTTTTCAATTTTTGGTTTTAAATCCCAATTGCCCAAAGTTCTAAGTTTTATTTTATTTAATTACCAGCACAAGAGAGACCCTGCTCCTTTACACTGCTAAGTTGTTGATCAATTCTCAGACAGAACTTGGTGATTTTCCGCAACAGGTAATTAATTAATTATTTATTGCTTCAAATATAATTATTATTGCAATATTGGAAATTAGTTCTATTGAATAAATATTTATTTGGATTGATGGATGATTAAAATAAAATATAAATAAAAAATTGGAGACAACATGGTATTTATTGGTCTGGTATAAGTGCACATCCATGAGCATAGAGAAATAATAAATCCACTATATAGAACAGAGACGAACAAAGAGTTCATATATAGTTTAACTTTCTTGTGAAGGAGGAAAAAGAGGAAGTGGGAGAGAGTTCTAGCCAGCAAGTGGCACCCAAGAATCCCAGATGGGCAGTTTATGGGAAAGGATTTGATGATGTTACAAAGTTTTTTAATAGTGGGCATTATGAGCCTGGTGCTAAGCAATCTGAAGGTATGTCTTTTCTTCCAATTGTTTGACAAAAGTTTGAAACTTGAATTGAATGGTCTTAGTCTTGTGACTGCTGCCAATTTTCTGGTTTTGTTGGAAACAATTTAGTTGGTTTTATTGTTTAATGCTCAAGTTGTTAACAAACGTCTGAGAATGAATGCTAATTAAGTTAATATGGTTGAGTGTTGGAAGTCATATTATCATTTTGTGCATGACGAGTTAGCCTTTTTTTCTTTTAAATGTATATAATGTGATGCACTCAACTCATGTCCGGTGATAAAGATTTATAGTTGTCATATTTTGCTTGAATGAATAGGGCCTCGCAAGTTGTTCTCTAAAGAGGAAAAGGCTTTGCTAAACAAGAAGATACATGATCTAGCAGCTGCTACCTCTGTCAGTTTGATACATGATAGGATCACTGGTTGCTTCTCTGCTTAATTTTAAGTGCATTCTTTTATGCATGTGTTCTAATGCTTTGAGGACAAAATAAGTAGCTAATTATAGTTGACACTACATCTGCCTTCCCCCTCACTCTCCTTTGTGCCGTCTAGTATGTGGTTCATTTTTTCTGTTTGAGGAGTTCAAATTGGACATACATTACATTAGCTAATGTGCATTGCAAAAACTGGTTTTTGGCTGAACTTTAAAATCATGCTATTACATGAGTTTGGTACTTTTACTTCATCTATGACTTTGTGGTAAAAACTTGTAGAGAATAAATGGCTCCCTCTGCACTCGCTTGCTGCTTCAGGAAGAAGAAGAGTGTGTTCCACCAGTGCTGACAACCAATATTGAGATTCCAGTTGCCTAAGCCTTGAATTTGGAGGAAATAAGTTTGTAGTACTTATTTCATGGCCTTTTGTTTTTATATATATTTTAGGGGAGAAAAATACTAGAGGCTTGTATGACTGGAGTTAGATTTTGCTTGCTTCTATTAATTTAGCATCTCTAGTTTGTCTCAAGGGACTAATCAATGCTAGCTATTCGAACAACTTTTTCCGTTAATCTTTGTTGCCTTTAATTATAGGCAGTTTCTGTTTTCAATTTATTTTTTAAATTTGTTTTGCTTTCCTTCAAGTTCCATTATATATTTTTCTTTTTTCTAATTCAGTGTATGCACTCTATTTTAGCCATCTTAATACTTTAGGCTTAAATTGCTATTTATATAAATTAAATTTTGAATGTTACAATAATAATAATAATAATAATAATAATAAATTAAATTTAAATAATAATAATAATAATAGTAGTAATAATAATAAATATTAAAATTAAATAAGCAACGAAATTAGCGGCGGATTTAGCTGTTGCAAATTTTCTTTTATATAAAAATACTATTTAGCGATGGGATTTAGCGATGAAATTTCCCTCGCTAATATTTTTTAAATCTAATGGCGACTACTTTTGGGGTTAATTAGCGACGATTTTTTAGTCGCTATTTCATCACTATTTTTAACGACGGTTTTATGTTTTAGTTGCAAATTTCTTGCCAATGCTGAAATAGCGACGGTTAGTCGTTTAGTCGCTAAAATGAATTGGCGACAGAAATTTCCGTCGCTAATTCCTTATTTTCTTGTAGTGATATATCAACTTCTTACTATAACATTAACTAAGCAATCATGCTAACATTTAAATAAACATATACTTGTGCATTAACAACATATGTATTATCATATAATAACTTGCACAATCATAAATACATACCCACGAACATCAATATACTAGAATCATTTTACAACATAGCATCTACATGTACATATACCACTACAAGAAAAACAACATTTCCCGACGGAAATTACCGACGGAAAATGTGTAATTTCCGTCGGGAAATGTGAATGCCGACGGAAAATGATTTCGTCGGCATAAAATCCGTAGGGAAATTTTCCGACGGAAAAATTTCCGTCGGTAAAATTACCGACGAAAATTGCGTTTCCGTCGGTAATTTTTACCGACGGAAATTGCGTTTCCGTCTGTAATATTTACCAACGGAAATTGAGTTTCCATCGGTAATATTTACCGACGGAAATTGCGTTTCCGTCGGTAATATTTACCGACGGAAATTGCGTTTCCGTCGGTAATATTTACCGACGGAAATTGCGTTTCCGTCGGTAATTTTACCGACGAAAACTAAATTTCCGTCGGTAATTTTAAAGAAAATTTGAAAATTAATTTTTTTGTATTTTATTTTTATGTAAAATATAACCTGTTAAAACTAATTGCAAAATAATGAAAAAAATCATAATAATATAATATCTAAATTTCAATATCCAATAATATTGGAATTTAATAATTGTGCTAATTATAAAGTTAGTAATTAGTTAACAACATAATATCCATGTATGTGTAATACAAAATGAGAACTAAACTGATGGCGGCGGCGGCGTACGATCAGACTGATGCGATGACGAGGCAAACATACCCTTCAAATTTGCCATTTCAGTGCGTAGGTCAGATAAATTTGCCATCTCATTGCGTAACTCAGATATGTAGTCCAGAGATTGTTGCAATCGAACCTCTGAGTCTTGCCATCGAGTCTGTGACTGTTGCAATTCCGATCTCAGCTCACTTACAGTATTCTGAAGTTCAAGTACTTCTCTGGATGACCGTCTATTAGATGCGGCAGTACTTGAACCTGAGGAAGGCGAGTAACAAGATTTGGCCAAAGAACCTAAGCCAAATACCCGTCCTCGCTGGTCTCTACCACCAGCCACTTCATAATAGATCTGATTCGCATCAACATGATCAGAAGTCTGTGAGCGTTGCTGAATTGCATCTTCAACTTGTTCCTGTCATAGGACAAGTGTTTTACAATAAGTAACGATTAATAATAACTAATCTTTAAAATTTGTATAATATAGTAATGTGGACATACATGTAAAATCCTTGACCGGGAATTGACGAACGTTTGACCATCATGCTTGTTTGTGTGGGTGTGTAAGAATACCTCAGCGTAGGTAGCCGGTCGACCCATCGATGCTCCCTGCAAAAATAAAAAGAATTAAAGGCGAACTATAATTTATTGACTATTCCTATAAGTTTTTACTAAAATTTTGGCAGAATTTCCCCTATATTTGGAGCATACCTCCTGTATACAAAGATAAAAAAAACACTTCAAAATTTCGACATTCAGCTACCATCCAACATTCCACAACAATGCAAACTCCTCACACAAGTAACATTCCCATCCTCCTCTATGGTAATGAGATATATTTTAGAAATTGTAACCATTAATTACAGTGATAACAGTAATATTTTGTAAAACTTACTAGTCTATCTGCATGTTCCCGATGTGACATCGACCCTCCAGTGTGCGAGCATGAACTGAGTCCATCAGGTCCTCCCCGTCTATTACTAGAATTCCGCTCTGAAATGGAAATGGCTTCAGGGGTCGCCCAATACTGTCTCCAATGTCCCCATAAATCTTCGGTCATGTAGCGAGGTCGGACACCACCATCCTTTATCAAGCAAACTAAATCTCTGTAACGTGCCCGCGCACGAGTCTCCCACACAGAATACATGACCTCGTCAAGCGCCGGGTTCCAATAACATTTTTTCTTATAAGGCAGACAGAAAAAAAAAACAAATTGTTAGCAAGAGTAAAATATAATTCGTTATGTAACATACAATATCATAAATGTTTTACCTTGAATTCTTCGAAATAAAAACTTTTTATTTCCTCTGACAAATGCTTCCAGGCAAATCCATCATATTCAATTCTGTTTTTGAAAGAAGTTGTCATTATGCGTGAGCACTTTCCTGAAGGATTCAATCTAAAATATAACAATGTGAATAATGTTAGTACAAGTAATAACTGTCATTTAAATCATAATGAATGAAATATTATTCACTTACTCAGCTGTGATATTGATGTACATTCTTCCATCAACTCCAATTGAGCCAGGCGTATGCTCTTCCGCATCTTCTGTTCCTGACCCCTGAGGTGGCATAGATTCAGGGTGTGCTATAGGAGTGGAATCCGTGGAAGGAATGGTAGATGGCGCAACGGGTGGGATGGTCGGTGATGCGGCAGCCTGAGTGCTGACATTGAGCCCATGCGATGAGGATCCTCCATCACCAGTACTGTCAGCGCCGTCATGCAACCTCAGACGCGGAGGAATCGCCGTTCTCTTCTTTCGCTTAAACATTTTTGAACCTGTCATTACAATGAAAATGCATATTGTCAGATAATAGAAAATAATTGCATTGTAATAAGCATATTAAATTAATATCCAAGTCAGTGCAATATTAATTGGTCTCACATGATAAGCAAGTAGTAGTTAAACAAATTATTCGCTATCATCACTAAGCTGTAAATCGTCATTCAAATCATCCTCATTTTCCGATGTATAAGATGAAAATTCTGGCTCGTCATCAGATCCATCGTCAACCAAAGTTTCTTCATCATCCTCACCATCAATGTCAACAAATTCATTGTGCGCATAGTTCAATGGTTCGTTATCTTCAAAATTCAGAGAGTTGTTGATTTCATGAACTTCCGATTCTTCCTCCTGAAATGCATCATTATTTTCATAACGTTCACTTTGTCCCGCGCCTTTCCTTTCATAAATGCCTCTTGGTTTTACTTTGCACGCATGCAACCATTCCGATCTGTCTCGCTTTACGCTTGGATAAGAGACATAATATACCTGTCCCACTTGCATTGCCAACACAAATGGTTCAAAGTTCCTCAATCTTCTACGCTGGTTGACTTCAACTAAATTGTATCTGCTATGTATTTTTGTTCCCACGTTAATAGTTGGATCATACCATTCGCACTTGAATAATACACAACGTTTTATTGGCAGCGCGGGGTACTCGACTTCAATTATATCAACAATTTGCCCATAATAATCCATCAACTCTCCTTGAATGCAAACCCCACTGTTTACCGTTTCCTTGTTATGACCATGACTCTGTGTATGAAATTTATATCCATTTACGAAATAAACCGGAAATGATTTAACATATCGCAAAGGTCCTTTTGCAAGATCAATGATGTACTTGTTGTCAATTGCATTTGTCGATGCCTACATATTCCAATAAGCAAACATCACTTAATTCATCAAAATCACAACTTACATATGTCTTGAACCAATGATGAAAGTGCTTTTCGACTTCCTTATTCACCTCATTTTCATCTTTTTCAGGCATTAGATCCCGTATCCATTCCTCAAATAATCTAAAATGCCAAAATCAATTTATATATTACACTCTTGACATAGTAAAACAAATGAATATTTGTGGGTATATATTAAACTTACCTCACATAAGGACGAACTTCCTCGCAATTCAATAGAATATAACTATGGGCCGCTATTAATTCATTCTCTACTAGCATTTTCCTTATTGAACGGCCATGTAAACGCCCAGGATATGTAAAAATGGATAAGTTTCCGTCCTGATTACTTGATTCCCCGCCATCATCATTACGTGGTACTTTCCGCTGTCTCGTTGTGACGCGCGCCGGATCCCGAGCGCCGCCCCTATGACCGCCCGCTTGAGGGCGATCGGGCATTTGCGGGTCCGTTGGCATCTTGCAATAAATCGCAAGTGCGTCTATGTTGGGCAACAAAGAGGTATCATGGAGTCGCCACCCAATAGGACATTGGGAAAGTTACTCTCGCCTCGGAGAGCCTAAGACTGCGCTTAGTATCCATGTTGGGCTATGAGGCCTAGGATTAGCGCTAAAGTCTCGTGACCCAAGAAGTATTTTGGAGGATAACCTCTAACCTCTCGAGCCCAAAGACCAGAGCTGGGTCCAAGATTTCTCATCTATTTCTACCTCGATTAATTTATGATTGAATTTTAATTGTCATTAATTCGCTCTCTCTCCACACAATGCAATTAATTTAAGGCGCATTTACTCATGTTAGGAAAACCATAAATTAGCAAGTAAAGCAATGAATTACAATAATACAAGGAGCGGAATACAACTCCCATTTAAAAGTGCAAACATACATAAAATCGGGGAATTTATTAATTATGAGGACTTTGGTCCCCGCATGCACAATTTAAAGAAAATATTTTGGATGTGGTAATTTTATTTGGGATGAAAATTAGGACATTGGTCCCATTTTATTATGAAAAATCTAAACTAATTTAGTAAAACTATTTTTGTGATTTTTATTTAGGTGCGCATAGGAAAACATTTTATTCAATGAATATATACAAGGAAATTAAAAATATAAACGAAATGAGAATTAAAAATGTATAAAGGAAATACCAAACCCCGCAACTCCTCCTTCGTGTGCATGGATGCTCAATTGAAAGTAAAAACAATGATGTGCAACCAAAAATAAAACAAGAGAAATTCATGTTAGTGATTAAGCCAATAAAATAATATGACATAAAAAGATAATATATACCATGAAAATATAATATGCATAAAATAATCATGATGTAATTTAACATGCATAGAATAATTAAGATGCAATTTAACATGCATAGAATAATTAAGATGCAATTTAACATGCATAAGGTGATGAAGTATCATGGCATATGCAACTTATTAATAATAGTTATTAACATACATGGAAGATTAGTGACAATCAATTTTATTATAGTTAAGACATGAATAAATGTGTAACATGAGAATAATTCCACTTGACATGCATAACTAGCATAAAATAGTGACTATAACACTCATACATGCAAAAGAAAGCATAATAATAAACATGATATAGCATTAAGAAATTAAAGGTATTTACAACCTAAAACATAAATAATTACATGAACAAAGAATAATTTGACATGAAAAAAAAAAGATTAATAGAATTTAAAAAAGCTTATTTGTTATATGAATAATTGAAGATAAAAAAAATAAGAAGAAGAATATGGAGACTAAGAGAATTTACATGTTTGATATGTTAATTGGAAGCCAAAATAAATGAAATTAACAAGAGAATTAATGAGTAAAGCCAAGAATAATTACCCTCAAATTCAGTTTTGAAGAATTGAAGATAGAAGTGTTGAATTCCTTGTCTTCTCTTGTGAAAATCCTTAGAAAATAGCTTGAAAACTTGAAGAAAAGCTCTTGGAAACAAGTGTGTAAGATGGATTTTTTTCTCTCAACTCAAAACTCCAAAATTCAGTTTTTTTTCTCCAAAATGTTCCTGATTCGTCCTCCCCCTGTTCTGAATTTTTCTAGTGTTTTTAACCATCAAAAACTACCCAAAAACCACCCAAAACCGCTAAAAATCGTGTTTGGGCCGAAAAATGGGCGAAATGGGGCGAGAATCGGCGTCAGGGGCGAGAGATCGTGCGCGTCGCGCACGTTTCCGCGCGATTTGCGCGGAGTTTCCGCGCACGACGTGCGCGGGGCGAGCGACGCCCTGCGCGTCGCTCGAGCGGAGCGGACGGAAATTCGCGACGGCCCTTGGCCGTCGCCTTTTCGTCGCGATTATTTTCCCCTATTTTATTTTCAACATTTTTCCATCATTTTTCACCTTTTTTTTTTTTTTTATATAAAATACCCTCAACCTAAAACACACTTTTTCTTCTTCAAAATAATTTAAAAAATATTTTTAAAATATTTTTAAAATATCCTTTTTACTCACCGAAAAGACAAGGAAAAATCACTTCCGAACTCCAATCTTTTTGCCTATAAGCCGTCATAGCTAAATTTCATCATCGGGTAATCCTGATCAAGGCTACTCGGGACCCGGTGTCTACACTCGTGTGTATATGAGGCTCAAAATAATGCGAACAAAAAGTACTTGCTTCTTCGACCAAATAAGCATTACATATTGAACCTTCAACTCTAGCTTTATTTTTTACGTTTTTCTTCAAGTGAAACAAATACCTACATGATATATTTTAATGCCATTAATTAGCATACAAAGGTATAATATAATTGCAATTAAAGGTCATAGATAGTTACCGCTCAAATGGATACATCCAACGATATTGAACCGGACCAGCGAGTTTCGCCTCATGTGCTAAATGCACGGGGAGATGCTCCATACAATCGAAAAAACTTGGAGGAAAAATTGCTTCGAGTTTGCACAGGATTACTGGAATTTCTATTTCCAATCTAGCCATATCTGCTGCATTTATCTCGCATGACGTCAATGTTCGGAAGAACATACTTAGCTCTGTTATAGCTTCCCAAACTTTTGTCGATAATAACTCTCGAAATGCTATTGGGAGTAGCCTCTGCATAAAAACATGACAATCATGACTTTTCATACCGAATAATTTGTACTTTCTCATGTCGACGCACCTTGCCAAATTGGAGACGTAACCATCTGGAAACTTTAATCCTTTTAGCCAATCACACAAGACTTCCTTATGTTTTTTGTCCAAAGTGTAGCATGCTTTGGGATATTTTCCGGTTAAGTAATCTTTGTCTAACTCAGGCCTTCTACATAACAACTTTAAATCGGATCGGGATTTAGCATTGTCCTTGGTCTTCCCTTCTATATTCATGATGGTGTTGAATACATTATCAAAAATATTCTTTTCTATGTGCATCACATCCAGATTATGCCGTAATAAATTAGTCTTCCAATACGGCAAATCCCAAGAAATGCTTCTTTTTCTCCAGCCAAAATTTTTGTTGATTCTTCCATTAACTTCATCAGCATCAAGTTCTGTTACCTTCAGTAAACCCAACTCATCAATTTCTTGTAAAATTTGCTCACTGCTTTTCACCACCGGCGGACTAGCAAGTACAACTCTATTCTTAATAAATTTGTTCTTGTTCCGTCGGAACGGGTGGTCAGATGGAAGGAATTTCCTGTGTTCAAACATTCAAATTAATATATGGATTAAATTTTATACTAACATTTTGTCTTTCTTTGATTAAATTAATAATTGAGATTTGATTCAAATTAATAACATTTTATACCATCTGTTTGATTTGCTTTGAGTTTTCCATTACTGATATAAAATGGAAGGGCAAGATTCCATTTTAATTGCTTTTAGATTTTAATTGATTGAGGATTGAGAGAGATTATGGCCAAGATTATTGTAGAATATACAATTCCTATACAGGAATCTTTGAACTATATATATATATATATCTAATTAATTAAAGAAAATCATTAATTTCAGGATATAGTACTATATATGATTTTATCACTTAATTAAGAAGATATTTTAATTTTAATTTTTTTTACACTTTTTAACAATTAGAACATAAATTCAATTAATTGTTGGTGTAATTAAAAATAATATATATTTATTCAACAATACTTAACTAACATAAATAAATTAATAATAATAACAATCATATTAACAATAATAATAATATAATCAACTCAACAATAATAATAATAATAATATTAGTAATAATAATATTAATAATAATTAATATTAATAAGCAAAATAAAATTATTAATATTATTATTATTATCTGAATTTAATAATAATAATAATAATAATAATAATAATAATAATACTTTTAACTAAAAAAAAAATTAAAGGGAGAGATCGGAACCTGTCGACGCTGGAGGAGAGGAGGAGGAGGAGTGGAGGAGAGGAGGAGGCGGCGGAGGAGTAGAGGCGGACCGGCAAGCAGGCTGATCGGAGTGGAGGACGTCGGCGGCACGCGGAGGGAGGGAAAGAAGGGGAAGATCGGAGCGGGAAGAGGGAAGGAAGGGGAGAGAGGGAAGGAAGGGGAGAGCGGAGGAGGAGGGGAGCTAGGGGACCGGCGATGGACGGCAGGGGCGCGGTGGCCGGCGGCGTGAGGGCAGGGGGTCAGCGAGAGGGAGCAGAGAGAGAGGGAGGTGAGAGGGAGGAGAGATAGGGGAGAGGGAGGGGATCGGGTAATTAAAATCTGAAACTTTAATTTTAGCGACGGAAGATTGTTTTCCGTCGCTAATATTACCGACGGAAGAGATAAATCGTCGGTAATTTTAGCGACGGAATTACTTCACCGTCGCTAAATAAAACTTAAATTTTTTCTTTTCTTTTTAGCGACGGTAAATGTTACCATCGCTATTTTTAGCGACGGTATATTATAACCGTCGCTAATTTTGCGACGGTTCTCTTAAACCGTCGCTATTTTTAGCGACGTTTTAGTTTTTCGTCACTAAATAGTGTCGCAGAATTTGGAGGGAATAGTTGGCGCCATAATTAGCGACGGATTGAAATTTCTGTCGCTAATTAGCGGCGGCTTAATATAACCGTCGGCATGTAGCGACGGAAATCATTTTCCGTCGCTAAATAGCGGCGGAAGTAACATTCCGCCGCTATTTAGCGACGAAAAATTCTCCGTCGCTATTTTTCCGTCGCTATTCTTCTCTTTTCTTGTAGTGTACGTATAAGCATTACCTATTCATCATATGCATACTCATGAATATAAAGTAACTAGCCATCAACATCCAACTACAAATATAGCATCATATCTTGTCATATCAAGTATATACACATGTAGCGTACATCCATTTACCACATCATTGGGAACATAAAATAGCTTGATTACTCACTAAACTAGTGGATACGGGTATAATTGATACTGATAGGACACAGTATTCAAGCATATAGAGACAAGGGTATCAAAACATCTTATAATTGTTGATACTGATAGGACACAGTATCCAAACATATAGAGACATGGGTCTCAATCATCTTATATGACCCAAACGGGGCCGAATCAAAGACCCAAACGAGGCCGGCATATAATACGTAGCAGCTGCACTCACACTACCCTTGATAAGCGCTTATCTATCCACTACTGTGACATTTCAAGCTCGACTCACTCACTCAAACATATCACTAAGCAATATCATAATCAAGAGTCAAAACACTGTCATATCATTAACCATTTACTCACATTAGAATAATAATATTATCAATGTGATAAGTTGCAATTATATTAATATTTTAGATTAATTATTGGCCTAATTATATGTTTTATTTATTTAATTTTAATAATAATTAATGAGTTTTTGTATTTTTATTAATTTATAGTATTTTTATAATTTTTAATAAGTTTGGAATGTTTTCAGGTGTTATATTATTAATCGGAGCTAAATTGGAGGTTGTGGGGTGAATTTAGAAGAATTAAGGCAAAAAGAGGCAGATTTGCCTATTGCACAGCCGTGCTTTCGAATTGCACAGCTGTGCTTTCGGATTGCACAGCTATGCAGGTGCAAGGCACAGCTGTGTCACGCAAATGAAGGCGCGCGCACGGAGCTTGACGACGCAAATATCGCCTCTCTCCCCTAGAAGCACAGCCGTGCTTCCTCGCAGAGCACAGCCGTGTAACGCATGAGGCGCGCGAGGATGAGGAACGACGCTCATTGCACAGCCGTGCTAATGAAATGCACAGCTGTGTCACGCTGTTTCCCACAACGATGCAACGACGCAAGAAACCCTAGCGCCCCCCCATTTAATTCCAGGACACAGCTGTGCTTATCAAAGCACAGCTGTGCTTTTCTTCAGTTAAATACAATATGACGCCGCTGCATTCTGGGGGGGCTGGTAGTTTTTAGGTTTTAGTTTTAATTGTATTTTTCTCTCTTCTCCTTAGGGGAGACTTAGATTTATTTTCCATTAAATTCCAGCAATATTTTATTTAATTTCCATGTTTTAATTCTTCTTTTAAACTTTGTTTTAGCTTAGATTTCATTTCAAATTGCACTTTTATTCCAATTTAATTTAGATTATTTTTATTTTAATTTTGCATTTTGGGATTTAAGGAAATTCAATGGTGGATGAACAAGAACTTCAAGATCCATTTTCTCTTTTCATCAAGGGTGTATTCTAAACTTAATTTTTCATATTTTATATTTATATTCTTGATGTTAAGGTAGTTGTTCATACTTGGGAGTTCTTGAATCATATGTGTATTCTGGAAATTTGGTAATGAATATTTTCATGTTTTCTTTTATTCCTCTTGTTATAAATTGTTTTGCCAATATGATGATAATTGGAGCTAAATCTGAAAATTGTTATTTGTGCAAATGTTTTATTCTTTTAATACTGACATTTATATTTCCAGCTAAATCCGGGATGGTAGGTTGGTTTGTGGGTGTTCATATTATTAGATTAAGAATTGTGAGAAATAAATAGGTTTTAGATAACTGAATCCGGGATGGTAGGTTGTCTTAGATCTAGGAATTGGTCATATTATACATATAGTTCAGTTTTATCTTCTCTGAAATTATCTGTTGTTGCTGAATTGAATGCAAGTTAAGGGGAGATCTACCAGGATAAACTTTGATTGTAATCAGTTCATAAATACATACATATGCTCTGTTCTATTTTAAT
The DNA here is from genome assembly GCA_947683425.1 of Excoecaria cochinchinensis. Classification (NCBI taxonomy): domain Eukaryota; kingdom Viridiplantae; phylum Streptophyta; class Magnoliopsida; order Malpighiales; family Euphorbiaceae; genus Excoecaria; species Excoecaria cochinchinensis. The sequence goes on from CANTUQ010000098.1 coordinate 12,796,892, forward strand.
CAACTTTCATTGGTTTGATGAATCCGAATTGGTATGTAAATCTGTGAATGTTTATTTTAATAGGTTCAGAATGGTGGAAGATAAATGAGTTTGATATCTGAATCCGAACTGGTAGGATTATCTAACTTAGAACTTACAAACATGTGATAATGCTAATATATGTGCTGAATCCGAAAGGTAGGTTCATTAATTAGAATAGCTGAGTCCGAAAGGTATGCTTGGGTTTAGATAGGTTATCCAGAATTTCATATTATATTATTTTACCAATTTTCAGTTACATATATGAGCCCAAGTATTTAATTTCATCTTTGAATAATTTCTTGATGAACAATTTTATTTTCAATTGTTAATTTATTTTCTGGTTTAGTTTAATCTTCTCCACCAATCACACCGGGGACATCTCAAATTCACTCAACCATAGATATTTAACTGAACAATCCTTTTTCCCTTGGGTACGATAACTCGGGGTCCTAACTATACCCCACTTTATTACTTGTCGATTCGGTACACTTGCCGAGGACCCGTCAAGTTTTTGGCGCCGTTGCCGGGGAACACGGTGTTGTTTGTTTTATATCTTTAGTTGAGTTAGTTTGAGGTTTTTATTTTTCTTTTTATTTTAATTTGGTGTTTATCTTTGCAGGAAAATTTTGAGACATTTTCAAAATGATGCAAGATAGTGATCAAGATTATGAGTTGGTCCTTTTGCGAGCTCAAGTGAATGATATAACTTCACCAGTCACCTATTCACCGTCTTTTGAAGATCCTCACTCTTCATGTATATCACAAGAGTCTCACTCTACCCATATCGAACGTCTTTCAAACTACATCTCTTGTAGAGAGAAGGAATACCAAGCAGAAAAGAGGGAGATACAAGAGTCTAACTCTGCCAAAATCGAAAGTTTTTTAGACTACATATATTGCAGAGAGAAGCAATTTTGTGCAGAAAAGGGAGAGTTGCAGGCTACAATCGATTATCAAGAGGAGAGAATCAAGGCTCAAGGGGATCTATTAAGAAGTCAAGCACTGGAAATCCAAAATTTGGAATCCAAGTTGGAGCTTTTAATTGTCTCTTCAGTTGATCAAAGAGATGGTGGTGAATTGAGTCATGCACCTATAGAGATTAATGAGAATATTGAAATTTTTGAGGATGGGTTGCATGAAGAAGAAAAGGAGCCAATTATTGTTGAAGACAAATCTTGTGTTTGTTTAGAAACTAATTTCAATTTTTCTGTGCAGGATAGTGCACCAAAGGAGCAAAAGTTGAATGATTCTCAAATGGAAATACTGAATTTAGTCCATTTGAAGGATTTATTTAGGCTTGAAGAGCCAGTGGAGTTCGTTTACAGTGAACCCAAGGTGGAGTCATACTTCATCGAAGACATGGAATTTCCCACCTTGGTAGCTTTCGATGATTTTCTCCTACTGATGGGGGAAAATGAAGAGCAAAAACCGGAAAGACCATTATTTGGTTCACAAGCTCGTCCACCCGAAAGTGAAATGAGTCGAGCTGGGACTCATTAAACCAGAACTTATATTTTTCTTAACCCTTCTTATTTAATTTTCTGTGTTTATGTTTTAATTTTTAATTACTAGTTGTTTGTATTTGTATTTTTATTTTTTTCTTAAAAAAAATAATAATAATAATAAATAAATAAATAAATAAATAAAAATAAAAAAAATATATATATATATAATAATAAAGTATTCTAAAATAATAATAATAATAATAATAATAAAATAAAATTATTATATATATTTTTATAAAATAATATTCCTTAAATTTTTAGTGTGTTAGAATGCTAATTTGTTATTTTTAATGTTTGATTTGTTGGATTTAATTTTTGTGTTATTTGGTTTTGATTTGTTTCATTGTTTTGGAAATTAATAGTTGAGAAGGAAGAAAATTTCAATTGAGGAGCAAGAAGCCAAGAAGTGCAAATTGGGACAAGGATGGCAGTAGCATCAGGTATAGCGCGAAAGCACAGCTGTGCTTTTCAAAAGCACAGCTGTGCTTTCATTTAAAACACGCCTATGCGGAGCACGCTGAAAAACACGGCTGTGCTTATTTAAAAAGCACAGCTGTGCTTTCATTTAAAAAGCACGCCGAAACGCAGCGCTGGGAAAAGCACAGCTGTGCTTATTTCAAAAGCACAGCTGTGCGTTTTCGCACAACCCATTAAACACGCTGTGCTCCCTCTTTCTTTCTCTTTTCTCTTTTCTTCTCCTCTGTTCCCCCCTAATCTTCAAATTCAAAATTTTCTCTCAATCTTCTCTTCGATCTTCACTGACAAACCAAGCTAATCTCAGGTAATTTTAATTTTATGCAATTATGAAGAGCTTAAATGGAATTCTTTTCATTTCCTTTCTTCATTTTCCTCTTTTATGCTGATTCCGATTCTCCCAAATTTTTATGCAATAAATTCCAGATTTCTTTGGGATTAAAAGAATTAAGAGTCCTCTCTCTCTCTTTCCCGATTATTTATCTTCCAATTTTCTTAAGTCAGTAGCTAAAATTTGACATTTCCAGGTATGTAATTTCCTCATTCTTCGCATTTTTATTTTCTCATTTTAGTGGACTGTGCTTGATCTTCAATTGGTAATTTTGTTGTGTTAGTTATAATTTTTGATGTGTTTTGCTTCTTTGGGCCAACATGGACAGAATGGGTGTTTAGGATTGGAAAGATGGAGCTTAAAAATCTAGTTGTAATAATGCTCACCACCTGTTTGATGAAATGCCTGAATGAGGAATGCAAGTAAATTAAAGGGACTGATCATGTGATTAATTCAACATGTTTATCAATTTATTTTGCCCAGCTCTTTCAATATGATTTGTTGAGGATAGTTTCAGATTTATTTTGCATAAAACAGGTTGTGTACTCACTGCTGATTTGGAGCTTTTAACTGTTGGAATTTATCTTAGCATTTAGTATTTTGAGCAATCATTTTGAGCCTAATTTCATATTTGCTTCTTTGCTAAATTGCTCATTATGACAGTGTTGAGTTGATGGGTGCCATTTTAATTGAGTTTGAGCTTAAAAATCATTGTGTTAGATGGGGTATGTTATGGCACTATTATTTTGAAATATAGCTGCTGGAAATTTGGAGTTTGGGCTTGAAAATTCTGAATTGAATTGTTTTGATATAATTGGGGCATTATGCGATAGTGTGAATATGGAAGGAAAGTTTTTGCAAGTTAAATTCTAATTGCTTGAGGTTATGCTTGGTATTATCTTGTTTTAATGATGTTGCTGTTGCTTTAGTTTTAATTTAGATGCAATTGAATATTGTACTTGATTGAATTGAGTCAAATGCATGTTTGCTAGTTCCCGACTAGATGGGATTAGGATAAGTTGTTTTGGATGTCAATTTTTCACATTTTTATTTACAAGCAACTTTGAATTTTTCCTACATATTTTTGCTGTGAATGAAGTAGTGATTAAGTGAACTTTGCATTTCTCTGTTATTCTCCAATAATTGCATTTATTTTATTTTGGCATGTACACTTCAAGAATTGATTACTTGTGCTTATTTTTCTTTTACACCGTGTGCTTTTCATTTTTAATTTCTTTAAATTCTAATGTGTGCAATTTTTCAATTTTCTCTATTTTGTGCATAGACTTTGTACTTCAATAGGTTATACATTTGCCTTATGCTTAATGTTTCAATTTTTGCATCATCATTAGCTAGAAAGTATATTTATTTCGCAAATTCTGTTGTGACGTGTTGGTGAGTTTTGATATTATTCTTCCAATTTAGTTATAGATGTGGTATGCACTTAATGAAACCAAGAATGTTTTGAACAAAGTGTTTACTTTCTTTTTCAGGAACCATGGTTCGCAACAGAGAGGAGCAACCATCAGCGCCCATTCAGCCTCCTGATTGGTTGACTCCAGCGCAGCGCACCCTGTTCAACAAGCTGGCTGCGAAGATTATTATTTCGAGTAGGTTCATGAGTATGAAGATACTCATTGATCTGGGCATTCAAGAGAGGGTATTATCTCTGCTGAGGAACATTGGATGGGAGGAGTTCTTTTCTCTGAATGGTCCGACTTATCCTGAGATAACATTGGAGTTCCTTAGTACATTTCAGTACTCTCCTAGGTTATCTCTGGATGATCGGAATACCATTCAGTTTAGAGTGCGCAATATCCCTTATTTTCTATCGATTTCTGACCTGGCGAGATACTTGAGATTGCCAGTGGATGGGGAGGTACATGTTGTGGGTGAATCAACTGCGCACTGGGCTATTGTTGGGAAACCCAACATGGAATTTAATGCGCGAAACACCAAGTCTACCAAACTCCGCTCTCCGGTATATCAGTACTTGCATAGAGTTATGACATCATCAGCGTTTATGCGACCAGAGTGCCCTAGCAATGTGAGTACATCTGACCTATTTTTTTTATATGCTATGGAGGCTGGGGTACGAGTGAATGCAGTACCCTGGTTGTGTAAGCAGCTGAAGAGAGCTGCAGCCACCTCAGGAAAGAGGATTGGGATCGGTGGGTTGATCACCGTTATTATGAGGGCCCTGCATCTACCTACTGCCGACATGGGCAGACACTTGACGTCGTCTTATTTTATTGATGAGGAGGTAGTGCTTAGATGTAGGATAGCTATAGAGGATCCCTCTTCTGAGTGTGGCTATAGAGTTAGGAGGGCGGAGGAGGAGGCTCAGGACTTGGGTGATGATGGAGAGGGTGATTCTGATGACGCCCCAGCGCCAGTTGATCATGATGATGCTCCACCACCAACACCACCGCCACAGGGACCGGTATTCAGTACATACAGTAGGAGGGTGAGACAGAGGATTGATGTACCGTTCTCCCCTCCAGACATGAGTCGATATGCTCAGGCACATGACGAGCCGTCATCTTCCACAGCACCTCCACCCTCAGCTCCATCGTTAGATGCCTCGCAGGTCCAGACATTGATCTCGGAGATGCGGTCCATGACTGCTATGATGATGAGGTTTGAGACTGCGATTGGCACGCTTCAGGAGTCATTCAGTGAGTCGAGGAGGGAGCAGGCAGCCTTCCAGGAGAGGGTGTGGGAGAGACTGGATACATTGAGCAGAGAGCTGGCGGAGGTCAGGGCAGCTACCGCTCAGAGTGACCAGATGATCTCTGGCATGGACTTATCAGTACAGCGAGCTTGGGAGCGACTGGCTTCTATTGAGACTCAGCTGGAGCAGGTGCGCCGAGATATGGTCCTGGGAGCTGAGCAGAGAGATGCATTTTTGGGATCCTTCCAGCACAGGATTATGACACAGTTGGACAGGTTGAGCGTTGAGATTCGTGGATTTTTCACTCCTGTTTCCACTGTGTTTCCTCCACATCTGAGACGACCACCACAGTAATATATTGTATATATATTTCAGGAAGTGATTCGTACACAACAGATTTTGTATTTATTTATTTATTTATTTTAGTTAATGAAATTGATGAAGTCAGGCAATGTATGATTTTATTTACTTTATTATATTTTGGAATTGTGTGGCTGAGCCAATGACGTGTGATAGGATAGATATTATTTGTGTTGGCTATGAATCTCACAGATTTCAGAGTATTTCGATTTTGCACAGTGATTATTGGATTCTTGCACAGGTTTTGAATTTTCTTCATTTTGCACAGGTGGCATGCAGAAATTTTGTATGGTTGTTAATTTTGCACAGTAATTATTTTATGTTTGCCATTCTTGAGATGCTTGCAATTGATTTTAAATTGCAATGAGTTTTAGCACAGCATAGTGGAAATTTTTTGAAAAATATCTTTGTATGCTTCACTTTCTTGCACTGAGGACAGTGCAACATTTTGAGTTTGGGGTGGAGTACCATTTCAATTCTTCAAAAAAAAAAAAAAATCAGTTCCGTTTTATTGTGTCTTTTTAATTGTTGTGTGTTTAGGGTAACATTTTAAATTTTTAGTAGTTTTTAATTAATTTTTGCTTTGTTTGTGGTGTGTTTGTGTCAAGTTTGTGTCTAAATATTTTTATGGTTGTTTCTTTTTGATTTTCCTTCGATTTAAATTTTTATTTCGTCCTAATAGTTCTCAATTGTGAATGATTTTGATCTCAGGTTTAGAAATTTGTGTTTCATTCAATATTAAGTTGAGTGAGAAATAGTCATGTTTATATCTTTGTTTGTTAGACTGCATGTAAACCTTGATTATACTTTGCAATTTCTAAATTTTGAGCACTTTGGGCCTGTTTTCAAAAATTGAGAAAAATCTAGTTGCAATTAGGGGATTAGATGAAAACTTACTAAGAGCACTAGAACCTTTCTGATTACCCATCGAAGCGACCTCAGATGAGACACAACTTAGAAAATGATTTAGGCAACCCTTCTTTGTATAGCTACTTTAAATGACTTTTCCTACCTTAATTTCATTGTCTCTTGTTAGCCCGTTGAGCTTATTATTTTAGTATGCTAAATGCGTGCTTATTTTATTGTTACACATATTAAAACTACCTTTAGCCTTAAATGATTTTTGCCTCCCTTAGAAGAGTGGCCACTCTAGTAAGATTGGGTTTTTATTTTGGATAAAAGGGAGTTTAGATTTTGTCAATTCTTGGTGTAAATTGCTGTTTGAGGATTGATTGGTGTGTGTAATGGAGAGTTGAGCCCATTTAAAGAAATGAGTTTGGGGTTGATATAGTGGAATGTGATTTAAGTGGTTTATTGGTTTTTTAAAAAAAATAAAAAAATTAGAGCTCAATTTTAGTTCTTGTTGGGATTTATAGACGAATTAAGTACTTTATTTATTAATGGCTAGTTGGTTTTTATGCTTCTTTATAAAAAAAAATATAAAATAAAATAAAATAAAAATAAAAATAAAAAAAAAATTTGAAAAAGAAGAAACATTGTAAGTTTTTCCTAGCTAATTGGGCAAAATGTGAGTTTGGGGTACAAAATTTAGTAAGACTTGAACTAGTGCCTTGTGAAAATCGGTGTTGAATATTATGTGGCATTTGTTATTGTGAGTTGAGTTTGATGATGCAAAGGTGTATTTAAGGCCAATTTTATTTTGATTATATGCAATTGAGTTGGGAATATTTATTAGTACAGTTGGGTGATTGTGGTTTGTTTAGGTAGTGGCTATTTTTCTCTAGTGACTTGATCTTTCTTTGTTAGCCAATTTACCTAAGCCTAACGTTACAACCAAAATGTAAGACCTCTTGATTCTTTGTTTTGTCTTGTTCTATTCAGTGGAGATGACCTTTTAGTAAGGTTTGGTACGTAAGAAAAGGCATATGGTGTTTCTTGAGCTTTGAGTGAAAAGCCATGAGTGCATTCATGCATTCGAGTTGATTCATTTTCCCAACATTGTACCTAGAAGTTTTGTTTTTAAATAATAAAAATTCTGTTTTGGCCTTTTGCACACACACACACAGAAATTGTTTAGTATGTTCTTGTGTTTATTTGTTATTTAGTGAGCATTGGTATTTGCAAACTTATTTTCTTGTCCCTTAATTGAGAATGACTCCTTTTTTTTTTCTTTTGTTGAGATTGAGATGATTGAGAATGTGGTTCATTCAGTTTACTCGAGGACGAGTAAAGGTTTGAGTTTGGGGTAGTTGATAAGTTGCAATTATATTAATATTTTAGATTAATTATTGGCCTAATTATATGTTTTATTTATTTAATTTTAATAATAATTAATGAGTTTTTGTATTTTTATTAATTTATAGTATTTTTATAATTTTTAATAAGTTTGGAATGTTTTCAGGTGTTATATTATTAATCGGAGCTAAATTGGAGGTTGTGGGGTGAATTTAGAAGAATTAAGGCAAAAAGAGGCAGATTTGCCTATTGCACAGCCGTGCTTTCGAATTGCACAGCTGTGCTTTCGGATTGCACAGCTATGCAGGTGCAAGGCACAGCTGTGTCACGCAAATGAAGGCGCGCGCACGGAGCTTGACGACGCAAATATCGCCTCTCTCCCCTAGAAGCACAGCCGTGCTTCCTCACAGAGCACAGCCGTGTAACGCATGAGGCGCGCGAGGATGAGGAACGACGCTCATTGCACAGCCGTGCTAATGAAATGCACAGCTGTGTCACGCTGTTTCCCACAACGATGCAACGACGCAAGAAACCCTAGCGCCCCCCCATTTAATTCCAGGACACAGCTGTGCTTATCAAAGCACAGCTGTGCTTTTCTTCAGTTAAATACAATATGACGCCGCTGCATTCTGGGGGGGCTGGTAGTTTTTAGGTTTTAGTTTTAATTGTATTTTTCTCTCTTCTCCTTAGGGGAGACTTAGATTTATTTTCCATTAAATTCCAGCAATATTTTATTTAATTTCCATGTTTTAATTCTTCTTTTAAACTTTGTTTTAGCTTAGATTTCATTTCAAATTGCACTTTTATTCCAATTTAATTTAGATTATTTTTATTTTAATTTTGCATTTTGGGATTTAAGGAAATTCAACGGTAGATGAACAAGAACTTCAAGATCCATTTTCTCTTTTCATCAAGGGTGTATTCTAAACTTAATTTTTCATATTTTATATTTATATTCTTGATGTTAAGGTAGTTGTTCATACTTGGGAGTTCTTGAATCATATGTGTATTCTGGAAATTTGGTAATGAATATTTTCGTGTTTTCTTTTATTCCTCTTGTTATAAATTGTTTTGCCAATATGATGATAATTGGAGCTAAATCTGAAAATTGTTATTTGTGCAAATGTTCTATTCTTTTAATACTGACATTTATATTTCCAGCTAAATCCGGGATGGTAGGTTGGTTTGTGGGTGTTCATATTATTAGATTAAGAATTGTGAGAAATAAATAGGTTTTAGATAACTGAATCCGGGATGGTAGGTTGTCTTAGATCTAGGAATTGGTCATATTATACATATAGTTCAGTTTTATCTTCTCTGAAATTATCTGTTGTTGCTGAATTGAATGCAAGTTAAGGGGAGATCTACCAGGATAAACTTTGATTGTAATCAGTTCATAAATACATACATATGCTCTGTTCTATTTTAATCAACTTTCATTGGTTTGATGAATCCGAATTGGTATTTAAATCTGTGAATGTTTATTTTAATAGGTTCAGAATGGTGGAAGATAAATGAGTTTGATATCTGAATCCGAACTGGTAGGATTATCTAACTTAGAACTTACAAACATGTGATAATGCTAATATATGTGCTGAATCCGAAAGGTAGGTTCATTAATTAGAATAGCTGAGTCCGAAAGGTATGCTTGGGTTTAGATAGGTTATCCAGAATTTCATATTATATTATTTTACCAATTTTCAGTTACATATATGAGCCCAAGTATTTAATTTCATCTTTGAATAATTTCTTGATGAACAATTTTATTTTCAATTGTTAATTTATTTTCTGGTTTAGTTTAATCTTCTCCACCAATCACACCGGGGACATCTCAAATTCACTCAACCATAGATATTTAACTGAACAATCCTTTTTTCCTTGGGTACGATAACTCGGGGTCCTAACTATACCCCACTTTATTACTTGTCGATTCGGTACACTTGCCGAGGACCCGTCACAATGCATTAGCAAAACATGAACTATACACTAGTGAAAAACCATACAGAGTGAGACAAGAAAACGTTTCAGAAAATAGGGCAAAAAACAGGGCATGCAGGATGGGCTTTTGTCGCGATCGCGACAGTAGCCAGAAATACGCTGAGAGAGAGGAGCCCGTCACGGCTCGTGCACGATGTCACGACTCGTGACACTGGCTGCATGATGTCACGTCTCGTGACACTGGCTGCATGAGTCATGCCAAGCTTCACGACTCGTAAGGGAGCTTCACGAGACGTGCTCGCCAACATGAGGAGCAGGAATTCACCCGGCTCTGTCACGCTCTCGACCATGTCGCACTCGCAATAGAGTCACGTTTCCCAGCTCTCCAGAAAACTGCAGAAACTCCACACTTCCAAAATCAATCCAAACTTACCCTAACTCATGCCATTCACTACAAAAAACCAACATGCAAACAATCACAACCCCAACATTTCAAATCATATTCACTACTCTACTAAACACATGCATTAATTCATACAAAGCACTCATGATTTTCCAGAAATTAAACACACACATGATCCGAAAAGAATAGGGAAAAACAACTCCCAAACGTCTTGAACCTCAAAAACCCAGCTCTTCTTCAAGCTATCACCTTCTCTTTCCCTTTATCAAGCCTCTTCTCACCAGATTCTTGCACATGCAAACCCAGAAATCTCTTAATCCAACATCAAAACCCAAATCGAAACCAAAAGAATAAGGAGATAAAACTTGGAATCACAACTAACAACTTACCTCTTCAATTCAGCTCTCACACTCTACCAAATCAACTCAAGCTTAAAACAGCAGACAAACAAGGAGATGAAGGAGCAAGAAACGGGAAAGAAGAGAGAAAAAAAAAGAGAGAACCGAGAAGGGAAGAGAGCAGGAATGGGACACAGCAAAAACTGCCCTTCCCTCTCTCCTCTTTTCCTTTTCTTCTTTCCTCAATTAGTGCCCCTCACCAACCCATCCACATGTCACAATTCTATTGGCTCAATACAAAAATATCTTTGACTTTTACACCTTGGTCCTTGGCTTATCTCCACTTGGTAATTGGTAATTGGTCCTTACCAATTACCTCTTGGTCATTAAAATAAATTCTTCACTAAAATACTTTTATTCCCTTTCAATTAAATCCTCAATTAAATCCAATTTCACTTGCAAGATTATTGAATTATCCTTAATTATCCAATTAAACATGCAAAATCCTTCTGGCCCTAATTTGGGATGTTACATATAAGCCACTAACTACCCATATAGCCAGCCGATGCGGGATCGTAACATAACCTTGCACCTCAACAGCCGACGTCCACGGCTGCTTTGTCACCCAATGGCGACTTCTCCCTTCCTTGGGTTCCTCTCTTGGGCCGCTTACCGCAAAGTCGGTCTGGATCTGATACCAGCTGTTATGACTCAGGCCCTCATAAGCCCAAGTCACACCCACACACCTAGAGGACTTGCTTATATAAGACCAAGGGTTACATCAGGCCCATAAGTGGGAAGGCCCCTTGTTCCACCAAAAGGAATTCCTTTTGGTGGAACAAGGGGCCTTCCCACTTATGGGCCTGATGTAACCCTTGGGCTTGTGTGGGCAAGTCCGCCAAGTGTGTGGGTGTGACTTGGGCTTATGGGGGCCTAGGTCATAACAACAAGGGGTTTTCCCACTTATGGACCTGATGTAACCCTTGGACTTGTATGGGCAAGTCCGCCAGGTGTCTGGGTGTGACTTAGGCTTATGAGAGCCTGGGTCATAACATAGACTTTCAACATTAATGTTGATTAGGAAATAAAATTGTCAAATCATTATTGAAGGATTCACACACTCACTAACACATTCCTTGCATTATTTTTTTGCATTATTTTCTGCATTTAAAATATCTTTCAAATCACATCTTTATTCAAATCGGGTTTATTTCCTTTCTAAAGATAATTTTCCACAATTATAGCTATTTGAAAACAGAAAAGGAGCTATTGATTTCTCTTGGTTAAGAAAAAATAAAATCTGAAAAATTATTATTTCAAACAACTCTTAACTAACTAAAGAAACAGAAAATTAAATCTCTTCTATTTTGGAAACAATTTCAAAATTTAGTTCACACCTAATAGTGTATTTTTTTTTCAACTTTTTGTTATGTTGGTATGTTCTAGTAAGTGAGTGAAAATACGTTTTTATTCTACTTGTGCTTTATTTTGTTTGTAAGTTTTTTATTCTTTCGTGTACATACACGATCACATCTCCTCAATATGATTATAGTTTCAATTGTAATCATGTTAGTGCAGTTTGATAAATTTGTGAGATAATTTGTGAGATTGGGTTGCTAGATCCTAGGAAAATAAACTAGCAAGTGTTTATGTTTTTCACTTTGTAAAAAGCAACTAAGTGTTTTGATCATTTTACTTGAAAATAATGATCAAGTGTTTTATAGTTTTTCACTTAGGAAGAAAAACTTGGGATAATTATATGTAACAGGCTTTCGACTCTTACCCGTAAATAGAGTCACATTACAAACAGAAAAACTCTTAAAAATGATTATTTTAAGGAGAGGATGTAGACAATTGTGGAACCTTTATAAATCGTAGTGTTAAATTTCTCTATCTCTCACTTCTTTAAATTCGTACTCTATATTTTTTGCCATGCTAAAATTGGTTGTTCTATGTGCATATAGAACAGAATTTATAAAACAGGCTATGCTCTAAAAAAACGGGTTGAATATTAATTTTCCAAATTGATTTAGCAAATTAAAGTCTAATCTTTTCTCAATAAGTATTTCCTTCATGTATATAGTTTATTATAAAAAAGTTTAATTAAAAATTATTTAAGATAAATGCATGTAATTGATTTATGATTATGTTAATATTTTACATATCAAATTACCTGTGCTCTAATTTGTTCAAATCACGAAAATTATGAAATGATCTTCACCCCTCTACATTATATATTTGGGACTCACAAATATTACTTTATATAATTAAGTACAATGATATAATTTCGTGAGAGATGGTCTATCGTTAATTAGAGGGAAATGCAAATTTAGCAAGTGCATTTTCCTTACAAAATAGGGAAAAATAAATTTTCATTTTTGTGATAGTAAGGGATCTTAACTAGCTAATAGTTTATAAATATTCCGAGGAATTTTCTCTTTTGAAATGTATAAAATATGTGGTTTGTGGGGAAACATATGCCCTTGCTAAACAAACGCACATAGAAGTGAATGGCAAATATTTTTTCCCCCTTTTATTATCTAGTGAGAATTTCACATTATTGAAGAAACATTTATTTCAATCATGAAGTCATGGCCAATAATTTTGCTTATAAAAGGACAAAGAAAACAAGAATAGGAAAAATATCTAGTTTTTTGATTTCATAATTAAGAGAGTAAAAAATAAAAATATGAGAAATATCCTCATATATGAATGACAATTGACTTGTAATTTATTTGATTTTGTTTTTATTATTTGACGAAACAATACAAATTATATTAATTTTTTTTTTTAAAAAATGTGTAAATTTTATTATGCAACTCTCGAAATGAAATTTTAATTAAATTCATTTATTATTATTATTATTATTATTATTATTATTATTATTATAATAAATGAGAAAAGACAAAAAATGAAATAAATTTTAGAAAAAAAATAACCAACTTTTTATTTATTTATTTTTTTCTAAAAAATAGAACAAAAATGAAAAGCAACGAATTGAAAATTAAAAAATATAATGCCGTGCAATGGGAAGACTGGATAATAACAAATATCACTTGAGCTAGGAAAATTGAACTAATTGTTAATTTCATCAAACTAAAAAAAAATGCTAATTAGTGTAATAATTCCCTTCTTCTTCTTCTTTTTCTTTTCTCTTTTTTTTTTCTCCATATACTTTAGGGGGGATTTCATAACATTGAAGAAACATTTATCTCATTCATGAACTCGTGGCTAATAATTTGCTATAAAAGGACAATGAAAACAAGAATACGAAAAATATCTAGTTTTTGGATAAATGGAATATATGGAGAACCGGCTCAAACTTAAAATCTCTCGGTACAATAAAACTAGCATGTACCATTAGAATGTCCTATTAGAGGCTATATTTTTATTGACTTTTGCTGAATTTGATTTTTGTTTTTATTTTACCATAAGATTCATTACAAGATATTTTTTTTTAAATATGCTAAATTTTAATTTTACTACACAAATCTAAACAATAAATTTTAATTTCTTTTTAAAAAATGAAATTTTAATTAAATTTACGTGACATGGTGAGAACATTAATCATGACAATTTTATGGAAATATACAAACTTGTAAGTTTTTTTTTTTTTTAATAGGAGGGAAGAAAAAAAGAAAATTGGAATTTGAAAAATTTCAATATATCGAAATCAATTTTATCGCTGATATGTCCACATATATATATATATTTTAAAATTATCACTTTTTAACATATTACCCATTTTATTATTTAAATGTCACATTAGCCTTCCGAATTTATTTAAAATTTGAGCAATATTATTTATCCTATTTAAAATGTCATATTTTCTTTTAAGAATATTAAAAAATATTATATAATCTTTTTGAATTTATTAAAAAATGTTAAATTATTTTATATTATTGTTCACACGCTCAAGTGATACATGTTTTCATAAAAATAATTTAAAATTTTTAATAAATTTAGGAAGATAATTTAACACTAAATTAATTTATAGGGTAATATATTAGAGAAAATTTATGTAAGGGAAGGTTTTATTTTTCATTCATGTAGATATCACTTTTATAAATGAAAATTAAAAAAAAAAGAAGTAAATATGTTACTGTATATTAAAAAAAAAAAAGACAAACAAAAGTCTCATAACCACAAACAAATAAAAAAAAAACATAAGATTTTTCCATTGGACAAATGAGAGTGACTGCATAATAAAACGCCGCGTGTTGAGGGCCCCTTTCTGTTTATAGCCACAACATTCCCACATCCTCCTTCTGGAATTTTCCTTTATCATTTTCCTTACAATTAAAGAATTATATCCTTCTCTGACGTGGCACCTTCTCCTTTTTATTGTTTTATTTTTATTTTCTCATCAACCAAACACTTTCCTGTTTGCGTTGTCCATTAATTCTCTCCATTTGATTTTTTTCTTTTCCATAATTATCTTTCTTCTTCCTCGGACAAATAGATATTATTAGTCTTTTTTGTCAGTTTCACTTGTCTTTGGAATCAGATATTTTTCCGTCTCTGGATCACTCTCATTTCAACTTTAATGGCTGCTCAGGTAATTTTTTCCATTTTTGTATATATTTTAGTTCATACTAAATCTGTCATGGTTCTTTTTTTTTTTTTCTCTCTCAATCTCCAAATTTCCACTGAATTGGCTCTCTTTTTTTGAGCTTGATACAGGAAATCAAGGATTTTTACTCAAATTGCAGTGATCACATCCCTAAGGTTCTGAAAAAAATGTGAATTTTGTTTATGTTCTTCTTATAATTATAGAAATATGTTTATGATCTCTAAATCTGTAAATAACTATTTAAACAGGTGAGGAAACCTTACACTATTAGTAAACAAAGGGAGAAATGGACTGAAGAAGAACACCATAAATTTGTTGAAGCTTTACAGTTATACGGGCGTGGATGGCGTAAAATTCAAGGTTTGTTCAGTTTATGAGCTCAATTTTCAATGGTAGAACTAGAAATTGTTGCTATTTGATTCATTTGCTTTAATTATCTTCACTCAGAACATATAGGCACCAAAACTGCTGTTCAAATTCGAAGCCATGCTCAAAAATTTTTCTCTAAGGTTTGATTCTTGCAATCTGTTTGATAAATTTGATCCAGAAATTATATCAATCTCAATGGATTTGGTTTTCATATTATTGAAACTGTTTGGTTTCAGGTTGTCAGGGAGTCATGTAATGGTAGTGAGAGTTCTATTAAGCCAATTGAGATACCGCCTCCTCGCCCAAAGAGGAAACCTATTCATCCTTACCCTCGTAAATTGATTGATGTTCCTGAAGGAATGTTAGTTTTGAATCGAGCAGAAACATCTTTATCTCCTAATTCAGCAATTGTGGAAATGGAAAATCAATCTCCCATTTCAGTTTTATCTGCAGTTGTTTCTGATTCATTAGGATCTACCATTTCTGAGCAGCATACTGGATATTCTTCTTCACCAACTTCATGTGCCACTGAGGTTTATTCTGTTACTGTATCACCATTGGAAAAAGATCACATGACATCTAACTTGTCCCTTAAAGATGAAAAAGGGTCTTCATTTTCTATTCAGTTAACTTCTGATGCACCTGTCAACAAATGTTTGTCTGTGGTAAGATCACAACATTCAACTTGTTGAAGTTTCTTCTGTTAAAAGTTAATCACATTATTGATGATAAATGTATTGGGTTTTTTTTTGGGTACATTTGTATGTAAGCAGAAATTAGAGCTTGATTCCAATGACAGTGTTGGTGAAGAAGGAGATGCACCCATAATAGCACCTTGCACTAGCATTAAGCTTTTCGGAAGGACAGTTTCAGTGACAGTTTCAGAGAAACCATCAGAGAATTTTTTGTTTGCAACATCTAATATCAGTAAAGATGGTCTTGATATTGATAATGAAAGGGATGCTGAGGCTTCACTTCGGAATCTATCAGGCACCAAGTTATCCCTTGGAATTGCTAATTCTGATTCAAAGTCGTTTTCAGTTATTGCTCCAGTTTATGAGTGCATAGATGTAGAGGGAGAGAATGACGGTTGTTCAGAAACCACCGCACTTGTCACACGGCCCATCTGCCAGTGTCTACCCCTCTTATGTCTCCCATCATGGGGTCAATCCTCACCATACAATCCTTTACATTCTTTTGTGGATGAAAAATCTAAAGAAAAGCAATTTATTGATGAAAGATCTTGTACTACTTTGAATTGTGGGTCGGTATTAGAAAGAGAAGTGGATGTTGATTTTCATGGTCAACAACTTCTAGCTCAGGGAGGCCAAGGAGCCATCCTTCAAAAGCAAACAAAAGGCTTTGTGCCATATAAAAGATGTTTAGCAGATAGAGATTTGAAATCAGCCGCAATTTTATCAGAAAAGCAAGAGCCCCGAAGAGCTCGAGTATGCTCCTAGCTAGTAGTCCCTACTTTGTGGACAAATTAGAAGAACATGACTTAGGTAGGGTGAATGCAGATCATATGAAAATCGATCGCTGACTAAGATTATAGTTAATAGGTTCCTTATATTCCATTCTTCTTGATAATTTTTACCATTATGCTTCCTCCAATTACTGAAAATTCTGGCAAGTTGAAGAAGCTTGTGGATGCAGGAGCTGTACTTGAGGACTCAATAATGATTTCTGCAGTTTCTTGTTGATGTTCTTGGGAAATACTTGATGTCAAAATGACTGTTATATCAATGCCAATCTCTCAAGAGTTGTTTTACTTCTTTGTGCTTCAATGTAATTTGTGTGCAAGTATCATCAATATTTAAGCATCAACTTATATTTGCGGGTTTCCATTGGTGCAATCATTCTTTCTTGCAATTTTATTTCATGTTCATAACTTAATAGGTTTTGAAGCGTTTAATTCATGAATATTGGTAATCCTGAGTGATTGATTAATGGGGATTGACCCTTTCTCTTTGTTCTTAAATTCTCCATATTAGCTTTGCTGTAATTCTACAGCAGTTTTTGGACTTTATTCAAATTTTTGGATTTCAACCTCAGAAACTGCTCACATTTTCTCACTGCTAAGGGCAATAGTGGCTTGAAGATTGAGTTAATCTTCTAAAATCATTTTTACTGAAAACCGGCCGCATCTGGTGTGGCGCTAGTTCTTTGGTGCACGCTGATTCATCACCGCAGGATCAAACTTGCGAGGTCTTGGCAGTTAAATTTGAAATGGCAACCGGATCCGTTCATTTTTTGGCGGAGACAGCCGCATGAATGAAGCGACTGGAGTCATCCACTAGATTTTGATAGGAGATTTGTAAAAATTGAACAAGATGTACGAAACTTGTTTTGGTCTGTAAAAGTCTTATTTTTTTTATTATTATTTTTTTAAAAGAACAGGAAAAAAAAAATATTACTGTGGTTATTGCAAAAATTACCCCCGGGATATTATATGTTGAGGGTTTAATTTTAAATTTATAATATAAGTTCTGAGAAGTTTTAAATTTTAATTACTTGGTTAGCAAATTTATCTTATTATAAGTGAGTGAGCGAAAATGAATGAATATTAATAAATCATTTTTAAAAATAAAAATGACATTGTTGGTTTGTGAAAATTGAATCGAAATCATTTCTGATTTTATGGTAGGCAATTTAATTTATTTTAAAATGAATGATTGGATGATAAAATAAAATTAAAAGACGGTGAAGAAATAGATAGTTATGATTGGATGGCTCTGGCTTTTATATATAGTGAGAGTAGGAGGAAGTACAAATTAATAAGCTACTACCAATGTACAACCATCTAGATATTCGTCCAATCCAAATAATGTAGAAAAAAATCTAAAATCGAATTGTATCGTTGATTGCTTGACTATAACCAAATCGAATTGTACCATTAATTTTATTTGAAACGGATCTGAATATTTTATTTAAAATCAAAGTGACAATCGTACTGAATTGTACCAAAATATTCTGAAATTGAATTGGATCGAAAAAAATTGATATTTATTAATTATTATACATAATACTAATACTTTATATATAAATATTATTTATAATTTCTATTCTATATTTATTATATAAATTTAACTTCATAATTATTTATATTAAATAATTTAATGCATGAAATTAAAATAATAATTAGTTAAAAAATTAAAATGAATATTTTAACTATTAATAAGATACATTGAATTATTATAATAATTATTATATCTATATAAATATGAATATGCAACTAAAACAATTTGTATTTAATTTAATTTATTTTTAACGTAACTCAACTATTATTTAATTTTTCTTTTTTACAAATTTTTATATAGATATGTAAACTGAGCAATTTATTACATAATCAGTTTACCACTTAATTTCATTTACTTTTAATATCAGTCAAGGTGGCAAATTGGACAGGTTGGATGGATTTGGGTTGGGTCATAAATGGACGGGTCATAAATGAGTCAAAAAATATGGGTCGTAAATGGATCAAATACCCAAATGGGTTAGGCGAGTTGGGTCGACCCATGTGCTAAAAAGTTTAATCTGATTTGAAAATTTAGTATAAATTTTCATGTGATCTTGAAACTCCTCATTAGCTGCAACAATAATAAATATCTGATAAAAATATTATAAGAATACACAAATGAATCGGATGGCCCAAACGGGCCGGGTGGAGACCCAAATGGGCCGAAATATGGGTCGACCCATTTTTTAACAAAAGAAATAATTCTAAATATAATAACGGGATACTAATATTAGGTCAAATGGGTCGTATGGCCCAAACGGGTCCGATGGAGGTCTAAATGGGCCGAGATGTGGGTCGACCTATTTGATCCATTTTTAACGAAAAATAATTATAAATATAATATCGGGATACTAAAATGATTACTATTAAAAATATTGGCCCAAATGAGTCAGATGACCCAAACGAGCCGGATAGAGGCCCAAATGGGTCGAGATGTGGGGCGATCCATTTGACCAATTTTTTTACGAAAAATAATTGTCAATATAATAATGGAATATTAAAATAACTACTATAAAAAATATTGACCCAAATGGATCAGACAGTCCAAATAGGTCAAATAGAGGTCCAAACGGGCCGAAAATGTGAATCAACTCATTTGACTCATTTTTTAACGAAAAATAATTCTCGATATAATAATGAGACACTAAAATAACTACTCATAAAATTTTTGGCTCAAATGAATCATGCGGTCCAAATGGATCAAATAAAAATTCAAATGGACCGAGATATGAATCAACCCATTTGATCCATTTAATATATATATATATATATATATATATCTCACTACATTAAAAATTTAGGTGGCATTCAAGGGTTAGATTTTACTTCTTCTTGTTGTAATACATAGAATAAGCACATAACTAAAAACATTGAACAAGCGTAACAATCCATATAAAAATAACTTAAGTTACAACATTCAACAAACTATAATTAAAGAATGATGAGTTTGAATTGGTGCAAGCAATCCAATGACAAGCAAATTCTAAAATCAAAATTTTGATCTCCATTATATAATAATCCAAAATTCAAGAAACACAAGCAAGTTCTAAAATCATATCCAACTACAGACCAAACACTTGCAATTTTCAACTAAAAACTATGCATAAAGATAAAAGGTCTTGATACAAAATGAAATCCTTTCCTGCAATCAACTACCGGCTGCAATCAACTACCGGCTGCAATCAACTGTCACATTCTTTCTTGCAAGTCGAGACAACAGCAGCTCAATCTTGTCCTCATCAGCCTCAGCTCCAACTGCAATTCCAAAGTAACAACATCATCTCCTTAAGAATGAATACAACAAGCAACTGGTACAAAAGCATCTTAATACTAGAAGAGTTGAAAATTGCTATAAAACCTTATATTCCATAAAATTAACTGCAATTAAATAATGATGCTGGAGGCCTTATATGGCATAAATATGCCCATAGTACTATAATCAATTATTCTGTAGCTGTAAGCTCCTGTCCTTAACAAAATTAAACAGAAAAGTAATTATTCAAATTAAGTTTAGTTAACATAAGTTAAAATTATATATAATTGTTAGAATTTCTAACAATTAAAAGAGAAAACACCATACATGCATTCTAATTTACAATGGAAGGAAGACAAGTTGTCTTAGACCACCGTAGGTTTGAGTCAAACAAGATATGAATATCTGAATGGTCCCATGTGAATAAATGCATTAGTTCAACAGATAAACAAATTACTCACAATATTTAACTATTAACAGCAATTGACAATATATAACTATTAGCTGTTAACTTCTCAAAATTTGCTATAAGTAGGTAACTTTCTTAATTTCAGTTGATTCAAAACCAACACACATAGAGTATTGGAAACCT
This sequence comes from Excoecaria cochinchinensis, assembly GCA_947683425.1. Taxonomy (NCBI): domain Eukaryota; kingdom Viridiplantae; phylum Streptophyta; class Magnoliopsida; order Malpighiales; family Euphorbiaceae; genus Excoecaria; species Excoecaria cochinchinensis. Next base: position 12,817,438 of record CANTUQ010000098.1, read on the forward strand.
AAACCATAAATCCCAGATTGCTAAGAACTGAGCACAAATCTTACACACAAGTGATAAAAGCATAGAGTACCTAGTTTATGCACATATCATTTAATAGCTTCCCCAAGTTAAATAGCCGAATCCTAAGATTCAAGACAGTAAACAACATTACTCATAAAACTCTGATTCAAAGTATAAAGTTTCTTTCTTCAAACAGTTATTACTAGAAAAGACCTATAAGGCTTACGATTGGCCAGACAAGATGAAAAGAAGAAGCAGGTAAGCTCTGCATAATCCCAAACTTCATCAATCTAGATTTCAAGTACCAAATCATAATTTTTAACAAATTTCGTTAGCGATGCGGAGACTATGATCGGTGGCCAGCCAAGGAAGATTCGGTGTTTGTTGGATGAAGGAAATCGGAACAGTTAGCAAAATCCAGTAGAGGGAGGTAATGGAGGAAGAAAGAAAGGGAAAATGGCTGAAGAACTGACCCGTTGGGCACATGAGAAATGCATAAATGGCTTGACATTTATTGGGTTATTTTTGGTTGGTCTAATTGGGCATTTCATGATTTAGGTTGGGTTTGGGTCTATTTTATTTGGTGAATTTGGACATGTTGGTTGGGTTGGGCTAAATTTTGCCAGATTTACTCAACTAGTCCTTATCTATTTTTTGTCACAATACCTATATGAGCATATAAATTAAAAATATAATTATATATAGTTATTATTTATAATGAAATTTTACCAATTAATGTAAATATATGAGTATATAATCAGTTTACAAATAATTTTATTTATTTTTAGCACAATATTTATGTGAGTAATTGAAGATGCATTTTAATAATGTAATTATATGCAATTTTATATTAATAAAATTTTACCAATTAATGTAATTATATGAGTATATAATTATCTTACAAATTAATTTCATTTACTTTTAGTATTACTAAACTAGTACTCATTTATTTTTGGCATAATACTTATATGAGTAATTGAACATGTAAATTAGTAATACAATTATATATAATTGTTGTATATAATAAAATTTACCAATTCATATAATTATATAAATATATAATCACCTTAACAATTAATTTCATTTACGGTTAATATCACTCAACTAATACTAATCTATTTTTGGCACAATATCTATATGAGTATGTAAATTAATAATGTAATTATATATAGATATTATAATTAATGAAATTTTATAAATTAATATATTATATGAGTGTATAATTACCTTAACAATTAATTTCATTTACTTTTAATATCACTCAACTAGTACTTATCTATTTTGCCACAATATCCATATGAGTAATTGAGTTGTAAATTAATAATGTAATTATATATAATAAAAATTTACCAATTAATGTAATTACATGAGTATATAATCACTTTATCAATTACTTTCATTTACATTTAATAGGGTTGTTCATGAACTGGTTAACCGGTTCATGACCCGCAAAAAAAAATCAGTTTATTAAATTTGGTTTTTCAAAAATACTAACCGTTAACCAGTCTATTACTATCAGTTAACCAGTCCATCGGTTTCGGATTTTCGAACTGATTAATTAATATTTTTCGGTTAACCATTATAACTATAAAATACATTTATAAAAAAATTAAAATAATCAAGTTACTTAAAAATTAAAATTTCTTCACTATAATATAATATTATTATTATTAAAATAAAAGTTTTTAGTGGATATAAACAATTTTATTTTTAAAAAGTAAGACTTAATAAGTAAATAAATTAAAAAATCATGGTTATTTTAATTAGATTGACGGTCACACTTACCAATCACCAGTTAAAAAAATTAAAAACTTCAAAATAATTAGAATAATAAAAAAAAATGTAGCAAAAATATTTAAAAAATACAAGATTATTAAAATAAATCCATCTAATACTAACAACTAATTTTCTTTATTTATATTTTGAATTTAGCACACATTATTTTCACATATATTAAAAAAAAATTAGTTTTTTTTTAAATTTTAGTTAATATATTAATATCATATAACTTTTTGAATATATTTTGATTTTAATTAATGGAAAATTTATAAATAAGAAAATAATAAAAAATACTAATTATGGATATATTGAACAATTAATAAATTAACTAAAATGTCTTTAAAAAAACTACAATGAAATTGAAATACTTTGAAGTAAATTAAATTAAATTAAAAAAATATAGATAATTAAACATGAAAATAATGAAATGAAAAATTATAATTAAAAGAAAAAAAGAGTGAAATAAAATAAATAAATTATAGGGGTATTCGTATATCGGTTTTGGTTCGATTAACCGTTTTATGAATTTAAAAATAAAAATCAGCCCATTAATATCGGTTTTTGCAAAATACTAACCGTAAACCATAAAAATCGGTTCAGTTAATCTATTTTCGATTCAATTTCTCAGTTTACCAAGTCCAACTGTTTTTTTGAACACCACTAACATTTAGTATCACTTAAATAGTACTAATTTATTTTTGTCTCAATACACACACGAATATACAAATTAATAATGTAATTATATATGATTATTAAAATAATAAAATGTTAGCTATGCATTTAAAAAATTAAAATTTTTTTAGAGTGAATCAAGAATTAAATTTGAAAAATTTTAGGTGGAAATATTTTTTATTTTGACTTTTATGAGGGAATTAAAAATTAAATTAAATTTTAGATTTTTTTAGTTAGTGAAAAATTAATGAACCAAATTACGCAATTTTGGCTAAGGTTGTTAGAGATGTATGTTCAGTGCTCCATTATAGCTTCTGAATCAGCTTTTAGTACTGCAGGAATGACTTTAGACAAAATTAGAAGTTCTTTAACTTCGATTATAATCGAAATTTTTATTTGTTGCCAAAACTGGTTGAGGTCGGCTATACTTTTGATTTCTAAGGTATCAACCGAAGAATTTGAAAAGTTTGAATCAGATAATTATTATATACATATAAATTGTATAATTAATGTTTATATTTTTTGTGGTCTAATTATTTTTTTATATATTGCTCAAGATTTTCAAATAAATACAAAAATAATGCAGAGAAAAACCATTGAATGTTAGTTTTCAATTTTTTTACTTTGACTTAAATTTTAATTGTACTTATTTGACTTAAATGTTAATTGTACTTATTGAGATATTTTAATTATATTTATAATTATTATTATGTATATTTATTTTGCAAATTTTTAAAAATATCGAATTATGAAAAGTATCGAATTGTATTGTATTGTATTGTACTGAAAGAACCGAAAAACTAAATTGAACTGTACCAAATTTTATAAAAACTGTACCAAATTATCCCAAATATTCAGGACAATAACAATACTTAACTTTTAAAATACCCCTTTGTGACACGCGCCGAACTGGGAAGGCCCTCTCGGGAGCCCACCTTTAGGGCTCAAGGGATTGGTTCGCGTCATTTAATCTTGGGTAACATAAGACATATTGGAATCTCCACTCAATAGAACATTGGGGAAGTTTATCTAAGCTCATGAAACTTTTAACCACCTTTGAGATATTTTGAAGTCGCCACCCAATTTACAAGAAATTGGAAAAAGTCATCTAACCTTTATAGTCTAAACCAGAGATGATGTTCGAAACTTAATTCTTATTAATGCCTTAAATTAAATTATGAATGAGTTTTTAGATTATAGAATTTCATCTCTCTTCTCACGCGATTAGTGAAATTTATTAAAAGCGCACTTCAAGCATTAAGAAAGCGATAAATGAAAGTTATAAATAAAACAGTAAATAAAGTGGTAAATAAAGCGGTAAACACGCAAACACACCATTTACAAAGGAGAAATTGGGACAAATACAATTCCCCAAATGAAAAAAAAAAGCTAACCAAAATTGAAATTGGGCTAGAATACAATCCCCAAGTAAAAGAAAGCTAAATAAGATTGCCCCAAAAATAATTAATTAGAAGGGCCCACAAGATATAGATGAACATAAAGTTTAAATGATCAAGCAAAACCAATCAAAAGGAGTTACATGCATAAATCGGGATATTTATTCAGTTTAGAAATATTGGTTCCTTCATGCTCACTTAAAGAGGGATCGAAGAGTTATTTTGGCTATTGGCTTGAAAATCGGGATAAGTGATCCCATTTTTAGAAAGTTTAACTCTTCATTTTAATTCATGACATTTTGCATTCATTGGCTAAAATCGAGGACATTGGTTTCAATTTATTAGTAAAAATCTCAATTTAGTTATAAAAATATTTTCGTGATTTTTTATCCTACACGCGTATGAAATAAAACTATTGGAATTACAAATAAATACAATCACATAAACATGGGGTAGGTAAGGTCTAACCCAAGTGATGTATCCTCCTACGCATCGTGACCCCTTTGTTTGGTCACGAAGGTGCTCATGGGAACAAGATCGCATTTTAACCCCAGATAAAAAAAAAACAACAATAAAAATATTAGTACTAGTTCTAGAATTAACCGTATAAAAATAACGACAAGAGAAATATAAAACATGATTATCATGCAATTAGAAAGTAAAACGGGCTAAAGTAAGCATATTTATTTAACACGCAAACGACTCACATGCAAAGGGTATTAAAGAACTAGTCATGCAAGCATATAATAATAGTGACAATAACAATGAAAAACAATAATGCTAATAACATTAATAATAATAGTAATAATAATAACGACAGTGACAAATACATAATAATAATAATAATAATAATAATAATAATAATAATAATAAAGATAATAATAATAATAACAGTAACGAATACACAATAATAATAATCATAATAATAATAGCAAATAATAATAATGGTCATAATGAGAAGAATAATAAAAGTAACAGTAACAATACAATAATATTAACAGTGAAGACCATAACCTTAACAATAATAATAACAACAATCAATAATAATAATCATAACCATAACAGCAATAAAAATAACGTTAACAGCGATGATAATAATGTTAAGGATAATAAGAATGAATGATGAACATAATGATAATAACAATAAAGACAATAACAATAATAATAATAATAATAATAATAACAATATTTAATCACGATAATGACAAATAAAATGAAATGAGATGTTGGAAATGGGTCCAAGAATGTTTAACCTCAGATTTGATGATATTGGAAACAAGGTGTTTCGATCTAACTCCCCTTGTCAAGGTTCAAAAATATATTCGAGATAACTCAATAATTTAAAAGAAAACAAATGATTTTTTTGTTTTTTTGTGTTTTTGTTTGATAATAAACCCAAGGTAAGGGAATTGATTTCCCTATCTCAAGCTAAGTTCAAACATCAAAATATTTTTCTGGATTAAAGAAAATCAAAGAAAAAAGGAAACTTTTAGAAAGATTCTAATTTTTTTGAAGAAAACTCTTCTGTTTTTTTTTTTCTTCTCCAGCTCTCTTTTTCTCTCTTCTTTTTTTTTTATCCGAAGATCCCCCAAATGAAACCCTTATTTTTCCTCTATCTTCCCTCTTCTTCTCAAAAGAGGAAGGGACAAAAACCCCTTTCTATTTCTCTTCTCCCAAAAATCCCTAAAAACTAAATAAAACGGTCTTCAAAATTTGTCAACGACCAGATTTTGCAGGTGGGAAAGGGACAGGAGGGAGACTGCCCGCGAGTGGGTGGACGTACGTCACGCGCCCAGGTGCGGGCATTGTCTCAGGCACACCTTGCGTGCGGCCTCGCGCGTGCTCGCACGCGACCTCCTGCCCTCGCGCTTGCCCGTACTCGGGGGCTTCGCCTTGCTCGCGCCTGCATGCAGGCGCTGCGCTTCGCGTGCCAAACAGGCCTCTTTGGCGGCAGGCCCTCGAAAATCTTAGAAAATAAAATAAAAATAAATAAAACAAATAAGAGAAAATAGATAATAAAAAAAGACTAACACAACAAAAATCAAAGTAAATATAAGTAAATAAAATTCAAAAGCATTGTGGTACAGATATAAGAACTTGACAAGGGGAGTTGAATCGATCCTCACTTTATTGTCGAAAAATTGATCCTTACTTTCATCATTAGGTAATCCTGATCTCGGACCGCTTTGGGACCCGGTGTCTATAGTTGCCCCCAATTTTGGAGAAACTAGCACGTAGGTGCCTAGGTGAGCCAAAATTCAAAAAAAGGAAAGAAGCGCGTACCTAAGTCGGCGACCTTCCTGCTACTATGAGAAGGAAAGCATCTCTTTAAGTTACCATCTAAACTGTGGAGTGATTCTCATCCTTCTGGGTTGCGCCGAGTCTTCTCAAGACTTTCGAAGTGCGGGTACCATCCTCAAATGGCGAGGTACCGAGTTTGCTCCAACTTACAAAGTGCCTTGGTTTTTCTCCTGAACTGCACCAAGTCTGCTCTAGACTTACAAAGTACGGGTGTCATCCTCAAATGACGATGCGTCGAGCCTGCTCCAAGCTTACAAAATGCGAGAAATGTCTTCATGGACTGCACCGAGTCCGCTCCAGACTTACAAATTGCGGGACTTGGAAATTGGCCTCCTCAGAGGACTTTGAGGTTTGCCTTCTCAGAGGACTTTAGGAATTGGCCTCCTCAGAGGACTTGGAAATTTGAACTTGAGTAGACTTCATCTTAGCTTGGTTGCCCAGTACGGGTGAGTGCCAATGTTGAGCTGAAGCCGTCATTGACCCGCTTTCATGCGTGTGGTCTTCATTTGGACTCTTCCTGCAACGCTGTGTTCACAGGCATATATACAAAGAATTATGCATACATGTGTAAAATGCCATATGTAGGTGTTTGTTAAGGAATTGTATGAAATGAGATGCATGTGAAAATGGTAGACCATGTCTCAGGTGGTCAAGGGTCCGTTGAGGATATGGCTTGGCTACCCACATTGCTTGATGCCCCGAAGGATCAAGAAGTGTCATATTGGCTTAGGGATTGGCTCGTAATCTTCTCAGAGTAAACTATCTGGTGCGTATCTTTCCCCCCCAGTCAATGAGCATACGCCTAGGACTTTGACTCATGTTCTGAATTATGCATTATCTTGCCTGAAAGGAGATCACCCAGAGTAATGCCGCCTTATTGCTCCAGATCTACCCGAAGGGAGGTCATCCGAAGTAATAAGAAAAGATGAACACAACAAAAATCGAAGTAAATATAAGTAAATAAAATTCAAAAGCATTGTGGTACAGATAGAAGAACTTGAGAAGGGGAGTTGAATCGATCCTCACTTTATTGCCGAAAAATCGGTCCTTACTTTCATCATTGGGTAATCCTAATCTCTGACCGCCTCGGGACCCGGTGTCTATAGTTGCTCCCAATTTTGGAGAAACTAGCACGTAGGTGCCTAGGTGAGCCAAAATTCAGAAAAAGGTAAGAAGCGCGTACCTGAGTCGGCGACCTTCTTGCTGCTATGAGAAGGAAAGCGTCTCTTTAAGTCACCATCTAGACTGTGGAGTGATTCTCATCCTTTTGGGTTGCGCCGAGTCTTCTTAAGACTTCCGAAGTGCGGGTTCCATCCTCAAATGGTGAGGCACCCAGTTTGCTCTAACTTACAAAGCGCCGGGGTTTTTCTCCTGAACTGTACCGAGTTTGCTCCAGACATACAAAGTGCGGGTGTCATCCTCAAATGACGATGCGTCGAGCCTGCTCCAAGCTTACAAAATGCGAGAAATGTCTTCATGGACTGCACCGAGTCCGCTGCAGACTTACAAAGTGCGGGACTTGGAAATTGGCCTCCTCAGAGGACTTTGAGGTTTGCCTTCTCAGAGGACTTTAGCAATTGGCCTCCTCAGAGGACTTGGAAATTTGAACTTGAGTAGACTTCGTCTTAGCTTGGTTACCCAGTACGGTTAAGTGCCAATGTTGAGCTGAAGCCGTCATTGACCCGCTTTCATGCGTGTGGTCTTCATTTGGAATCTTCCTGCAACGCTGTGTTCACAGGCATATATACAAAGAATTATGCATACATGTGTAAAATGCCATATGTAGGTGTTTGTTAAGGAATTGTATGAAATGAGATGCATGTGAAAATGGTAGACCATGTCTCAGGTGGTCAAGGGTCCGTTGAGGATATGGCTTGGCTACCCACATTGCTTGATGCGCCCAAGGATCAAGAAGTGTCATATTGGCTTAGGGATTGGCTCGTAATCTTCTCAGAGTAAACTATCTGGTGCGTATCTTTCCCCCCCAGTCAATGAGCATACGCCTAGGACTTTGACTCATGTTCTGAATTATGCATTATCTTGCCTGAAAGGAGATCACCCGGAGTAATGCCGCCTTATTGCTCCAGATCTACCCGAAGGGAGGTCATCCGAAGTAATAAGAAAAGATGAACACAACAAAAATCGAAGTAAATATAAGTAAATAAAATTCAAAAGCATTGTGGTACAGATAGAAGAACTTGAGAAGGGGAGTTGAATCGATCCTCACTTTATTGCCGAAAAATCGGTCCTTACTTTCATCATTGGGTAATCCTAATCTCTGACCGCCTCGGGACCCGGTGTCTATAGTTGCTCCCAATTTTGGAGAAACTAGCACGTAGGTGCCTAGGTGAGCCAAAATTCAGAAAAAGGTAAGAAGCGCGTACCTGAGTCGGCGACCTTCTTGCTGCTATGAGAAGGAAAGCGTCTCTTTAAGTCACCATCTAGACTGTGGAGTGATTCTCATCCTTTTGGGTTGCGCCGAGTCTTCTTAAGACTTCCGAAGTGCGGGTTCCATCCTCAAATGGTGAGGCACCCAGTTTGCTCTAACTTACAAAGCGCCGGGGTTTTTCTCCTGAACTGTACCGAGTTTGCTCCAGACATACAAAGTGCGGGTGTCATCCTCAAATGACGATGCGTCGAGCCTGCTCCAAGCTTACAAAATGCGAGAAATGTCTTCATGGACTGCACCGAGTCCGCTGCAGACTTACAAAGTGCGGGACTTGGAAATTGGCCTCCTCAGAGGACTTTGAGGTTTGCCTTCTCAGAGGACTTTAGCAATTGGCCTCCTCAGAGGACTTGGAAATTTGAACTTGAGTAGACTTCGTCTTAGCTTGGTTACCCAGTACGGTTAAGTGCCAATGTTGAGCTGAAGCCGTCATTGACCCGCTTTCATGCGTGTGGTCTTCATTTGGAATCTTCCTGCAACGCTGTGTTCACAGGCATATATACAAAGAATTATGCATACATGTGTAAAATGCCATATGTAGGTGTTTGTTAAGGAATTGTATGAAATGAGATGCATGTGAAAATGGTAGACCATGTCTCAGGTGGTCAAGGGTCCGTTGAGGATATGGCTTGGCTACCCACATTGCTTGATGCCCCCAAGGATCAAGAAGTGTCATATTGGCTTAGGGATTGGCTCGTAATCTTCTCAGAGTAAACTATCCGGTGCGTATCTTTCCCCCCCAGTCAATGAGCATACGCCTAGGACTTTGACTCATGTTCTGAATTATGCATTATCTTGCCTGAAAGGAGATCACCCGGAGTAATGCCGCCTTATTGCTCCAGATCTACCCGAAGGGAGGTCATCCGAAGTAATAAGAAAAGATGAACACAACAAAAATCGAAGTAAATATAATTCAAAAGCATTGTGGTACAGATAGAAGAACTTGAGAAGGGGAGTTGAATCGATCCTCACTTTATTGCCGAAAAATCGGTCCTTACTTTCATCATTGGGTAATCCTAATCTCTGACCGCCTCGGGACCCGGTGTCTATAGTTGCTCCCAATTTTGGAGAAACTAGCACGTAGGTGCCTAGGTGAGCCAAAATTCAGAAAAAGGTAAGAAGCGCGTACCTGAGTCGGCGACCTTCTTGCTGCTATGAGAAGGAAAGCGTCTCTTTAAGTCACCATCTAGACTGTGGAGTGATTCTCATCCTTTTGGGTTGCGCCGAGTCTTCTTAAGACTTCCGAAGTGCGGGTTCCATCCTCAAATGGTGAGGCACCCAGTTTGCTCTAACTTACAAAGCGCCGGGGTTTTTCTCCTGAACTGCACCGAGTTTGCTCCAGACATACAAAGTGCAGGTGTCATCCTCAAATGATGATGCGTCGAGCCTGCTCCAAGCTTACAAAATGCGAGAAATGTCTTCATGGACTGCACCGAGTCCGCTCCAGACTTACAAAGTGCGGGACTTGGAAATTGGCCTCCTCAAAGGACTTTGAGGTTTGCCTCCTCAGAGGACTTTGGGAATTGGCCTCCTCAAAGGACTTGGAAATTAGAACTTGAGTAGACTTCATCTTGGCTTGGTTACCCAGTACGGGTGAGTGCCAATATTGATTCGAAGCTGTCATTGACCCACTTTCATGCATGTGGTCTTGATTTGGACTCTTCCTACAACACTGTGTTCACAGGCATATATACAAGGAATTGTGCATGCATGTGGTCTTGATTTGGACTCTTCCTACAACACTGTGTTCACAGGCATATATACAAGGAATTGTGCATGCATGTGTAAAATGCCATATGCAGGTGTTTGTTAAGGAATTGTATAAAATGAGATGTATGCGAAAATAGATAGACCATGTCTCGGGTGGTCAAGGGTCCGTTGAGGATATGGCTTGACTACCCACATTGCTTGATGGCCCCAAGGATCTAAAAGTGTCATATTGGCTTAGGGATTAGCTCATAATCTTCTCAGAGTGAACTATCTGGTGCGCATCTTTCCCCCCCAGTCGATGAGCATACGTCCAGGACTCTGACTCATGTTCTGAATTATGCATTATCTTGCCTGAAAGGAGATCACCAGGAGTAATGCCGCCTTATTGCTCCAGATCTGCCCAAAGGGAGGTCATCCGAAGTAATGCCACCTTGCCACTCCAGGCATCGAAAGTCATTGTTTTAAAGGTAGTGCATCCCTTGTGGATTTTCACACTAGTTTTTCTTTGCGAGAAATGCATCCCCTTGGGAATTTTCACATAACCCTTTGCCTAAATTTTGCCTGAAATGGACCCAACCCACTCCAACAGCTTTTATTCATCTTACTTTTTTTTTCCGATTTTGAAAACTCTCCTGTCTTTCTGTATGGCTACAAGAAAAGCTGAAGCAACTATCAAGACCCCACTTCTAAAGTGATCAGCAATTATTCGTTGAGGCATTTCCTTCCTCGGCAGCGATTGTATTCATTTGTGTCTCCTGACAAAGGTGTTGCCAGATCAAGTGAGCTGGCGGATGAGGATTAGCTTCATGTGCCCCTTGGCTTTTATTTATGCTGTGGCTCTGGATGGTTATTTAGGATGTGTCCCATTGTGTGGACTTCATGAGGCTATCTTTTACATTTTCGCCCGCTGTGCTTGATAGCTCGGAAGGATTCAAGATGTAGCGAGGGATCCCCTATCTTTCCAAGGTGGCACCTTACCCTTGGCTTTCACCCCCAGACCATAGCTTTTGGGCACGGCTGCCGGTGAAGACTGTTATTCTTTCTATCAGGGTTTGCTCTTTTGCTTCTACTAGTACATACAAGATATGGGTGCTCAGCCTCACGGCTGATAATAGGACCCATCGACTTAGGTATCTGGCCGGCGAGAGCAGTAGCAGAGTATAGCTATTAAATTACATATATTCGATAAAAATAATGTTTTTCTTTTTATAAAAGAACTAGAAGATAATGAACACATGAGTCTAATTGCCTTTGTTTTATATCTTTCTGTAAAATTGTGTACATTTCAGTATAATTTCTCCATACATGATCATTATCTAACATAGATTCAAAATGCAAAACTACATCTAATCTCAGAATGGATCTTAAAAGCATCAAAACTCCTGTTTCCAATCAGCCCTCTCGGATTTTCTTGATTGGACATTTTCTCTCAAGCCTCTAATTTTTGCCCAAGATGTCTTTTTTTGGTTTTCATCCTGACGAGACGCCCATTTTTAGCAAGGCCGCCTTTTTTCGATTTTTGATCCGCAGGGCATTTATTCCCTTCTTTTGATTTTTAGTCTTTAGCCATGGAACTTCTTGAGTCTGTCGATACTGACTGGTTCTCCGAACTCGTTTCCATCACTGTCCGTTGGAATCGCTGCTCCCTTGGGTAACAACTTCTCAAGAACAAATGGGCCTTCCTACGCTGGCCGGAACTTGCCTCATTCATCTGGAACATTCAGACTCATTTGCTTAAAAACTAAATCTCCCTCTTTCAATGGGTGCTTTCTGACTTTCTTCTCGAATGATCGAGCAAAGTGTTTTCTGATAGATATGATTGTGATAATAATCCCACGACCTATCCTCGTCAGACTTGTTTAATTACAGCAGCCGTTGTTGCGCCCAGTCGGCTTCTGGAACCTAGGCTTTCATGACTGCCCTTAAAGATTTGAGCTCTATTTCGACCGATAGTACTGGTTCTACCCCATATATCGAGGAATAAAGCGTGATTCTTGTAGAGGTTCCGACGGTGGTTCTCTAGCCTTGAAGTGTAAAAGGCCATTTCTCTGCCGAACCTTGTAGTTTCGAACCATCTTGACCAAGATCTCTTTTTTAGCAGCCTCTCCTGCCCCATTGGCTTGAGGGCAATACAGAGATAACTTGTGGTTTTTAATGCCATACCTTTAGTAGCCTTATCCATAAACTGCACCCCCTCCCCCCGTCCTTGAACCTTAAGTGGTGCGGGAGAACAAATCGACATATCAGGTTCCTTTCGATGAACTTGTCCATACCTCGAGCATCAACTTTCTTAAAGGACTCGACTTCTATCCACTTGGTGAAGTAGGCGATAGCAACTATGGTGGACCTATGTCCGTTAGAGGCCATAGGGCACACTTTCCCTAAGATATCTATTCCCCGGGCTCAAGCAATTCGTATCCATTGTAAGTCAATAGAACCTCTGTCTCATGATTTTCTTTGCCAGAGCTAGGCCATTCATATGAGCTCTGCAGACCCCAGCGTGGGTCTCCTCCATAACCTTCTTGACCTTCTTCTCATCTAAGCATCTTAGTCGTATGTCATCAGCTTACCTCTTGTACTGCACACCCTTTACACTGATAAACTGGGTGGATAGCTTGCGAATCAGCCTTTTGGTCCTTTTCGGTAGCCAATAAGAATGGCAAAGTACGAGTATGTGTACATCAACGGGATTTGAATAAAGTTTGCCCCCAAGATGACTTTCCTTTGCCCCATATCAACAGTTTCCAGCCACATTTACATATTAATTCTTTTTCTTCTTTTTTTTTTGTTGTTTTTGTTGTTTTTTTTTTGTATTATTTTTTTGCCTTTTTTTTGTTTCTTTTTTTTTGAATATTTTTTTTGACAGGTTTTATTCAGATCCTGATAGTTTACACATACACGCACTTCTCTTCTTAACCATTGGGGACGACATTGACCAAACCAGTCGAGCATTGTGCTTCAATAAGAAATTCGGCCCTGTTTCTGCTTGTGGATCTCTCCTTTTAACCTTTTATGACCCTTCTAGCTTGAGTCTTCTGAGCTTCTGTGTGACTGGTCCATGATTGTGATATGCCGCCATAGTGTGTTTGGCGACTTCACGATCATCTCTCGGCATGTCTTCATAAGTCTAGGCAAAGACTTTTTCACACTTTTTTTTATTCTCTCAAATTTTAATCTCTCCTCAGGAGTTATATCAGATGCTATCAAGATTTTTTTTGGGTTCTCCAAAGTTTTCAAGATTAAATGGAATGACATCAATTGAATCAAAATATGAATGAGTCGTGATCATGATTATGCACAGTGAAATCATTAGAAACATCACTCAAATAAGCGCAAATCATTCATTTCATTTAACAAAACTAGAATTAAAAAGTCATTATCAAATAGTTTCAGAATAAAAAGAACATCTAAATAGCTGTCTTCTTCCTGTTTTCACTAACACAATATCGTGGCCAATGGCCCATTATCGTCCTCAGGACCCATCTTCCCCACCTCTCAGCTCCTCATCAATGAGGTATTGAATTTGTTTTCTCAGAGTTCAGCACCCATCAGTCTCATGCCCAGTGTGCTGATGGTAGGCACAATATTGATCTGTTCGATGGCTACGACGCCCCTAGCTCCTGGCGAGTTTTGCAGGCTTCGGCTATAACTTTTCCTGGTCAACGAAATAAAAGAGGTGCTCAGATAAAGGCTTATACCAGATGGTATAGTAGCCTTGAGTAGTTCCAACGGTTGAAATCTTGGTGGCTCTAACATCTCTTGCACTGTCATCATCAAAACTCGAGTTCCCATGATTACCTCCTCCCATGACATTGCTCTCTCCTTCAAAGACCACCAGCTGTTCGCTATTAATGGGATTTTGGACTTGACCTTTCATGATTTGGCCATTATCCCTCAGATATCTTGCGTGCTAACGACACTTCAGTTGCCCTTGATCTCTAACTTGCCTAGCCGGCCCTGGTTGTAGGTTCCTCTCTAATGCTTGAGGTAAAGATCTGTCCATGCTGAAATAATATTTCTAGGCTGTTATAGTCGTCGATACTTCTTCTGTTCCCTGAGTGCCAACACAGCTGTCATACCTATACGGTCGACTCTTCATTTCTAAGTCCATGGCAACCTTCTTGCAATCAACTGGGGTAGTTGCAAGTTTGGACTTCAAAATTTCTTCTTCGAGGACATCCATCCTTCTTTTCAGGCCTCGTGCCGCTACCAGAAATCCATTCTTTGCAACATGCCCTTTGCCTTTTTGCTCAGATGACAAAGCGACAGACGACTCTCCTCTAGACTCAGCGGGTGGTATGCGTACTTTCTTTGTTGGATCATGCTCTTTTTGGGGCATGGTAGGAGTGATAGGCTGCTGCGCGGCAAGTGGCATCATGGCGGTGACTAAATTCTCTGTGATAGCTGCCATCTGGGCTTCAAACTTTCAAACCTCCCTTCTATCTTCTTTCACATTGCCTCCTCAACTTTAGGCATTTCACTCCTCACTAGGGCTGAGTTCTCTAGGTCTTCCTCAAAGAAGTCATCGTCAAGTTGTACAACCCTTTTAGGTTCGGGAGCACCCCTAGGCTCAGTCATTGGTGGGAGTACAATCACTGGAGGATCCTCCCTAATCGGATCTAATTTCTCTTGTCCTAATGTAGGAGCAACTAGTAGCTACCCAGAGGGCTGGGTTATTGTAGCAGTCAGATTCCCCATCATGGCCATCAATCTATTCTCAAATTCCTCCAACCTCCTACCACTTCCTCAATAACTAAAGCACGGATGGCCTCTGTCTCTCTCAAAATATCAGCCATTCCACTGAAAAGTCTAAAAATAAAGTCTCAATACCTTCTGAAAGTGAATTTGGACCCCCAAACTGATACCCCTCTTGGCAACTCGAAGATAGGATCTCTATTCAGCCATTCGCTGGGATCCCTAGACCACCCGGACGAATCTACAATGGCTGCATAGCTCACTTTGTCAGAATGATGCATGAATGACATATATGATGCATGAATGAGCTGTGCAGCATTTCACAACCACATACAGGCAAGCAGATCCTTCCAGCCTTTTAACTCCCACACACAAAGTGAATTGGTTCCTTCCTAGGTGGGCTTAATCATGGGTCAACAGGGGACCCGATGAACGTCCATAGTGCACAATAAAAATTCAGCAGCATAACGTCTCTCAAAATATGCAAACGCATGAGTTTCAGCCATTAGGTATTCAAACACTTTAATCGAATTAAAATGAACCTACCGGGGCATGAAAGCCTTTGATAGAAGACTACTTAATTCATTTGATTTTGTTCAATACATGATGGCCCACATCACAAGCATCGTATTACGGTTCATTTCACATAGGGAAAGTATCTATTGCCATTACATGAGCTTTAGTCAGGGTGATGTTACTTTAGAGCTACTCCGAGCATGGTCCCTGCCAATGGGTCAAGCTCATCGCGAGCATAACGACCGATCGTATCTCCATTTGATATACCAAAAGGTACTAGGCTTGGGTTGGTAATTATCCTTAACACTTCCCTACATTGAGTGAACATAGGGTCGTGCTTCGGGAACTCACCAGGGTAGAATAAGGGTACAAACTAGCATAATTCTAAGGCTCTAAAATGATGCAATGTAATTCTCGAAAAGAGATGGAATTTTAAGTTTTAAAAACTCAATTATACATTTTAACCAAGACACTTTCAGAGCAAAGTCACACAGTCCCCAGCGGAGCAGCCACTGTGACGCACGCCGAACTGGGAAGGCCCTCTCAAGAGCCCGCCTTTAAGGCTCGAGGGATTGGTTCGCGTCATTTGATCTTGGGTAACATGAGACATTTTGGAATCCCCACCCAATAGAACATTGGAAAAGTTCATCTAACCTCATGACACCTTTAGACACCTTTGAGGCATTTTGGAGTCGCCACCCACTTTATAAGAAATTGGGAAAAGTCGTTTAACCTCTATGGTCTAAACCAGAGATGATGTTTGAAACTTCACTCTTATTAATGGCTTAAGTTAAGTTATAAATAAGTTTTTAGATTATAGAATTCCATCTCTCTTCTTACGTGATTAATGTAATTTATTAAAAGCGCATTTGAAGCATTAAGAAAGCGATAAATGAAAGCTATAAATAAAGTGATAAATGAAGCGATAAACACGCAAGCACACCATTTATAAAGGAGAAATTGGGACAAATACAATTCCCCAAATGAAAAGAAAAGCTAACCAAAATTGAAATTAGGACAAGATACAATCCCTCAAGTGAAAGAAAGCTAAATAAGATTGCCCTAAAAATAATTAATTACAAGGGCCCACAAGATATATATGAACATAAAGTTTAAACGATCAAGCAAAACCAATCAAAAGGGGTTACATGCATAAATTGGGATATTTATTCGGTTTACGGACATTGGTTCCTTCATGCTCACTTAAAGAGGGATCGAAGAGTTATTTTGGCTATTGGCTCAAAAACCGAGATAAGTGATCCAATTTTTAGAAAGCTTAACTCTTTATTTTAATTCATGACATTTTGCATTCATTGGCTAAAATCGAGTACATTAGTCCCAATTTAGTTATAAAAATATTTTCGTGATTTTTTATCCTACATGCGTATGAAATAAAACTATTGGATTTGCCAATAAATACAATCACATAAACATGGGGTAGGTAAAGTCTTATCCAAGTGATGTATCCTCCTACGCGTCTTGACCCCTCCGTTTGGTCACGAAGGCGCTCATGCGAATAAGATTGCATTTTAACCCCAGATAAAAAAAAAAACAATAAAAATATTAATACTAGTTCTAGAATTAACCACATAAAAATAATGACAAGAGAAATATAAAACATGACTATCATGCAATTAGAAAGTAAAACGGGTTAAAGTAAGCATATGTATTTAACACGCAAATGACTCACATGCAAAGGGAATTAAAGAACTAGTTATGCAAGCATATAATAATAGTGACAATAAAACAGCAGTGACAAATACATAATAATAATAATAATAATAAT
The DNA here is from genome assembly GCA_947683425.1 of Excoecaria cochinchinensis. Taxonomy (NCBI): domain Eukaryota; kingdom Viridiplantae; phylum Streptophyta; class Magnoliopsida; order Malpighiales; family Euphorbiaceae; genus Excoecaria; species Excoecaria cochinchinensis. Next base: position 12,834,740 of record CANTUQ010000098.1, read on the forward strand.
AATAATAATAATAATAACAATAATAACAATAACAATAACAGTAACGAATACACAATAATAATACACAATAATAATAATCATAATACTAATAGCAAATAATAATAATGGTAATGATGAGAAGAATAATAAAAGTAATAGTAACAATACAATAATATTAATAGTGAAGACCATAACCTTAACAATAATAATAACAATCAATAATAATAATCATAACCATAACCATAACAGCAATGAAAATAACGTTAACAGTGATGATGATAATGTTAAAGATAATAAGAATGAATGATGAACATAATGATAATAACAATGCAGATAATAATAATAATAATAATAATAATAATAATAATAATAATAATAATAATCACAATAATAAGAATAATGACAAACAAAATGAAATGAGATAGTGGAAATGGATCAAAGAATGTTTAACCTCAGATTTGATGATATTGGAAACAAGGTGTTTCGATCTAACTCCCCTTTTCAAGGTTCAAAAATAGATTCGAGATAACTCAAAAACTTAAAAGAAAACAAATGATTTTTTTTTATTTTTTTGTTTGATAATAAATCCAAGGTAAGGGAATTGATTTTCATATCTCAAGCTAAGCTCAAACATCAAAATATTTTTCTGGGTTAAAGAAAATCAAAGAAAAAAGGAAACTTAAAGATTTTGATTCTTTTCAAGAACACTCTTCTGTTTTTTTTTCTTCTCCAGCTCTCTTTTTCTCTCTTCTTTTTTTTTTTCGTCCGAAGATCCCCCAAATGAAACCCTTATTTTTCCTTTATCTTTCCTCTTCTTCTCAAAAGAGGAAATGACAAAAACCTCTTTCTGTTTTTCTTCCCCCAAAGATCCCTGAAAACTGAATAAAACGGTCTTCAAAATCTGTCAAAGACCAGATTTTGCAGGTGGAAAAGGGACAGGAGGCAGACTGCCCGAGAGTGGGTGGCCGCACGTCGCGCACCCAGGTGCGGGCGTTGCCACAGGCACACCTCGCGCTGGAGGCCGTACCTCGCTTGCGGCCTTGCGCGGGAGGCCGCACCTCGCGTGCTGCCTGGCGCGCGCCCGCATGCAGGCGCTGCGCTTCTAGCGCCGCACAGGCCGCTTCTGCGGCAGGCCCTCGAAAACCCTAGAAAATAAAATAAAAATAAATGAAACAAATAAGAGAAAATAGATAATAAAAAAAATGAACACAACAAAAACCGAAGTAAATATAAGTAAATTAAATTCAAAAGCATTGTGGTATAGATATAAGAACTTGACAAGGGGAGTTGAATCGATCCTCACTTTATTGCTGAAAAATCGGTCCTCACTTTCATCATTGGGTAATCTTGATTTTGGACCGTCTCGATATCCGGTATTTACACTCTTCTCAAAAAAATACTTTTAAAATATCCAAAATTTCAAAACAATACAGAGATTTATAAATTTTCAAATTTTACCGTAGCATGTACACCTCTACTTATGGCAATGAAAAGGGTTAGGCCAATAGTATACACTTTAGGTTGGGTCTTGTGAGTTCAAAAAACATATGATGATGAAAAGTTTTATGTGATGGGAAAAAGTTGCTTCTGATTCAAGAAAAAATCAAATGAAAGAAATAAAATGAAGCTCTTTTAGGAGCCGATATCCTTTACTAGTTTTTCAATGGGTTTAGACTAAGTTCAGGAAAAATCGAACTCCTTTTAAGAGCCTTTTGGAGTGAAAAATCTAATGAGACAAAAAAAATATGTCGTATTTTCACAAAAACAAAACATGAATGTGTTTTTACAAAATATGGATGTGTTTTTAGTTTGGCCTAGCGTTGTTCTTCATTTTAAGTAGAGCGAGATGTTTTGAGTGTCAGGTCAAAAATACAAACATGTTTACATAAAACACGAGTTTTTTTTAAGTTCAGAAAAAATGGGACCTCTTTTAAAGGCCTTTTAGAGTGAAAAATCTAATGGAACAAAAAATATGACCATATTTTCAAATAACAAAACAGGGATGTGTTTTTACAAAACATGTGTGTATTTTTAGTTTGGCCTAGCGTTATTCTTCATTTTGAGTAAAACGGTGTATTCTGTGTTAAGGTCATAAATATGTACATATTTACTTAAAACAGAAGTTTTTTTTAGACGGATTCAAAAATCCTAATTTTCTCTTGATATATATAGAAAGAACTATCCTTTCTTGGGATTCAAACCCTCGCACCAAATACCAAAAACACATAAAAAAAAAAAAATCCTAATTTGATTCTCAAGAATTTGAGTAGTTGCAATCCTCACTATCTAAAAAGTAAATACTCATGAAGGTAATTTATATTCCGGAGACCATTTCTACTTAATTCTTGTATTTCTTTATTTTCTTATTATTTTTATTTACAGATTCTTGTTCCATTTCTATTTTTATTTTTATTTTGTTTAATTCTTCTTTTTTCTTTTATTCTTTTCTTTTAAGGTTCTGTTGCGATCTCAAGTATTGGCATTATGTCATAAGGGATCAAAACCATTTTTTATATATTATTTTTATACTATTTAATTTTAATTTTTCTCATTTAATTTTCTGTAATTTTATTTTTTTCTTTTTCATCCACTTTATGTAATCTAGGAATTTCCATAGATTCCAATGATCGAATTTATCCCGTAAGAATTGAATTCCTAAATCCATTTTCAAACTGTGTAAATAAGTGGTGGATTTATCTAAATTTCTGTAATTTATATTTTATATATTCTTTTATGAATCATTTTATGTATCTTAGATCTCCCATTTAATTTCAATGATCGATTTTACCCCGTAGAAATTTAGTTCCCGAGATCTGTGTACAAATTATAAAAACATGGTGATTCACATTTATTTTATTTATTTAATCGTTTTATTTAATTTCTGCTTTTATTTATTTATGTACTTTATTTTTTATTGCAATTTATTTTTTTGTTTGTTTATTTATATGCACGGAGTAGATTTAGAATTTTAATTTATCGCATTTCAATTTTATGTTTTTTCTTTTTATTTTTTATTTTTTTATTGTTTGTATCCCAATTTCTGCCCAGATGCAGATACATGGACGTGTTTCTGACACATAAGCGTATTTCACAGAAAACACAACAGTTTTTTTTTCCTAGAAATACCCGTGTCTTCCATCTATTTTCTTCCATTTTCTTTTATTTTTTTCTTTTTCTTTTTCTTTTAATTTTACTTTAAATTTTTTTTATTTCATTTTTTTATACTTTGTTCCAGTAAATATTACAAAATAATTCAAAAAAGTATATTTTCTTAAATAAATGAAATTAATTGAATTCATGTGTAGATAATTAACCTGCATGAGAAGAATGATAAAGTTAATAATTCAAACTTATTAATGTTTAAGATTAATTATAAGGGGCATGAATAAGAGTTGAGTCCAACCATTTCTGGTAGTCGCCCTCAATGTTTTTTACAATTGCTTCGGGTAGTAACTTCACAAATAAAAACCACCTTATGGTAATCCATCTATGTTAGTAGAAACAAGATGGGATTCTCTAAAATGCTATTTTTAAGAATGGGCTAATTGGATTGAGTCCTTTACTATTCTAAAGTAAAATGGATTGGATATATAGTACGCAAACAATTGTATACTCCACTAGGGACCTATGAAAGCATGCTTTGAAAGTGCCCAAATAATTAAACTTGCTCAAATCTTTAAGTTATAGTCATTATCCTTCTTTGAAATTGCATTTGTATACTACAGCCTCAAATTAAGTTAGGTGTCCCTTTCTATCCTTGATGGCATTTCGAAACATAAACCAATTTTCATTTAAAATGGGGCCGTGTTAGAAATTATTATCACCAGTCCAAACCTTGTACCTTCGTTATTCTCATAATTAGATAGACCTATTAAGAAGGAATCATGCTCTGATGGTCTTAAACTTATGAGACTTTGCCACAACCCATGTAATGTATATGGATACTTCCACTAGGTTTTATAACTCTAATACAATCCATTCCATGCTACATGAACCTTTATTTGTTTAGTAAGCCCAAATATGATAAGATGTTTGTCCAAGCCCATTGGGACTTTTAGAATTGGGTTAGATTGGACTATGCATCATAGCTTGGTTAAACTTACCTAAACGAATATGGGCTAGCCTTGTGAATGTGCTCTACATATGACTATTATAATGTCGATTTTCCACCATTTAGACAAATACCACGTGTGTGGGAGAAATAAGGTTAGAAGGATTCATGTATGTATTTGCCTTGTTGCACGCATACGCTGTTCTTGAATCATGCACATGTATGCATCCATCCTGTACTGTGCCATGTATCAATAGACATGCATCATGTAAGTATCATCATGCATGTATGCATCATGTAAATACTACCTTATCATGCACTTGCGTAATGTAATCTTAAATTTTGCACAATGCATAAACATCTCACATATAGATCGACTATATATTATTCATAGACTAGGCACTTTTTCCATACTGATGTTATACACAGATTTAGATTATGCTTATATATATGTCATGCATGCATGTCAAAGCCTATGCACATCACATGTAGGCTATCCACCTCATGTTTTATGTATACACATGCATAATATATCATATGTATATATGCATCATACACCCTAGGCTTTGCGTTCTACGCATGCATGCCATGCATACACGTCAATAGGTCACGCACACACTTACATACAAGCACACCATGCTAATAAGCTATGCACATGCTTGTCATGCATCTCACAGACTTATATACTATGTAGCCCTTGTCTATACACATTTCACACATGAACTTATGCCTTGCATTCACGCTTCATGAACATGTATTGTTTAAGTCAAGCATCATACTCACACTTTATTTTAACAACCACTATAATTCTATCATCATTCAATTGGGTTTGTAGTTCAAACGGTAGGATTACTAAGAGAGTTATCCAATCAATTAAAATACAATGCAAATGTCAGGTGGGGAATATATTACACCTATGACCAAGGAAGCCATGGACAAAAGGCTAAATGAATTTAAGAGCAGAATAATGGTTGCATTGAGTAATGCCATGGCCAATATGACTCATATTGCTACTGTTACAGTTGCATAACCTACATTGAGTATAGAGTTATTCAAGAATTTAGAGGAGGACAGTTGTTGTAAACCTAAACTTTGATTTTGAAAAAGATGAGGAAGATGAGACTGATCAAAATAAAAACAGAGTTGATGGCTCGACTTTGAAGAAATTTGAGGACAAGCTTGAGGCAATGGCCAAGGCCATTTCTCTAGGCAAAGGATTGTGTCACACCCCATTTACCCCCTAAAAGTTCAAGCCATATTTGTGCATGTGCATTGTATGTGTTTTAGAATGTGATAAGGGTATTTTAGGTATAATGCATGTTTGTGGGTTTTGCTAGTATGTGGGTGCATGTACAGTATTAGGGTGTGAATTAGTTGGTTTGTATTTGGGTGTGTTGCTCACATATTTGTAGGATGTGAGTGAGTGAGTGGTGTTTGTGTGTTGTGCTCATACATGTATAGGGTGCTATTAGTTGGGAGAGTTTTATGTGTGTTTGATGTGTGCTTGTTAGGTGTAAGTGATCAAGATCCACCACTATAAAGAGGACACATGTCAAGGGTTGGGAAAAGAGAAAGAAAAAGAAAGGAAAAAGGGGAAAAGGGCAGATTTCCTTTCATTTTCCCGTTCTCCTCTTCCCCTCACTCTTCTTCTTCCTTTCCTTTCTCAAGAGAGCCCTAGCCTTGGATCCAAGTTGGTGTGGTGGGAATTCATCATCCCTTAGTCTTCTTTTGGGTAAGTTTTTTGCATTTCTATCATCTCCTTCATCTTGTTCTTCTTCTTCTTCTTCTCAATTTCTGAGTTTAAGGTTTTGATCTAGGGTTTTTGTTTGTTGTATTGTTGGATTTGGTTGTTAGTTGAGCCTCCTCGTATCCCAAAGGGAAGGAGAAGGCATCGGGAAATGGCAATAAGTGATTAGGAGCTAAAGAGATTCAGGTTTGGGAACTTTCTTTTAAATGATGTTCATATGTCGGTTTTGAGATATGCATGAATTTTTGGAAATTTGTGGGTTCTTGATGTTCTTTGTAGTTTAAATGTTATGGGTTTTGATTTAAATGTGTTAAGGAAACTTAATTGTGAGTTATTGAACTCAATTGTGTATTTGATTGAGATGATGAATGAATAGTGCTGAGATTTAGATTGTGTAAATTGATTTTGTTCTTAGCATGATTTAATTGGAATTCTTGGTGTAAATGTTGTGTTTTATGTTGCTAATGATGTTTGGGTTGCTGGAATTGAGGTAAGAAGAGGTTTGAGTTGAATGTGTGTGAGTGGGTGTTGTGGAGGTGGAAATTTTCTGCAGATTTTTTGGGCAAGAGCTGGAAATCCCGACTCTGTCGCAAGCGCGACACTATCGCAAGGTCGCGACAGAGCCCGGTGATAGCAGCTCTCGTGCGCAGCCGAGCTTTCTGCCGAGCCGTGCAGCAGGGCCACTGTAGCGAGCGCGATAGAGCACTCAGCTGCCGAACTGTTTTGGGCGATCCTCTGTCGCGAGCGCGACGGATCGGGCTGGAAGCTCATTATCGCGAGCGCGATGCCTGTCTCTAGCGCGACAGTGAGTTGTATTTGATCCCCCACGAGATCGCGACGATCGCCGTGGTCGTGACCTGGGCAAGTTCGCCTCTGTCGCGAGCGCGACAGTGACCTTCTCCATGCCTTGTTTTTCGATTTTGTCTTCTCTTCTAAAATGAATTTCAAATGGTTTCTTCATGAACTTTTACATCTATATGCTATGTAATATGCTTGATTACATGTGCCATATTATGAATCCTTTATGATAAATTATATGTTGTGTTTGGAATATGATTTGGATTACGCATGACCTGCGAAAGTCAGTCTAGTGGATAGTTGGGCATGCCTAATAGAGTCTTTTAGCTGCAGCCTCCGTTCCGTTTGGACCCCAATCAGGTCGCCGTTTGGTTCCTCGCGAGCTATGAATTTTGCATCTTGTTTAAGGTCCCTCCGAAAAATTATTTTAAATGTGATAAAATAAATGGTTTTTCGATTCATACCCGTAAGATGCTGTCTGTATTCGATTCGTACCCGTAAGGTACTGTCTGTATACTCGTTATCCACTATTGTGAGTCAGCAGGTGTCCTGGTTGCCTTGGTTTGCTTCGATATGATTATCAGAATGTGATATTCCTGTTTTGAAATAATTACAAGATTTTGATATCCGAATGAGTATGATGATACGTATGAGCTATCAGTTAACATGTATATGAGTGTGAATATGAGCTTCTGAATGTATGTCTGTATTATGTAAGCATAATTATATCTGACATGATTATCCGCATTTGTCATATCGTACGCGATTTGCTTTGACGACCATTGTGAATGGCCGTCCACTCTTTTGTTGTGTGTTCCCCACTAAGCGTTATCGCTTAGCATGGTGTTTTATCCATGCAGGTGTGGAAGGCGTTTGTGCTTTGGGAGAGTCACCGCCAGTCAAGCCAACACAGAGGGTTTAGTGTTAGGGCTTTATTTTTTGTAGCCTGTTAATGATTCTTTTTGTAATAGAACTCTCATTGTATCTGTAATTTTGTAAGCTTTCGCTCTGTATATTTTGGATATGTAATCCTTTTTGTACTATCAGTTTGATCAGAACATTATTGTAATGAAGGCTATTATAGTAATGCATGATCATGATGATGTTTCTCTAAAGTTTTAATTTCCGCTATATTTCCGTATGCTTTTGATGTATGAATGTATGCTTTATATCAATCTGTCTGGTGTGACACCTCTGCTCCTATGGCATCTCACTCCTATACGGATGGGTTCGCCTACGTATGAGTAGGGGGTGTTACAGTTTTTGGTATCAGAGCCTAGGTTTAGGCGTTTCTGGGTGTTTTGTTGTCGATGTTGTGTATAGATGTGTATATGTCTAGGACTGTATTGGCTGATGCGGTTGTCTTTGTTTGTTTAGATGGATTTCGATTCTGTTCGAGGGTCTTTTGAGGGATCAGCCGAGAGCGTGAATCCCCAAGCTGTTGATCCTTCTATTTCTGTGTTGGCTCAACCTACTAGGGTACAGCCTGAGGCCGCAGCTTAAGCTATCTCAGGACATGGCTCGAGTCTTGGAGAGAGTGACTGCTCCTAAGGCACCAACTGAGAGTTTGAGAAGAGCTGGTGCTGAAGATTTTTATGGAACGGGTTTGGATGAGTCGGAGGTCGCTGAGAAGTGGATTGACAAAGTGAAGCGTGCTTTGAGAGAAGTTCGGTGTCCTCCTGATCAGAAAGTAGAATGTGCTTTGGCTTTACTGCAAGGGTCTGCATATGAATGGTGGGAGTTGGTTTGTAGACATCCTCAGTTGCCTGACCCGATTACTTGGGAGTTTTTCGAAAGAGCGTTCACGAACAAGTATGTGACTCAGACATACAAGGATGCAAGGTGGGCTGAGTTCTTGAGTTTGAAGCAATGGACGATGTCTGTATCTGATTTTGAGAAGGAATTTAACCAGTTGGCTAAGTATGCACCCGAAGGTATTTTGACAGAGGAGTTCAGGTGTAGACATTTTAAGATTGGGTTGAATGAGTCGCTGCGGGCGATGTTGATTTCTCTGATGAGTACTCCTGGAGTTGGGTACTATCAGATTGTGTAAGCTGCTGTTAGGGCTGAGAGATCAGAATTTTTTTTGAGAGAGAGGGCTCAGAGGAGGAAGCCCTCTCGTGGAGGTTCATCTTCTTCATCCTTGGGAAAGAGGTCAAGGAACCCACAGGATGAATCCTCCGCAAGCCCGGCTACGATAGGTAGAAGGCAGGGTTCAGCAGCGGTGTCTGGTTCTGGTAGAGGTGGTGCTGGTGGTAGGACCGAGTCGATGCCTGCTCTCATTGCAGTAAGCCCCATCGGGGTGAGTGTAGGTGGCTCACAGGTGGGTGTTTCGGATGTGGGAGCACTTAACACTTTTTGGCCAACTGTCCGAGGTTGAATGAGGATTTGGGTGATCAGAGAGAGACAAGCAGAGTTGGTTCGAATGCCACGCAGGCTAGTCATGGTAGAGGCCGTGGAAGAGGTCGGGGCGGTTGACCTAGAGAAGGAGCTACATCTGAGTCAGTCGATCGTCCGCTACCTGTTCCAGCTAGAGCATATACTGTGAGAGCCAGAGAGGAGCAGGATACTCCAGATGTGATAGCCGGTAAGTTCCTACTCCATGACATTGAATTATATGCTCTAATTGACCCTGGTTCCACACACTCATATTTGTGCACAGATAAGTTAATTGATAAGTTGCATGAGGTAGATTAGTTAGATTATGAGATATGTGTGACCAGTCCTTTAGGGCATAGTGTCAATGTGAGTAGAATGCATAGGAATTGTCCCCTGTTGGTTGAGGGAGTTGAGTTCCCAGCAGATTTGATTGAGTTGCCTTTCAGAGAGTTTGATTTGATTCTGGGTATGGATTGGTTGGGTAAGTATCGGGCAGTGGTTGATTGCTATAGGAAGACGGTTGTGCTTCGAGATAGAGATCGGTCATCTGTGTTTGTTAAAGGTTTGGATGCTAGTTCTTTGAATAATGTGATTTCTGCAATGCAAGCTAAGAGATTCATTAGGAAGGGTTGTGAGGCTTTTTTGGCAGTAATGTTGGATTCCAAGCGGGATCAAGTTAGGATTGAGGATATCCCTGTTGTGTGGGAGTTTGGTGATGTGTTTCCGAGCGAGTTGCCTGGTTTACCTCCTGAGAGAGAGGTGGAGTTATCCATAGAGATAGTACCGGGTACTTTGCCTATATCGAAAGCACCTTATCAGATGGCTCCTGTAGAGTTGAGAGAGCTTAAAACTCAGCTACAAGAGCTATTAGATAAGGGATTTATTCGACCCAGCATATCTCCATGGGGCGCTCCGATTTTGTTTGTTAAGAAAAAGGATGGTTCTATGAGGATGTGTATCGACTATAGGCAAATCAACAAGGTCACAGTGAAGAACAAGTATCCTTTGCCTAGAGTCGAGGATTTGTTTGATCAGTTCCGAGGTGCGGGTGTCTTTTCGAAGATTGATCTTTGGTCAGGGTATTATCAGTTGCGAGTTCAGGATGCGGATGTGGTTAAGACTGCATTTCGGATGCATTTCGGACTAGGTATGGCCACTATGAGTTTTTAGTGATGCCGTTTGGTTTGACCAATGCACCTGCGGCATTCATGGATTTGATGAACCGAGTGTTCAGGCCATATCTTGATCGATTTGTAGTAGTATTCATAGATGATATCTTGGTTTATTCCAAGGACAAGAGTGAGCATGAGGAGCATCTCCGGTTGGTTTTGCAAGTTCTGAGAGAGCATCGGTTGTTTGCCAAGCTTAGTAAATGTGACTTTTGGCTTCGGGAAGTGTCATTCTTGGGGCATATTGTGTTGGCTAATGGTATTCAAGTTGATCCGTCTAAGATTGAGGCGATTGTTGATTGGAAAGCGCCTAGGAATGTTCTGGAAGTAAGGAGTTTTCTTGGTTTGGCGGGTTACTACCGTAGGTTTGTAAAGGGTTTCTTAGTTATTGCTGCTCCGATGATAAGATTGTTAAGAAAAGGGGTCAGATTTGAGTGGTCCGATAAGTGTCAGGCTTGTTTTGAGAAGTTAAAGAGTTTGTTAGTTGAAGCTCCTATACTTACTCAACCCATCTTGGGTAAGAAGTTTGTAATGTATAGTGACGCTTCGGGTGTCGGTCATGGTTGTGTGCTGATGCAAGAGGGAAAGGTTGTGGCTTATGCTTCCCGTCAGTTAAAGCCACATGAGAGGAACTATCCGACGCATGATTTAGAGTTGGCGACTTTGATCTTTGCTTTGAAGATTTAGCGGCATTATCTGTATCGGGAGAAGTGTAGGATCCTTACGGACCATAAGAGCTTGAAGTATCTCCTCACACAGAAGGAGTTGAACATGAAATAGCGCCGATGGCTTGAGTTATTCAAGGACTACGACTGCATATTGGATTACCATCCCAGTAAGGCCAATGTAGTGGCTGTACTTTAAGTCAGAAGTCAGTTTCTGCTTTATTCTTGAAGCGGTTCAGGTGGAGGTTTGATTCGGATGGAGCTTTGATTGCCCAATTGAGAGTGAGGCCTACTTTGAGACAGAAGATTGTGGATGCTCAGAAGGATGATGAGAGGCTACAGCGGGTTTTGCATGAGGTTAGTTCTGGTAAGCAGTCAGAGTTCTCAGTTTTGGATGGTGTGTTGATGTATAAAAACCGCTTGTGTGTGCCTAAGAATGTGGAATTAAGGAAACAACTTTTGAGTGAGGTACATACTACGGTTTTCACGATACATCCCGATGGTGACAAGATGTATCGGGATATGAAGCAATTTTATTGGTGGTCCAGTATGAAGAGGGATATTGTGGATTTTGTGTCTAAGTGCTTGACATGTCAGTAGGTAAAGGCTGAGCATCAAGTTCCTTCGGGATTGCTCACACCTTTATCCGTTCCCGAGTGGAAGTGGGATGATATCGCCATGGACTTTGTATCTGGTTTGCCTTTGACTCAGAAGAAGCATGACTCAGTATGGGTAATAGTGGATCGGCTTACAAAGTTAGCTAATTTTCTACCAGTTAGAGTGGATTATCTGATGGATAGGTTAGCTAGTATCTATGTGGATGAGGTAGTCAGACTACATGGAGTGTTGTTGTCCATATTATCAGATCGGGACCCAAGGTTTACTTCGAAGTTTTGGAAAGAATTGCAAAGGGCTTTGGGTACCAAATTGAACTTCAGTACGATATTTCATCCTCAAACAGATGGTCAATCAGAGAGGGTCATTCAGATCTTAGAAGATATGTTGCGGGCTTGTGCATTGGATTTTCTGGGTAGTTGGGATAGATACGTGCAGTTTATGGAGTTTGCCTACAACAACAGTTATCAGTCGAGCATCGGTATGTCACCGTATGAGGCTCTGTATAGTCGTCAGTGTAGGACTCCGGTATGTTGGATAGAGTTATCCGAGCATTCAGTTATTGGGCCAGAATTGGTTAGGGATACAGAGGAAAAGATCAGAGTTGTGCAGCGGAATCTGAAAGCGGCTAAGGATCGGCATAAGTCTTATGCTAATCTTAAGAGGAAAGATGTTCAGTTTGAGGTCGGGGTAAGGTTTTCCTTAAGATTTCTCCTTGGAAAAAAGTGCTGAGATTTGGAAAGAAGGGTAAACTTAGTCCTCGATTTATTGGACCGTATGAAGTGTTAACTAAGGTTGGTCCGGTAACCTATAGGTTGGCTCTACCGATAGAGTTGGCAAAGTTGCATGATATTTTCCATGTTTCGATGCTTCGTTGATACAGATCATATCCTTCGCATATTTCGTCAGTTCAGGATGTTCAAGTGCAACCAAACTTTTCTTATGATGAGGAACCGAAAGCCGTTCTAGCTCGGGAAGTAAGGCAATTGAGAAGCAATCAAATCCCATTGGTAAAAGTGTTGTGGAATCACCATGGAGTCGAAGAAGCGACATGGGAACCAGAGCATCCATGAGGGCTCAGTATCCGCATTTTTTCAGTTCAGGTGAGAATTTTGAGGACGAAATTCTTGTTAGTAGGGGAGAGTTGTCACACCCCATTTGCCCCCTAGAAGTTCGAGCCATGTTTGTGCATGTGCATTGTATGTGTTTTAGAATGTGATAAGGGTATTTTGGGTATAATGCATGTTTGTGGGTTTTGCTAGTATGTGGGTGTATGTACGGTATTAGGGTGTGAATTAGTTGGGTTGCATTTGGGTGTGTTGCTCACATGTTTGTAGGATGTGAGTGAGTGAGTGGTGTTTGTGTGTTGTGCTCACACATTTGTAGGGTGCTATTAGTTGGGAGAGTTTTGTGTGTGTTTGATGTGTGCTTGTTGGGCGTGAGTGATCAAGATCCACCACTATGAAGAGGACACATGTCTAGGGTTGGGAAAAGAGAAAGAAAAAGAAAGGAAAAAGGGGAAAGGGGCAGATTTCCTTTCATTTTCCCGTTCTCCTCTTCCCCTCACTCTTCTTCTTCCTTTTCTTTTCTCAAAAGAGCCCTAGCCTTGGATCCAAGTTGGTGTGGTGGGAATTGATCATCCCTTACTCTTCTTTTGGGTAAGTTTTCTGCATTTCTATCATCTCCTTCATCTTGTTCTTCTTCTTTTTCTCAATTTCTAAGTTTAAGGTTTTGATCTAAGGTTTTTTTTTGTTGTATTGTTGGGTTTGGTTGTTAGTTGAGCCTCCTCGTGATCCAAAAGGGAAGGAGAAGGCATTGGGAAGTGGCAATAAGTAATTAGGAGCTAAGGAGATTCAGGTTTGGGCACTATCTTTTAAATGATGTTCATATGTGGGTTTTGAGATATGCATGAATTTCTGGAAATTTGTAGGTTCTTGATGTTCTTTGTAGTTTAAATGTTATGGGTTTTGATTTAAATGTGTTAAGGAAACTTGATTGTGAGTTATTGAACTCAATTGTGTATTTGATTGAGATGATGAATGAATAGTACTGAGATTTAGATTGTGTAAATTGATATCGTTCTTAGCATGATTTAATTGGAATTCTTGGTGTAAATGTTGTTTTTATGTTGCTAATGATGTTTGGGTTGCTGGAATTGAGGTAAGAAGAGGTTTGAGTTGAATGTGTGTGAGTGGGTGTTGTGGAGGTGGAAATTTTCTGCAGATTTTCTGGGCAAGAGCTGGAAATCCCGACTCTGTCGCAAACGCGACACTATCGCAAGGTCACGACAGAGCCCGGTGATAGCAGCTCTCGCGCGCAGCTGAGCTTTCTGCCGAGCCGTGCAGCAGGGCCATTATCGCGAGCGCGACAGAGCGCTCAGCTGCCGAACTGTTTTGGGCGATCCTCTGTCGCGAGCGCGACGGATCGGGCTAGCAGCTCATTATTGCGAGCGCGATGCCTCTCGCGAGCGCGACAGTGAGTTATATTTGATCCCCCGCGAGATCGCGACGATCGCCGTGGTCGCGACCTTGGCAAGTTCGCCTCTGTCGCGAGCGCGACAGTGACCTTCTCCATGCCTTGTTTTCCGATTTTGTCTTCTCTTCTAAAATGAATTTCAAATGGTTTCTTCATGAACTTTTTCATCTGTATGCTATGTAATATGCTTGATTACATGTGCCATATTATGAATCCTTTATGATAAATTATATGTTGTGTTTGGAATATGATTTGGATTATGCATGACCTGCGAAAGTCAGTCTAGTGGATAGTTAGGCATGCCTAATAGAGTCTTTTAGCTGTAGCCTCCGTTCCATTTGGACTCCGATCAGGTCCCCATTTGGTTCCTCGCAAACCCTTATGAATTTTGGATCTTGTTTAAGGTCCATCCTAAAAATTATTTTAAATGTGATAAAATAAATGGTTTTTCGATTCGTACCCATAAGGTACTATCTGTATCCGATTCGTACCCGTAAGGTACTATCTGTATACTCGTTATCCACTATTGTGAGTCAGCAGGTGTCCTGGTTGCCTTGGTTTGCTTCGATATGATTATCGAAATGTGATATTCTTGTTTTGAAATGATTACAAGATTTTGATATCCGAATGAGTATGATGATACATATGAGCTATCAGTTAACATGTATATGAGTGTGAATATGAGCTTTTGAATGTATGTCTATATTATATAAGCATAATTATATCTGACATGATTATCTGCATTTGTCATATCGTATGCAATTTGCTTTGACGACCATTGTGAATGGCCATCCACTCTTTTGTTGTGTGTTCCCCACTAAGCGTTATCGCTTAGCACGGTGTTTTATCCGTGCAATTGCGAAAGGCGTTTGTGCTTTAGGAGAGTCGCTGCCAGTCAAGCCAACACAGAGGGTTTAGTGTTAGGGCTTTATTTTTTGTAGCCTGTTAGTGATTCTTTTTGTAATAGAACTCTCATTGTATCTGTAATTTTGTAAGCTTCCGCTCTGTATATTTTGGATATGTAATCCTTTTTGTAATATCAGTTTGATCAGAACATTATTGTAATGAAGGTTGTTATAGTAATGCATGATCATGATGATGTTTCTCTAAAGTTTTAATTTTCGCTATATTTTCGTATGCTTTTGATATATGAATGTATGCTTTATATCGATCTGTCTAGTGTGACACCCCTGCTCCTATGGCATCTCACTCCTATCCGGATGGGTTCGCCTACGTATGAGTAAGGGGTGTTACAGATTGGACCTTAAAGACATGTCATTGGATTTTGAAAACTCACTTCTACCCAAGTTTATGATGTCAAACTTTGTGAAGTTCAATGTTATTATTGATCCCAAGGCATATGTTAAGCAATTTTCCACAATTATGAGAGGAACTAGGCTCTCTAAAAAATAAAAAAAAAAGTTGATTTATTCAGCTTGACTTTGATTGGTTGGGCTCTAGAATGGTACCATAGGGTGGAAAGTAAAATCAAGAAAGAGTGGGATAGGATCGCTAAAGAGTTCTTAAACCAGTATGACTATAACACCTATATGGAGGTCACTTTGAAAGACCACAAATTGTTAAAGTAGAAGCAGGATGAATCTTTTGTGGAAAAACCTAATAAGGTGGAGAAGCAAAATTCTCAAGATGAAAAAGAAGCTAGACACTGTTGACCGGATTAGAATGTTCATCAGGAATGTCAGTCCTTATCTGGGGAATGGCTTGAAAGCTAAAAGGATCAAGGATTATGAATCCCTTAAAGACATTGCTATAGACCTGGAAGTAGAGAAGGTTGAGGCTACAAATAATAATAACAAGAAAGGACTCTCATCTAGTTTTAAGAATTCAGAAGGCGACAATGGAAATACAATTGAGGTCTCGACCACTTAAAAGCACTACTCAAATTTGAGAAAAACTCCATCACGGTGCCTGAACATTTTTCATAAGGAAGGGAAGCTACCGCCGCTACCAGCTCAACCAGCTAGAGGACAACACCTTCCTGAGCTTAGAAGAGATTGGTATTATAAGTACCACTAATATATGGGTTATAACATAGATTATTGCAAAAAAGGGTATGCCTTGATTGGGCTCGGGTCAAACTCAACCCGATCCAAATAACTCGAGACTCAAACTATAGGCACCTTCCTAAATTGGCTCGACCCTAACTAAACTTTAGGCCTCGAACCAATCAACCCAAAATTCTCGAGGCCTAATTCAAACAAACCATAAATAACCCTGTTGGGATTTAAATTAATCATACATCTTATACAAGGTGAAAAATTAAAATTTTAAATTCCTTAATCTATGATATTGCCTTGAAATTACATATTCCTAACTAGACAAGTCCAAAATTCACCTTAAGGGTTGTTGATCAGTTGAATTTTGTCACACCAGGTTGTCGCAAATCATAGTATCCAATGGAGAACACCTTCAATGCAAAGTCCACACTAGAGAAAAGGAAAATAACCAATAATATCTTGGGGAATAGCAGTCAAAATTCCTCAGTGACTAAAAGATGAATTTAGATAGAGAAATAAGAATAAGGCAGAGAAAAAAATTCTCCCAAATTCCATAAAACTTAAACTTTTATATTGTAGGTTAAAACCCTAAGTCTAATATGTTTAGGGCTCTAAAAATTCTAAAAATTTAATTCAGATGGGCTTATATATTATTTAATTAATTTGGGTCCAATTAAATCCAGTTCAGGCCTTGTCTGAAAAGGCCATGCACAAAAGCCTACTCACTAGGCTTTTCTGCGTAGACTTGGATTTAATTATCCAAATCAATTCTATATGCATCTAAATTAAATATATGAGGTTCATAACCATTTTAGAACATATTTAATTTGACTTGGCCTAAAAATCAATCCTCTAAGGCCTTCTATATGTATTTTTTGCATAAGACACTTCCATAAGGCTTTTGCACATATCACTTCCATTTTAAGTCGAATTTTAATTCTCCAAGTGATCTAAAATTATTATATCAATCCTATAACACTTAAGGTCCAATAATATTTCATTCATTCTAGCCTTTTGACCAAACTATGCACAGACTCTTCTAGGAGGTCTTATGCGTATGTATAATTAATGAACTCTTTTAATTAATTATTTTCTCTTATTTTTCTTAGTCCATAATAATATCAAAAAATATTATTAATGATGTCATTTTACTGAAATGCCCTTTTTCTATAGGTGTGTGACCTATTTGATTTTTTGATCCATTTGATAATACAAACATAACAGCAATTATGCAATTGCATGATTTAAACTCTTTAACTCATTATCTTAATTTTCTAATTAATATTTATCCATATTTACATGTACAAATCATGAAAGGATTCTAGCAAAGTATCATGACCATCTAAGTGATAGAAAAGTCAAATGGGTTACATGTACTCTTCCATAGAATAATTACCATGCAATTACTCATTTCACCTTATTTTATCTCATTTAGATCTTGAGTATGAGTTAATGTCAACTTATATAAACCTAAATATAGTTGTTATAATAATACAACCTTTGTTCCCAAAATGCCTCTTGTGGACCTCTTCCACCTTAGTGTTCTACTCTTGCTAGAGATTCTTCGAACAACGATATTTTAGAACAAGTGAGATAATTTGTTAAATAAATCTAAAATGGTGAATCTTCTATTAATCACTCAACTATCTTCAAGTAGGTCATGATATACCTAATATCCTAACTATGTTCACCTTTTAGTGGAGGTAAGCAGTTATGGAGTCAAAGTATATCAGTCACTACTTAAAATAAGTTTGGTGACCCCAAATCTAAGGATACTTGCACAACTGCTATGCAAAATTCCTCACTGACATAGATTTAATATCCATATGAGGATTCTCTTGGCAGGTCTTTAAGGTACTTGTTCTTTTAACAAGCATCCACATGTTAGCTTTGATCATCTCTATGATCATAGCTATGAGAACAACTGCTTGAACCTTCTAAGGAGCATAACATGTCTAATTCTATCCATATTAACAATGTCCTATCTTGTTAATACTATGACTAGGCATATTTAAGCATTAACACATTTGTATGCAATAGCCATACCACAATATGAACTTTTTCAAAATTACCTTTTGTGACCTGCGCGGGTGCTATTAGAGGACTATTATACCCGAACCAGGTCCTATTTCTAGGGATGACCTAGTAAAGGTCTCCCTTTCGAGAAGGTTGGTTGCTTCATAATGATCAAGGAATTCGACCCAATTCGCCAAGTCTCAAACCTAAAAAAGAGATAAGATGATGTTCTAAGTTACCCCTATTTCATTATTGGTAATCAATCTCAGAATGAATCTTTTTGGGCACCATAAGGTAGGTAACAAAGAGTTGGCACCTAATAGAATATTGAGAAATGATGTTCTGACCTTATGAGGCCAAAACAGATAGAGGGTTTGAAACCTCACTTTTATTTATACCCTTCGTTAATGTGGCATAATTGGGCTTTTTTGGATTAATAATTTTACCCCTCTTCTCACGCATGTCATCATGGCAAAGAAAATAAAAGTGTAGTCAATCAAGCTAGAAAACTGTAAAACCATGATGTAAATATTGTAAGGTATTAAATAAGCATCCATAAAGCGGGTGATTCATTAAGTTCCATTTAGTAGGGATATTGGTCCTTGTATGCAATTATGAAGAGACATTTATTATGAATTTATTGGTTGAATATAGGGACGATTGGTCTTAATTTATTTAAAGAAATCACCGTACTAATTAATTATATATAAAATCTTTTACATTATTGAAAGCTTATTATTTACATGTGATTTTTAGACTTGAAATGGGACATTGGTCCTATTTTATTAATAAGAATCTCGATTATTTAATATAAATATTTTTTGCGGCATTTTCCATTATGTGGTAGAAAACCTTTTTATTACATGAAATGAGCTAAACATGATAAGTAAGTATATAGAAGTAAAACTGTTATGCTATATTGGCCACATTGCACGGATGGATATAGATTTTGTACAAATCATATTCAATAAAGCAGATAAAATAAGGCAAAAGTAAAAAGGGATTTTAAAATGAAATCTGGGTTGTGACTAGTGAGTCATACCCCAAAAATCAACTTACACTCGGGACTTGAAGTCACGAACATGACTTGACTCACACCTATGACTAGTGAGTCACGGGTCAAAGCAAGTAGGCTCACAATTATTCTGAACAAAGAAACAAACTCAAGCCATGACTCAGTGAGTCAGGGCCGTGAGTCACTCTAAAGCAGTGACTTCTTTCTTCCTTTTTTATATCTCTTCCCTCTTTAAAAATGGGTTAAAAACCAGAAGAAAAGCAAATGAAAAATGGAGGATGAAAACCCTCAAAACCCTTAAAAACCAACTTTCAAATAAGTTTTGGGATGAAAATAAGTCAAAACAAGTGAAAATAAAGCTTTAATACCAAAAACCTATAATGCTTCTATCACGCAAAAAATACCCTCAAAATGGTTTCATAACCTAAATCTAGTAAAAAAAAGATGTAAAGTGTTACAAAAGCAACTAAAGGTCGAGTTTACAACATTCAAGAATGAATGTATAAACCTAATCCACGAGAAATTGAGCCAAGAGAAAGAAAAGCTTTATAACATTACCTTCAGTGTATTTTCTCAAACAAACAGTGGAACTTCAAGTTCCAAGATTTCTCATTCTTTAGAAATGTGAAATGAGTCTTGAAAATGAAAACTTGGAGCTTAAAGTCTTGAAATACAGAGAGAATAAAAGTTGAAATGTTACTCAAATGGAGCAGAACAAAGATTCTGAGAAAGAATCACCAACCAAAAGCCAAAAAAAAAATAACCACTTTTCTATTCTCTTTGCTTTCCTTTTATAGAATTCCCTAAGTCATGGCCATGACATAGAGTCACGTGTGTGACTTGGCCATTCAAGCCCATTGGGTAAGACAAACTTAAAAGTGGGTGTGACTTCAAATCACGTCCGTGACTCATAAGGTCATAAGTGTGACTTGAGTTCAATCACCCAAAATTGATCTTTTGCCCCCTCCAAATGATCCTCAAGGTTCAGAAGCCCAAAAACATATTAAAAAGGCACAAAATGCGGAGAGACGTTGAACCTTTTGATTTTGTATCTTTATAAGTGAAATATTTTCCTCATTGGGTGAGACATAGTTCAAAAGTGGGTATGACTTTAAGTCACAGCCGTGACTCAGAAGGTCTTGGAAGTAACTTGAGTTTAGTCACCAAAATTTGAGCTTTTGCCCCCACGAAACAATCCACGGGGTTCAAAAGCCTAAAAATATTTTAAAAAGGCACAAAAATGCGGAGAGACCCTGAAACTCTTGATTTCTTGTCTCTATAAGAGAAATATTTTTCTCATTAATTAAATCTAACAAAAGCTGCCTTAGGACCCAGTGTCTACAGTTGCCCCCAACTTCAAGGGGCAAGCACACAAAATGCTAAGGTAAGCCAAAGTTTAGAAAAAAGACTAAGACACTTACCTCAGGAGGCGGTCTCTGACTGGCTTCTTTAGAAGACTTTATTAGTGGATTCTGTGGTTTGAACTCGTAGTCCTTGATTGGCCTCTTGAGATGGCTTTAGGAGGAATTATGGCAAACCCCACAGTCTGATATTTGACTGTGACTGTGCCTTATAATTTTGAATGCTCCTAAGAGCCTTTGACAAGAATGGTGGTGAACTCCACAGTTTAAAAACCAAACTGTGACCGTGCCTTATAATTCCCAAAATTAAGGAAAACCCTATAATTCGATGCTTGACTGTGGCTGTTCCTTGCAACTCCTTATGCTCCTAGGAGATTTTGGAAGGAATTATGGAGAACTCTGCAATCTAAAACCCAGACTGCAACCGTGCCTTGCAATTCCATGAATTGATGTGAACCCCACAGTCTGATGCTTAACTGTGATTGTGCCTTGCAACTCCGTATGCTCCTTAAAGACTTTGATAGAATTATGGCAAACTCCAGAGTTAAAACCCGAACTACAACCGTGCCTTGAAATTCCCTAAATTGAGGTGAACCACTGTCTGATACCAGATTGTGACTATGCATTACAACTTTGAATGCTCTTAAAAGACTTTGATAGAAATTATGGCAAACTCTATAGTCTAAAACCCTAATTGTTACCGTGACTTGCAATTCCCTGAATTGAGGCAAACCCTATAGTCTTATGTTTGACTATGACTGCGTCTTGTAACTTTAAATATTGTTGAATTAAGTGCCTCTTAAGAGGATTTGATGTTAGTGGTTATGCCCTAGGCTAAATGATGGGACCTTAATCTAATGATTATATTTTAATTTATAGAATGGTTTTTCTAACATTGATATTATTGGCATGTTACATTATTATAGTGTTTATGAATAACCATGTTATTCGTGTTATCCCTAGTCATTTATCACTAAAGGGCATAAAGATAAATTAAGACTAGTATAGATTTGATTGATAATCATGAGATGACTATCTATGGTGATATAAATCAAATCTGTAGGTACTTGTTAGAAAATAAGGTACTAGATAGACCCACTATGAGATCACTATATGGGATATTGTCAGAAGTGATCTCATAATAGTTATGTTATCGAATGCTTAGACCTGAAATTATCACAGATTCCTATATATGGAGGCCACTTATGACTTGTGGGCTTATAATGGGATTGCGCCCACTACCAACTTAATATGAACCCATTTTGTCGCACACCTAGAACGTAATGAACAGACTAGATTTTGATTTGGGTATTTTGGATTTAAATATGACAAATATTTAATTCAAAATTACACACACACACACACACACACACACATATATATATATAATATTTCTTATTATTTGAATAAGAAATATATATATATATATATATATATATATATATATATCTTATTTTTGAATAAGAAATAAAAATCCCAAAATTAATTCTCTACGCATTAGGGCTTAAGTGGCTATAAATATAGATATATATTTTTCCCTTAACCCTAATTCGTTTTAGGAGTGGTTGCCTGTAAAACTTTACAGAAAGAAAGCCCTAGCTGCCATTTTTCTTTGAGAAAGAAAACATAAAGAAAAATAATCGAAATCCAGTAGCACATAAGTGGGAGCTAGCACCCTGTATCTGTTCGTGATGGTTCGTACGTGTGGATACTGGTAGAGGGCGTTCGTCCTTGGAGCAGCACCTACATCTAATCGAATTAAGGAGTTAGTTCATTTTTATTTGCTACAACATGCTGTTTAATCTTCCTTTCCTTCTCAATCAATTCAATCCCATGGATATTATTTGGGTTTTGTTTATTTCGCTGCTCAATAATTTGAATTATTCCATTTAGAAAATACTACAGTATGTAATGCGCGCCAAACCCGATCGACCTCAAAGGCCCGCTTTTAAGGTCCTAGAGGGTTCGCATCTTTAGATCTTGGGTAACATGAGGTATTTTGGAATCCCAACCCAATAGAATATTGGGAAAAGTCATCCCATGAAACCTTTAGGCACCTTTAAGGTATTTTGGAGTCGCCACCCAATTTAAAATTGGAAAAGTTCGTTTAACCTCTGGGGTCTAAACTAGAGAAAGATTCGGAACTTCACTCTTATTAATGCCTTGGTTATTTATAAATGAGTTTTTAATAATTAATTTTCCATCTCTCATCTCACACGGCCATGCATTTAAAATAACGCGCAAATTGAAGCAACGAGGAAAGCGGTAAAGAAAGCGATAAAATAAGCAACATACAAAAGAAACTACAAAATGAAATTGGGATAAAAATACAATCTCCCAAATTAAAATAAATAAATAAATTGGGACAAAAATACAATCCCCCAAAATAAAACTAAAATAACATAAATAAAACTCAAACACAAAGCGAGGTATTATTTGAAGTAGGAACATTGGTTCCTTCATGCACACTTAAAATCATTTAAGAGTTATTTTTTTGGCAATATTAAAAAAATCGAGATAAGTGACCCTATTTTGAGGAAAATTAACTTATTTTTTAAAGGTGAGATTTTATTGGTTAAAAATTAGGTCATTAATCCTATTTTACATAAAAAAAACAATTTATTAACAAAATATTTTTTGTAATTTTCTTTTTAACGTGCATAAAATAAAAATAAACTTATTACAAATTACATAGTAAAATAAAAAAAACAAATTAATGAAAAACAACCAAAAATAATAAGAAAGACTATGACACTTACCTGAGGAGGCGATCTCTGACTTGCTTCTTAAGAAGACTTTATTAGTGGAGTCTATGCCATAGTCCTTGATTGGCCTCTTGAGATGGCTTTGGGAGGAATTATGGCGAACACCACTGTCTGTTGTTTGACTGTGACTGTGCCTTGCAATTTTGAATGCTCCTAAGAGACTTTGACAAGAATGGTGGTGAACTCAACAGTTTAAAAACAAGAGTGTGACCGTGCCTTATAATTCCCTAAATTGAGGAAAACCCTATAATTCAACGCTTGACTGCAGCTGTTCCTTGCAAATCCTTATGCTCCTGGGAGATTTTAAAAGGAATTATAGAGAACTTCGCAATCTAAAACCCAAACTGCAACCATGCCTTGCAATTCTATGAATTGATGTGAACCCCACAGTTTGATGCTTAACTGTGATTGTGCTTGCAACTCCGTATGCTCCTTAGAGACTTTGATAGAATTATGGCAAACTCCATAATTAAAACCCGAACTACAACCGTGCCTTGAAATTCCCTAAATTGAAGTGAACCAACTGTCTGATACCAGACTGTGACTGTGCATTACAACTCTGAATGCTCTTAAGAGACTTTGATAGAAATTATGGCAAACTTTATAGTCTAAAACCCGAACCATTACCGTGGCTTGCAATTCCCCGAATTGAGGCAAACCCTATAATCTTATGTTTAACTGTGACTGTACCTTGTAACTTTAAATATTGTTGAATTAAGTGCCTCTTAAGAGGACTTAATGTTAGTGGTTATGCCTTAGGCTAAATATTAGGAACTTGATGTAATAATTATATTTTCTTTTATAGAATGGTTTTTTTCACATTGATATTATTGGCATGTTACATTATTATAATGTTTATGAATAACAATATTATTCGTGTTATCCATAGTCATTTATCACTAAAGGGCATAAAAATAAATTAAGACTAGTATAAATTTGATTGATAATCATGAGGTGACTATATATGGTGATATAAATCAAATCTGTAGGTACTTGTTAGAGAACAAGGTACTAGATAGACCCACTATGAGATCACTATATGGGATAGTGTCATAAGTGATCTCATAATAGTTATGTTATCGAATTCTTAAACCTGAGATTATCACAAATTTCTACATATGGAACATTATGTTTTGACATAATCAAACATTATCTTTAAACGGATAATCATAAAAGTTATGCTTGAACATGATGAGAATTATATAGAGGATAGTGAATAATTAAGATGGAATTTGTCCCTCTCCTATCAGAGAGATATCTATTGGGCCCCTCGATAAGTAGGATTGTGAAATGCATGGCCGTACTCAAATAAATTAATAGTGTGATCAATGTCATTTGAATTTATCAGTTTATTTAGGGATCGAGAAATTATATATTTGAATAATGTGAGTGTGACATAGACCATGACTCATGTTCAAATAAGATATCATGTGACCAAAGGATTATAACATGTTCTATTGGTTAGGTTGAAATCGGACTAACGATATTCAAATTATTTAGGTAGTCACAATATCTTGCTAGAGGCCACTTATGACTTGTGGGCTTATAATGGGATTACGCCCACTGCCAACTTAATATGAACCTATTGGGTCGCACACCTAGAATGTAATGAACATACTAGATTTTAATTTGGGTATTTCAGATTTAAATATGACAGATATTTAATTCAAAATTATATATATATCTTATTTTTGATATACACACACACACACACACATATATATCTTATTTTTGAATAAGAAATAAAAATCGCGAAATTAATTCTCTATTCATTAGGGTTTAAGTGGCTATATATATAGATATGTATTTTTCCCTTAACCCTAATTCGTTTTAGGAGTGGCTGCCTCTACAACTTTACAGAAAGAAAGCCTTAGCTGCCACTTTTCTTTGAGAAAGAAAACAAAAAAAAATAATTTAAATCCAGTAGCACATAAGTGGGAGCTAGCACCACGTATCTGTTCGTGATCGTTCATACGTGTGGATATTGGTAAAGGGCATTCGTCCTTGGAGCAGCACCTACATCTAATTGAATTAAGGAGTTAATTCATTTTGATTTGCTACAACATGTTAGTTAATCTTTCCTTTCCTTTTGACTCAATTGAATCCCATTGATCCTATTTGGGTTTTGTTTATTCCACTATGCAATAATTTGAATTATTCCATTTAGAAAACCCTACATTGTGTGACACGCGCCAAACCTGATCAGCCTTGAAGGCCCGATTTTAGGGCCTGAGAGGATTCGCATCTTTAGATTTTGGGTAACATGAGGTATTTTGGAATCCCTACCCAATAGAACATTGAGAAAATTCATCTAATCCCCTGAAATCTTTAGGCAGCTTTGAGGTATTTTGGAGTCGCTACCTAATTTAAAATTGGAAAAGTTTATCTAACCTCTTGGGTCTAAACTAGAGAAAGATTTGAAACTTCACTCTTATTAATGCCTTAGTTAATTATAAATGAGTTTTTAACAATTAATTTTCCATCTCTCATCTCACACAGTCATGAATTTAAAATAAGGCACAAATTCAAGCAACGAGGAAAGCGGTAAAATAAGTAACATACAAAACAAACTACAAAATGAAAATGGGACAAAAATATGATCTCCCAAATTAAAATAAATAAATAAATTTGGACAAAAATACAATCCCCCAAAATAAAACTAAAATAACATAAATAAAACTCAAACACAAAGCGGGCTATTATTTGAAGTAAGAACATTGGTTCCTTCATGTACAGTTAAAATCATTGAAGAGTTATTTTTTTGGCATTATTAAGAAAATGGGGATGAGTGGTCCCATTTTGAGGAAAATTAACTCTTCTTTTAAAGGTGAGATTTTATTAATTAAAAATTAGGACATTGGTCATATTTTAGAAAAAAAAAACAATTTATTAACAAAATATTTTTTGTGATTTTCTTTTTAACGTGCATAAAATAAAAATAAAATTATTACAAATTACATAGTAAAATAAAAAAAGTAAAATAATGAAAAATAACAAAAAATGATAAAAAAAAAAGTCAAACCAAAAGGTGTCTCTAAATCTCCATGGATCCCTATTTGCCATTGAAAATGCTCGCACAAAAAATAAGGATTATAGACAATAAAAACTGATGTTAGCGAATAAATCTAAAAAATAATTGATTAATAAAATAATAAAAATAAATATTATCACATAAAATAATAAAAATAAATGTCACATGATAAAATAAAATTAAAACATACAAAAAATGTATATCACACAAAATATGGATTGAAAAAAAAAAGTCAAAACAGAATAAAGCAAAGTAAAAATCAAAAAAGAAGAGGCAATAAAAGACCAAAAAGGGCGAGGGGCGGCCTGACCATGAAGGGTGGGTACCTTCTTCTCGTCCCTCAAGGGAAATAGATGAGAAAACGCACAGGAGCTTTTTCTTTCAATGAATTAAAGCACAAAAATGTGATTTTATGCGATTTTATATGATCTCATGCAATATTAATATGAAAAAGACTTAGATTAACCCGAATCTTAAGCAAGAAAATAACGAATCAAATAGATCGATCCCACAAATTATTCAAGTTTTAAGAATATGCAATAATGGTGAAAAATAAGAACAAAAAAAAAAAGAATAATGCAATTTGAGCCCAAAATTCTTTACCCTCAGAATTATCAATATGAAAAACAAGAATGCGAATTGATTTCCTTATTAACAATGTTCAAAAATTGAATTAAAAAACTAAAAGAAAACTCAAGTTTTCTCTCTCTAAAATTCAAGAAATCTTTTAATCCAAGAACAATTTCACAATCCTCAAGAAAAGAGAATCAATTTCTCTCCCTTAAGTGTTATGTTTTTTTCAAATATCAATTACTTAAGAAAAATCTTGAAGCAAAAAATCGTATTCTCTCTCCAAAAAATAAAATCACCTCTCTCCTTTTTTCAAAAGAAAAGAAAAAACCCCTTTTGTTTCAAAATTTTTCCTTTTGGAAGAAAACTAAGCCAACTAAATTCTAAACTTTAATTTTAAAACGAAAAAAAAACGGTTTTGACTCTCAAAATTCCAGAAAAAAACGTTAAAATTAAACTTAAAAATGAATTCTATTAATTTCGGGGTGCAGAAACGTCAGAAACACAAGAGGGATGACGAGGGGTGGCCTCACAGCAAGGGGTGCTCGTGAGAGGGGAAGCCCCTCGCTGAGGGGCGACCTCTCGTTCAGCCCGCCCCTCGCGAGGGGCAGCCTTGCGCAGCGAATACGCTCATGCATGCACTGGCACGCGAGGGGCAGCCCCTCGCTTTTTTTTAAAAAGAACTGCATAAGAAAATATCATATTCCACCTTTTCGCCTATGAATAGGCATTAATTTTATCACTGGGTAACCCTGGTCTAGGCTGCCTCGGGACCTTGTGTCTACAGTTGCCCCCAGTTTTGGGTAAGCTAGTGCATGGATGCCTAGGTGTGCCAAAACTTAGAGAAAAGGAAAGAGACGCGTACCTGAGACTGCTACCTTCTCACTATGTTCATGAAGCCGTTGTGGGTTTGACTAATGCCAGTTCGTTGATGTGTTACATTCCCGTTAGGCTGATATCGGACATATGCCCTCTGAAGAGTTGGTCGTTCCTTGAGGAACAGCGTTGTGATCTGCATTGTGAATATTATACTTTCGAATTGCACTGAGTCATTTTTAGACTTATGAAGTGCAGACATTCTTAAGTCTCATCGAGTCGTCACCCCGATAATACAGTGATTGTTATCCTCTTGGATTGCACCGAGCCATTTCTAGACTTATGAAGTGCAGATGTCACCCTCTTAGGTTACACCGAGTCATTTTCAGACTTCGAAGTGTGGATATTCTCCCTCTTGAGTTGCACCGAGTCATTTCTAAACTTACGAATTGTGGATATCATCCTTGAATCGGCTTTAGCCTCAATTGTTTCTTGAATAAAGAAACTTCCATTAATCAATATGTCGAGTTATTTTGACGAGCTATTTAAGAGTTTATCTTTTGTATGGCTTTATTTGATTCTCTATTATCATTCATCATTTTATTATTTGTGATTTATTATTTTTTTCTTTATTCTTATTCCTTTTATTTATCTCACGTAAAAGTGTATTAAAAAAATGCAAAGTATAATAAAGATCATCTATATATAAATATTATTTTTATACATGAATCATATCAAAATAATAATGAGTCTCCCTGAGCATCAGTCAAATGGATCATAGTCGGTAGGCTCTTCGGGATCCTCCTCGTCTGATATATATACTACAGGCGTTCTTAGAGCAACAGAAGTAGAAGGCTAACCAGCAACAACCACTGGTGGAGACCTAGCAACTGATGGTTGTGGTGCTTACAACTCCACCTCTATCTGTCCATCTAGGAACGGGCGAGCAAGAGCCCCTATAGCCTCGGGCAGATCGTGAATGCCCGTTCCTAAGGCCGGACGGTTTGGGTGTGGTCCCTAATACGACCGCTCATGTCTATAAGTCTGGTATCCACACCCTCCTATAGATGCCTCACTGACTGGGATGTACCCTATGTCGATCCCTCTACCATTTCCAATCGGAGCCTCTGGAGGGACTCATCCACTCGGTGTGCTACCACTGTATGGGAGGCTCGTATAGACTCCTCAAGTCTGTCCTAGCGCTATCGCTCCCCATCCATGAGTCGGTCTATGGCCTGTAGTCTCCCATCAATGCTCTGCTCCATGGCCACCAGCCTCTCATTAGAATGCTGGGACCGAGCATCCAACGCTGCCAAAATCTCCCTCTGCATGGCTTGGATGAGGACCTCCATACTCATCTGGCTCTGCTCCATCCTAGGCCCAGGTGGTGGTGGTGGAGCTACCGAAGTAGATGCTCCTGGAGAATCTGGATGACCATAGGGATGATACCTCCTAGATGTCTGAGGATCAAACCCCCGATGTGCACGAGAGGAGAAGGGCGCATCCGATCCTTTGGAAAAAATGGCTGTGATGATGGTGTGCGGAGAAGCTCTTCCAGATTTATGTTCATATCCATGCCATCTAGCAGTGTGTGAGGCTCTCCCCCCCTCTGGTTGTGGATGAGGATGCTCCTTTTTTGGCTGAGGCCGTGGATGCTCGTCCTATGGCTGAGGCTGATCCTCGACTGGTGCTGCAGCTATAAGTGAAGGTAAGTGATACATTCATCGAGTCTCGGCTATGGTTAATAATTTATACTCTCCTGACTGGCCAGGCAACTGCTCAATCATACCCATTTATCTAGCAAGGGCCCAGTCAACAAATATATCTTTGTCCACGGGTCGGCCAAACGTGCTGGGGTGCTGCCCTAAGTGCAGTAGCAATCTGGTGATTACCTCGCTTATACATATCTAGCCGTAGTCCCCAACCATATCTAGATAAGCCGGCCAGAATCTCATGGCTGATGTTGAGCTATGTACCTATCGCCATAGCCCATAAGGTCCAAATCTCTGTGGCATTAATGGCACTAGGACCGCCAACTTGGCCCAGATAACTACTAGCCAAAACCATCTAAATATATCTAAAAACCTGTGAAGCCAATATGGTGCTCTTCACCGTGTTATGATCATAGTGGGCTTCGGGTATCATAATTATCTCCCACCGATGTGCCAAGACAGTCCTATTCAGTACCAGCATATGGTCTCCAGTCAAAAAGCCCATGATCTGTGCAAACTCTCTGCGACTCATCGAATAACCTCTATCTTTGACTAGAAATGATATAACCCCGTGTGATACGCGTTGAACCTGATGGCTTCTCGAAGAGCCCGCTTTTAGGGCCCAAGAGGGTTTACGTCTTTTGATCTTAGACAACATGAGATATTTTGGAATCTCTACCCAATAGAACATTGGAGAGGTTCATCTAATCTCATGAAGCCTTTTGGCACCTTTGAGATATTTTGGAGTCGCCACCTAATTTACAAGAAATTGGAAAAGTTCGTCTAATCTCGGGGTCTAAACCAGAGAAGGATTCAGAACTTTACTCTTATTAATGTCTTGGTTAATTATAAATGAATTTTTAATTTTAAAATTTCATCTCTCTCCTCACGCGGCCATGCATTTAAAATAAAGCGCAAATCAAGCACCGAAAGAAAGTAGTAGCGCAAATCAAGCACCAAAAGAAAGTAGTAAAGAAAGTGGTAAAATAAAACAACCACAAAAAATAAAATGAAGATACTCAAAATAAAAAGGTATTAAAAATTTAGGACAAAAATACAATCCCCCAAATAAAATCAAATAAAATATACATAAATAACAAAATCAAATGAATACATAAACATTCATAAATCAGGATATTTATTTAGTATAGGAACATTGGTTCATACCACTCAGGTAGACTTGAACCAAGCATAAAGACAAGCGGTGGCACGACATTATAACCAGACTTCTTCTTGCTCTTCGTTTGTTTAGGATTAGTGATCTATTTACTATCGATCAGATCCTAAATCTGGTGTCTCAGCCTCGTGCAATGGTCTATCATATGCCCAGTATACTAGTGGAATGCATAATATTCATTGTCTTTGTGTCCATGCTGCCCTTGGGTTCTAACTGGCTTGGGTGGTAAAGGTTACAGCTTCCCTTCCTGTACCAGTCTTTTCAATACCCATGACAAAGATCGACCCAAATTTAAGAAGTGCCTCTAGTTCACCCCTGTAGTCAAAATTTTAGCCATCTTCCTAGTCTTGTTACCACTGCTAGAACTTACTGACTTGTTTGCCCCCTGGTTGCTATAGCCCTTTTTGGAAAAAGCTTCATTGCTTGCCTTTTTTGCTAGATATTCGCCTTCAGCCTCTATGGCGATGTCCTTCAAAGACTCCCAATTCTTGAGTCCCTTCATCTTTAACCCTTCCCTCAAATATGGGCTGGCATTCTTAATGAATAACCGAATCTGATCAGGAGTATCAGGTTTATGCTTCAACTCCATATCCCAATTCCTCCATCGAGTGAGGTACTCGTGAAAAGACTCCCCTGTCTTCTATTGTAGCAACTCTAGATCTTTTAATGTGACCTCTATTTCGGTACTGCTATTATACTGCCTAAGGAACTCCACAATCAATAAGTCCCAATCCTCCTTGGACCTCCTGTCCAACCCATGGTACCAATCAATTGCTGCCCCTATAAGACTCAGGTAGAAATACTATATCTTCTGCTTCTTAGTTAGGGTCGTCCGGTTCATCACCAATGAAAACTATTTGATGTGTGCCACAGGATCAGATGTGCAATCAAACATAAGAATGTCAGGCATCTTGAAGTTCTAAGGGATTAGATCGTCACCAACCAACTCTCGATCTTCAGGGCTCATTCCCCTTTCCACAGTCATCATCCGTGTCATTGCCTCAAACTTCTCCTCTATTTTTCTCCACATTGTCTCCTTCAGCTTGGGCAACATCCCCTTTATTACCACCGGCTCCTCTTACTCCTCTTTCCATAAGTCATTCTCAGGTTTAGGAGCTTCTTTGCGGTCTGTATGTGTTGGCATTCTGGGTCCTACTACAGGTGGGCCAACTACCGTAGGGGGATCCTTTCTAATAGGCCCTTGTTCATCTTGCCCCCTAACCGAACAAACAAGTTGTTGCCTAGCGAGTGGCACTAAAGTGGTAGTAAAATTCCCCATCATTCTGGCCTCAAACTCTTTCATTCTTCACAAGTTGCATCAGACTCACTTGATGGGTTAGCCATACTCGTTTCTATTGAGAACTCTAAAGAAAATGTTTCACTATGATCTAAAAGTGAATCTGAACCCTGATCTGACAGTAGTTCCGGTAATCCAAAGAATTGATTCCTTCTTAGTCGACCGTCGGGACTTCTAAACCACACGAAAGAATTTATGATGGCTGCAGAATGCATCTTGTTAGGATAATGCATGATCAAAGTGCAATGCATGGTCGTGCTGATGCAGTATAAACAAACACATGCAAGCATATAGATCCTTCCAACCTTATCTCTCCTACACATGAGGTAATACGATCTCTTTCCTAAGTGCATTTTATCCAAGGGTTAACAGGGAACTCAATGGACGCGTATGGTGTACAGTGAAAAATCAACAGCATAATATCTCTTTTCAAATGCACATACATAATTGGCCATCATGTATTTGAACACTCCAATTAAATTAAGATAGGCCCACTGGGGCATGAAAACCTTTGATGAAAGACCATTTAATTTAGCTGATTTTATCCAATAGATAATGACCCACGTATCAAGCATGGTATTACGATATATTTCACCTGGTGAAAGTATCTATTGCCATTATATGAGCTTTAGTCAAAGGTGATGATACTTTAAGGCTACCCAAGTATGGTCCCTGCCAACGGGTCTAGCTCATCACGAGCATAACGACCAATTAGGTCTCCATTTAACATACTAAAAGGTATTAGGCTTGAGCTGATGATTATCCTTAACACTTTCGTACATTGAGTGAACGTAGGGTCATACTTCGAGAATTCACAGGGGTAAAATAAGGGACAATCTAGCATAAATGTAAGGCTCTAGCATGGATGCAATGCAATTTTTTTTCGAAAAAAGATTTGTAAAAACTCAATTATATTATTTAATCAAGACACTTTCAAAGAAAAGTTTTAAAGTCCCCATTAGAGTGGCCACTATAACGCGCGCCGAACCTGATCTACCTTGAAGGCCCACTTTTAGGGCCCAAGAGGGTTCGTGTCTTTAGATCTTGGGTAACATGAGATATTTTGGAATTCCTACCCAATAAAATATTAAAAAAATTCATTTAATCCCATGAAACCTTTAGACCCCTTTGAGGTACTTTAAAGTCGCCACTCAATTTAAAATTGAGAAAGTTCGTCTAACTTCTGGGGTCTAAAGTAGAGAAAGATTCAGAACTTCACTCTTATTAATGCCTTAATTAATTACAAATGAATTTTTAACAATTAATTTTTTTATCTCTCATCTCACACAGTCATGCATTTAAAATAAGGCGCAAATTCAAGCAACGAAGAAATCAATAAAGAAAGCGATAAAATAAGTAATATACAAAACAAACTACAAAATGAAATTAGGACAAAAATACAATCCCCCAAAATAAAACTAAAATAACATAAATAAAACTCATACACAAAGCGGGGTATTATTTGAAGTAGGAACATTGGTTCCTTCATGCACACTTAAAATCATTAAAAAGTTATTTTTTTGGCATTATTAAGAAAATTGGGATGAGTGATCCCATTTTGAGAAAAATTAACTCTTCTTTTAAAGTGAGATTTTATTGATTAAAAATTAGGACATTTGTCCTATTTTTTTAAAAAAAAACAATTTATTAACAAAATATTTTTTATGATTTTCTTTTTAACGTGCATAAAATAAAAATAAACTTATTATAAATTACATAGTAAATTAAAAAAAAAGAAAAATAATGAAAAATAACTAAAAAAGATAAAACAAAGTCAAACTAAAAGGTGTCTCTAAATTTCCATGGATCCCCATTTGCCATTGAAAATGCTTGCACAAAAAATAAGAATTATAGACAATAAAAACTAATATTAGCGAATAAATCTAAAAAATAATTAATCAATAAAATAATAAAAATAAATATTATCACATAAAATAATAAAAATAAATATCACGTGATAAAATAAAATTAAAACATAAAAAATGCATATCACACAAAATATGGATTGAAAAAAAAAAGTCAAAACGGAATAAAACAAAGTAAAAATAAAAAAAGAAGAGGCAAAAAAAGACCAAAAAGGGTGAGGGCTAGCCTGACCATGAAGAGCGGGCAGGCTGCCCCTCACCTTCTTCCCACCCCTCAAGGGGAAGAAATGAGAAAACGCACAGGAGCTTTTTGTTTCAATGAATTAAATCACAAAAATTTGATTTTATCCAATTTTATATGATCTCATGCAATATTAATATGAAAAACACTTAAATTAACTTGAATCTTAAGCAAGAAACAATGAATCAAATAGATTGATCCCACAAATTATTCAAGTTTTAAGAATATGCAATGATGGTGAAAAATAAGAAAAAAAAAATAATGCAATTTCAGTTGATATAGCTATGTCTATCTGATGAAGCATAAATATGAATCATTTGAAATATTTAGAACCTTTCAAAATGAAGTACAAAATCAACTTGGTAAAACTATTAAGGCACTTCGATTTGATCGAGGTGGTGAAAATTTGAGCCAAGAGTTTAATGATCATCTAAGAGATTGTGGAATTGTTTCACAATTAACTTCACCAGGAATGCCACAATGGAATGGTGTATCTAAAAGGAGGAATCGAACTTTGTTAGATATGGTTCGATCTATGACGAGCCAAACAGATCTTCCTTTATCCTTTTGGGGTTGTGCATTAGAAACAACTGTATTCACTTTGAACCGAGTTCCATCTAAAACGGTTGAAAAGACACCATATGAGATATGGACTGGGAAAACTCCTAATTTGTCTTTTCTAAAGATTTGGAGCTGTGAGGTTTATGTCAAACGAAAACTCTCAGATAAATTAACACCAAAATCAGATAAATATCTTTTTGTGGGATATCCTAAGGAAACTAAAGGAAATTACTTTTATAATCCCTCTGAGAAAAAAGTGTTTGTTGCTCGAAATGGTGTCTTTCAATAAAAGAAATTTATTTCTAAAAGAACTAGTGGGAGTAAAGTACAACTTGAAGAAATTTGAAAATCACAAGATCACATAGAACCATCAATGGAAACTCAACAAGTTTCACAAACAGTTGTGAAACCTAAACCTGTTACACATGTACCATGTAGATCTGATAGGATATGATACAAGCCCGAGAGATATGGATTTCTCACGATGGATAGTCATGAAGTATTGCTCATGGATCAAGATGAGCCTACTACCTATCAAGATGCTGTGTCAGGTCCAGAATCTGAGAAATGGCTAGAAGCCATGAATCTGAGATGCAATCTATGAATGATAACAAAGTTTGAAAATCGATTGATCCACCTCAAGGAATTAAAACCATTGGGTGTAAATGGATTTTTAAAAAGAAAACTGATATAGATGGCAAAGTAAATACCTTTAAAGCAAGACTCATTGCAAAAGGCTTCAAGCAAACTCATGGTATTGACTATGATGAAACCTTTTCACCAGTCGTAATGCTTAAATCAATAAGAATTCTTATTGCCATTGCTGCATATTATGACTACGAGATATGGCAAATGGATGTCAAAACAGCTTTCTTAATGGAAATTTACTTGAGGATGTGTACATGACACAACCTGAGGGTTTTGTCCATCCTGAGAATTCTAAAAAGGTATGCAAGCTACAAAGATCCATTTATGGATTGAAACAAGCTTCTTGGAGCTAGAATCTTCATTTGGGTAAAACGGTAAAAGAGTTTGGATTCATCAAAAATGAAGATGACCCTTGTATATACAAGAAGATTAGTGGGAGCGTTATGATGTTTCTTGTATTATATGTAAATGACATATTACTCATTGGAAATGACATCCCTATCATGCAAAAGACAAAAGAATGGTTAGAGACTATTCTAAAAACCCTTTTGATGTGCTGCCTGAACCCAAATCTAAACTCGACACTGAGCTCTAATATGTACACTAGACACTGACTGTTCTAGGAAGAGCTTCTTAATAAGGCGGTTGTTTGGAACCCCTGAACTACTTGGGCGATGAGTGATCTATAATGGATGCAAAATAAAGGTATTAGTATGTGTTCGTATAGAATATGATGCATGATCGTGAGATGCAGCATCAACAGTCACATGCAGATCCTTTTAACCTTGTTACTCTCGCATACAAGGTCAAGCAGTCTCTCTCCTAGATGGGCTTAGTCCAATGGTCAATAGGGGACCCAATGGATGCATATGATGTGTGGTGGAAATCTAGCAGCATAACACCTCTTTATTTAAAATGTATGCAAAAAAGGTTGGCTATTGTTTATTCAAACAATCCAGCCAAATCAAAATGGGCTAACCCGAGCATGAAAGCCTTTGATAAATGGACAATTAGGCTTGTTTCGATTTTCCTAATATTGAAAGGCCCACATCATGAACAATGCAAAATTATTACGAAGCTTATTAACTACCCTAATGGAAGTATCTATACCATTACATAAGTTTTAGTGTAGGTGTACAATTTTAGGCCTATCCAAGCATGGTCCCTACCAACGGGTCTAGCGCATCACGAGTATAACAACAATAAGGTCACCATTTAATATACCAAAAGGTACAAGGCTTGAACTGGTGATTATCCCTAACATTTTCTTACAACGAGTGAATATAGAGTTGTGTTTCAAGAACACACCGGGGCAAAGAGAGGAACACCTAACATAATATAAGGCTCTAGCATGATTCTAATGCAATTTCTTAAAAAGATAAAATTTATTAATCTTAAGCCCACTTATGTCATATTAACCAAAAGAACTTTTGGAGCAAAGTCTCATAGTCCCCATTAGAGTAGCCTATGACACGTGTGGGTGCTATTGGAAGATCATCATACCTAAGTCAATTCTCGCTTTTAAGGACAGCTGGGCAAAGTTCTCCCTCCAGAGAAGGCCAGTTGCTTCACAATGGTAAAGGGATTCTACCTAATTTGCCTAGTCTCTAACCTAAAAAAGGAATAAGATAATGTTTTGAAATACCCCTATTCCATTGTCGATAATCGACCTCGAAATGTGTCTTTTTGGGAGCCATACGTATAAAGGAGTCATTACCCAATAAAATATTGAAAAATGGTATTTCGACCTTATGAGGCCAAAATCAAGATAGGGTTCGAAACCTCACTCTTATTTATACCTTTGGTTAATGTGGCATAATTAGGCTTTTTTGGATTAATTATTTTGTCCTTCTCCTCACGCATGTCATCATGGCAAAGAAAATAAAGGCACACTCAATCAAGCAAAAAAGCTATAAAATCATGGCATAAATATTTGTAAGATATTAAATAAGCATCCATAAAGCGGGTGATTCATTAAGTTCCTTTTAGTAGGGACATTGGTCCTCGTATGCAATTGTGAAAAGGCATTTATTGTGAATTTATTGGTTGAAAATAGGGATGATTAGTCCCAATTTATTTAAGAAAATCATCGTACTAATTAATTATATACAAAATATTTTACATTATTGAAAGCTTATTATTTACATAAGATTTTTAGGCATGAAATAGGACATTGGTCCTGTTGATTAATGAGAATCCTAATTATTTAATATATATTTTTTATGTAGCAGTTTCTATTACGCATTCAAAAGCCTTTTTATTACACGAAATGAGCTAAACATGATAAGTAAGTACATGGAAGTAAAACTGCTCTACTATATCGGACACATTGCACGCATGGTTACAGATTATGTACAAATTATATTCAATAAAGCTGATAAAATAAGGCAAAAGTAAAAAGGGATAACACCCCCTAACGGCAACCTATAACTCATATCAGATACATCCTAGAACTAGTCCATGTATTCTTGCAAGCACTCATATTGTTGTTATATTAAGTCATATTCATTAAATACACATTTATGTGGTACAAAATTCTTTTTTCTCTAATTACATGTCAATGGTATAAATTCATCATGTAAAGTTCCTTATGTAATGACCTAAAATATACCCTAATCATATTATGATGTGATTAGGTTGCTGATAACCGAAAATGTTTGGTTTAGTGATGATTTTGTCAAAAAGGACGTAACCGTCATTAGACAAAAGATTTGGCATTAGTGGTAATTTACTAAAATGTCAATTGTATGCATTGAATGGTTAATATATGGATTAAATTATAAGTGTAACTTATAATTATAAGGTTAATGTTTAATAGAGAAAGAAGAAAGGTTAAAATGGTAATTCACTTAAGTAATTAACCAATAGGGTGTTTACACCTAGCAAAAGGAAAGTGAATGGTATATAAGGGAGGGGAGGTCAGTTTGAGAAGGATAATTCCGGAAATGTCACACCCCATTTGCCCCCTAGTTGAATGAGCCATATATGTATGTGTGTGCAATTGCATGAGTTTTGGATCTTAAGGGCATTTTGGTAATTTTTGCATGTTTTAAGAGTTTTGCTTGCATGTGGGTGCATGCATGGTGCCATGGTGTGAGTTAGTTGGGTTAGTTTTGTGTGTGTTCAAGTGCACCATAGTAGGATATATGATTTAGGTGTCTCATTGTGTGTGTTGTGCATACAATTGTAGGGTATGTTTTAGTTGGGAGAGTCTAGTGTGTGTATGTTACATAAGCATCTAGGGTGTGAGTGGCCAAATCCCACCATTTGGAGCTTGACACGTGTCTAGGGTTAAGAAAAGAAAAGGAAAAGAAAGAAATAGGGGAATTCAGATTTTCTTCTTTTGTGTTTCCCGTTCCTCACCGCCGTCCCTTCTTCTTTTCTTCTTCCTTTCTTCTTCACTTGGACCTTAGTTAAGATTCAAGAGTTCTAGTGGGGTTTGATCATCTCTTAGTAGCCATTGGTAAGTTCTATGCATTCATTTTTACCTTTGTTTAAGTTTTCCATCTTCTTCTCTTTTCTTATTTTTGGAATTGGGTTTGAAGTTTGGATTTTGGTTTTTGTTTGCTTGTTCTTGGTTGGGTTTCTTAGTTGAGCCTCCCCGGGATCCTAAAGGCAAGGAAATTGCTGGATCAAGTGGAACTAAACACTAGGAGCTAAGGATTTTGAGGTTTGGGAATTTCTTCCTTTTTATGTGAAAATGTTCATGAGTGTGTTCTTAATGTTTTCATGGAATTAGGTTGTTAGATGTCCTTTATTTTGATGTTTATGCTATGGGTCTTTGTTTTAGAATGTGGAACTTGCAAGATTATGAGTTAATCATGATGAATTTGGATCTGAAGTAGTTTGATGCATAAATGGAGTTTGTGAATGATTCTTGAAATTAAATGTTCAAATTGATGGATTGTATGAAATATATTGTAATTAAATGTTGTATTATGGTTGTTGATGTTATTGGATGGCTGGAATTGAGGTAAGTAACCTTGGATTGAGAATTGTGTTGTTGGAGGAGGAAATGGAAGGGGAAAATCTGCAGAATTTCTGTAGATTTTCAAAATCCCGATGCTGTCGCGATCGCGACAGAGAGCGATGTTGGGAGCTTCGCTATCGCGAGCACGCGACATCCGTCGCGAGCCCACGACAGCCGAAGTGTTGTATACCCTCTGTCGCGACGCGACGACTGTCGCGATCGCGACAGAGAGTATTGTTGCCAAGTGCTATCGCGAGCACGTGATCCGTCGCGAGATCGCGACAGCACCTTTTTGTCTTCTGTCACGATCGCGACACCCGTCGCGAGCGCGACAGAGCCTGGCCCTTCCGTCTTCCCCGCGGTCGCAAAATCTGTCGTGCGCGCGCAACGAAGAGACTCCGGTCTCTGTCGCGAGCGCGACAGTGCCTTGTATGCTCTTTGAGTTCTTTCCTTTGTGTGAGGTTTGAACTTCCGTTTCTTTTGACAGTTATGAGATTTATGCTTGGTATTTTATGGACATGGAAATATGATATGATTATGCACCTATACGATGATGACTTTGGAATTTATGAAATGGATTGAATGGTTTATGTATGACCTGCTAGAGTCTAGTCAGTGGATAGTTAGGCATGCCTAATAGAGTCTTTGCTGCAGCTTCTGTTTTTCCGTTTGGACCCCGATCAGGTCCCCGTTTTGTTCCTCGTGAACTTCTGTAATGTGTTTGGATCTTGTTTAAGGTCCTTCTGGAAATGTTTGTGAATGAAAAGTTAAGATGGTTTTTCGTATTCCGTTGGTACTCGTAAAATACTTTCTGTTCACTCGTTATCCACTACCTTGAGTCAGCAGGTGTTTCAATGCTTAAAGTACTTGTATGAATTGTTATATGAGCAAACACATGTTTTATCCTTATGGATTCAATGATGATAAGTACAATCTGTTATGAGAATATGATTATTGATATGAACCTTCTGATGAATGGCTAGATGTACTTACGCATGTGAATTGCCTTGACGACCGTTGTGAATGGTTGTCTTTTTGCTATGGGTGTTTTCCCCACTAAGCGTTTATCGCTTAGCACGGTGTGTTTACCCGTGCAGGTGCGGAAGGAGTTGCTTTTGGGAGAGTCATCGCCATCAAAGCCAACACAGCAGGGTCTTAGAGTAGGGCTTATTTTTGTAGCGTTATGATTCTTTTTGTATAGAACTCTCTTATTTTGGTTTTGTAACAGCTTCCACTTATGTATATGTATTTTTGGGGATTGTAATTATCTATTGTTTCTCTCAGTTGATCAGAACAGTAATGTAATGCTTCTATTATATTAATGCATGATCAGCTTTCATGAATGGTTCTGTATAATTTTAAATTACCTGGTATTTTGTTATGTATGTTTATGGATGTGTGTATGTGTGTTATGTATCTGTGTGGTGGCACCTTTACTCCTACGGCACCTCACTCCTTATCGGATGGGATTGCCTGAGTATGGGTAAGGGGTGTTACAGGAAATCTCCAGTCTTCTCTCCTTCTTCCTCACAGTTTTGGTGTTCATTCCATCTCTTTGTGAATGATCAAATGGATTTTAAGGAAAGAGTGTGATTGGCTTGTGAAGTTGCATGTAATTTTGGTAAGTTTCTGTCATTTTCATCTTCTCTTCTTCTTTTCTTTCTTTTACATGATGGTAATAAAAGAAGGAGTAACCATGGATTGATGATAATGAACAAGTTTGGGTGTTCTAGTTGAGGAATCTTCAAGAAAAGCCAAAGGGAAGGATAATGAGCCATAAAAGAGCTTGAGGAGGTGATTTTGCACCCAAAGAGGTTTGGGAACTTTTTGTCTCTCTCTCTCTCTCTCATGTGTGTGTATTGTGTAAAAATATAATTTATGCTTCAATTGATGTAAACTTGATGTTAAGATATGAATTGAATTGGTGAAATTGTGCCTTAAGTGCTATAATATTTGTTTAACTTGTTTTGGGTATAACACCATATGTAGGCCCCCAAATGGAATAACTTCAATTGGAGAATGTTCTTAGGACATGAATCTTCCTTTGTCATTAAACAACTTTGTTTTAATTCTAGTTTTAAAGCCCTTTAAATTCGGATTAAAAGTTAGAAGTTGAGTTTGTGGTTCATTAGGACCTATTGTGATTCTTAAGATCATAACTAGGTGAATATAGATTCAAGTGATGAAATTCTTGAACCAATAGATTCCTATGACATAGATGTACATTTACTAAGAAGAAACTTTGAGATAAAAAATGCCATTTTCTAAGTGTAAAGGAACAAAACTTAGAAGCCCTGAAATCTATCCTCTTAGAACTCTGTTTTTAGGCAAAATTTCCAGTTACATGAAGGTCAGAACTTTCTACCTGCCATGTAAATGAGTTCTGTTTGGAAAAAATTGCCTAAATTTTAGCTTACACGGTGAGGAAGATTTCCTGCCCACCATGTAAAACCATTATGTTTGGGAATTATATGAATTCTGTCAGCTTACACAACGGATAGGGAATCTTGCCTGTAGTGTGACCGACCCTGCCTGCTGTGTGGAATTTTCTACCCGCCGTGTAAAAACATTCTGCCTAGAAATAATTCATTTCATAATGGCTTACACGATGGGCAAGAAAGTATGCCCGCTGTGTAACACCTCATTTTAGTTTTTAATGTGTGATTTTGATTCTGTTTTGAATCCCGATTTGTATCTAACTTTTCTAAAGTATGTTTGGCACATTTTCATGACATATTTATAATATGTACATGTATAATGCATAATGATAAGTATATATATATATATATATATATATATATATATATATATATATATATATATATATATATATATATATATATATATGTATGTATATAAGAATTCTCACTTGTAATTAAATATGAACCACTTAGAATTTATACGTTCAGTAGCCTGCCTAGATGTCTAGGGTATGGATAGATAAGCATGCTTATAGGGAGTCTAATGTAGCTGCTATGTCACGACACTATAGTGTCGTCCTGTAGAGACTATTGTCTCATTTTCTTACGAGAATACCCATTACTACAAGAAAAAAATGATTTCCCGACGAAAAATAAGCAATTTCCGTCGATAAACTAATTTGCCGACGGAAAATTTTTCGTCGGGATAGTAATTGTAGGAAAATTTTCCCGATGGAAATAGAATTTTCGTCGGGAATATTCCCGACGAAATAGAATTTCTGTCGGTAAATTTCCCTAAGAAAATTCTATTTCCATCGGGAAATTTAATAAAAAATTTAAATTTACTTTTTTAATTATTTATTTCATGCTATAGATTTAACCTGTAATATTAATTACCAAATAATGAAAAAATGAAGATAATATCTAAATTTTAATATCCAATAACAATTATTCTAACAATAATAATATTAATCAACCACTTAATTTTCAATATATTCGCAATTTATTATTACTCAACAATATTAACAATACTAATATCCTCAAATAAATTATTAAGTTTATTATTTTCTAATAATACTAACACTAATGAATATTCCATTTAATTATTGAACAATAATCTAACTAATACTAATAAAAATATATTCTTCAAAATTATTTTCATATTATTATTTAACAATAATGAAATGTTTAATTAACATAAATAAAAAATATAAATTCTAACAACAATAACACTAATAAGTAATTCAGAATTTTATTTAATAATATTAACCTTTTAAATAATAATAATAATAATATTTATTAATTAATTAATTAAAAAAATAGCTTCCTTACCTGAGGCTGCCTGAGGAGGAGGAAAGGCAAGGGAAGCCGGAGCTGACTGGACGTCCACCACGCCGAAGCAGCAACCGCCGACGCCGGAAGAAACACGGCCACGCGCGGAGGAGGAGAGGTGGAGCGGGAAAGGAAGGGGAGGGAGGGGAGGGGTCGGTGGGAAGGCCGGATCTGTCGGTGGAGGCACGCCGGAGGAGGGCGGCGGTGGGCAGAGGAGGGGGGATCGGGAGGGAGGGGAGAGGGAGGAGAGAGGGGAAAGAGAGAGAAAAGTTAGATTTTATAGGGAAATTTTAGCGACGGAAAGTGCAATCCGTCACTAAAATTAGCGACGAAATTTCAGATTCCGTCGCTAATAATATAAATTATTTTTTTTAATAATTTTAGCGACGAAAATTGAAATAGCGACGGATTTTAAATTCCGTCGCAAATAATATAAATTATTTTTTTTAATAATTTTAGCGACGGAAATTAGCGACGAAAATTGAAATTAGCGACGAATTTTAATTTTCGTCGCTAATAATATAAATTATTTGTTTTAATAATTTTAGCGACGGAAATTGAAATTCCGTCGCTAATTTTAGCGACATATTTCACTTTCCGTCGCTAATAATTTAATTTTTTTTTAATAATTTTAGCGATGGAAATTGAAATTCCGTCGCTAAATTTAGCGATGAATTTTAATTTCTGTCGTAATTTCGGTCGTTAAAACTGGAGAAAAATTATTCCCGCTATTTTTAGCGACGAAATTATTTTTTCTTCGCTAATTAGCGACGGAATTATTTTTTCATTGTTAATGTCCTTTCCGTCGCAAATTAGAGACGAAAATTGTTCCGTCGCTAAATTTCCATCGCGAAAACTATAATTTCTTGTAGTGCGTTTTGATATTACATTTTCGGGAATCATAATTGATTTCCCGCCGGAAATTCCTATTGGACTTACTTCCTCTAGGAAGTTCTGTATTTCCCATTATCCACCATCTAGTAGGGCAGGCAATTGTGACTTAAGAGTTATGAATTTCGAATTTGATAAATATTGATCCGTACTCTGAATTTGAATATGAGAACAATACAATTGACCTCATGTAGCACGTATGTTTGATAATTTTAAGTTTATCTCTTATTAATTTATTTGTTAAGCTTGTATGTGCTTGTCTAATGACTACTATGAGCAGTCGTTTATAACTCTTTTGTTTCCCACTAAGCTTTATGCTTAGCACGAGTTTTCATCCGTGTAGGTTCATGCATTGTAGTAAGTTGTGAGGACGAGCTGTATAAGCCAGGCCCAGCGTAAAGCTTGGAGTATTATCATGCGGGTCAATTTTGTATTAGTTTATATAAATTACTTTTTGTATCTTTTGCTATGTAAAGGAATTGTAAATGTAATATTTTGTAGTGTTCTCAGCAAATTGTAAATGTTAACTATATTTATAAGTCATGAACATGTTTATTATGTTAATATGTTAGTAAAGAGGTTATTAATCAAGGTTTAACCTTCTGCAGTGTAACACTCCTATCTGTCTGTATTAATTGAAATGCAAGTTTGAGGTATCTGTAGGAGGGGTGTTACATCTTACTTGTTAATATTTATACATATTAATCATGTAGTATAGAATTTTATCATGTAGCATTCATTACATATTAACATATGCATAATTACAATATTTACTTATACCTTTACAATACAAAACTAGTTATTGCATTAACATTTAGTTCATTTTACAAAAGTTCAACTATACTTTTACATAAAGCTTGTACAAAAGAGCCTACATTAGACTTCCTTTCCTAGCCTTGTGTTGGCTTGGACCTTTGCAGTGTGTCCTTGTGAGCTACTTTGACACTTATACCTACACAGATTAAAAATTTGTGCTAAGCATAAAGGTTAGTGGGAAAATTATAATGATGTGGATAACCTCTCATAGAAGCTGTCGAATGCACATGCACATACATGGTCACATATATATGTATAGTCATGTATTCATATTCAAATAATAAAGTTAGACAAG
Source organism: Excoecaria cochinchinensis (assembly GCA_947683425.1). Taxonomy (NCBI): domain Eukaryota; kingdom Viridiplantae; phylum Streptophyta; class Magnoliopsida; order Malpighiales; family Euphorbiaceae; genus Excoecaria; species Excoecaria cochinchinensis. The sequence continues at coordinate 12,879,435 of CANTUQ010000098.1, forward strand.
TAAGTATATACTTTCATATCACAAGTTCAAGTAAGTCCTATATCACATGATCGGTGTTATAGGTTACCTGTAGGGGGTGTTACACACATATATGTATGTTCCCTAATCTTATGTTGGCCGATCCTTCTGTGGAATCTTCTTGATAACGGTGCGATCACTAGTACCTGCACAGGTTAACACCTGTGCTAAGTATAAAGCTTAGTGGGTAACTTTTGATTTCAAGCGACCCCTCATAGCAGTCGTCCATTAACCACACACAAATAATAGTAACTCATAATTATATAAATATATTCCATTGTGCAATGGTAACATTTATAAAATATGTACAATCCTGCAAAAGTTATGCTAATAACATATGTACATTGTCATATATACATTTTCGCCATTACAGTTACAGTACATTAGAGAATATTAACATCCAAATTATTATCATTATACTCATCGATAGATATTCAATAACAATCATATTGGAATATATTATACATTTCATTTCTTGCCAGCCTTTTTATGGTAGTGGATAATGAGAAGAAATAGTAGGTACCCCGTAGGTACAAACGATCGATACCCGAAGGTACGAATCATATGATCACCTATAGGTGTATAAAAAAGTAGATACCCCGTACGTATAGTATAATAGAAGAGTCATGGAGTCTCGGACACATAAGTGTTGACAGAATAGTAGGAAGCTACAACAGTAATCCCTATAGGCATGTTTATCTATCCACAACCTAAACTGATAAACAGGCATTACATTCTTCATTATCATTTATTTATATATATATATATATATATATATATATATATATCACATCCATAACTATGCATATTCAGTCATATATTAATCATATACAAACATTAACACATTTCAGTTACATTTAATAATTTACACAACTTATTTGACAAATATCATGTATTTTCTCAATTAAATTATCATGTTCAAAATGGTAATCATCTATATTTTCAATTGATATTCATATATATATTCATTATATAATGTTAGACCTACATCGGATAAGTTTCGTGAACTTTCGGTGAAGTTCGGGTTCTATCCGGAGAGAAAAAGTCAATTAATATGCTAAAACTAGGGATCATAGTTGGTCAGACATTCCTGACTGCTTTGTTGGTCAATTGTTAGGCAATTTTGGAGTTTCAGTATCTATTTACATGGTGGTCAGGGAAGTTACGCGGCTGTCAGAAACTCCTAACAGCTGTGTACCCCTATTTCATTACCTTATGAAAAAAGATAGATTCTATGTCCAATTTTATACATATTTTTCACCTATCTAAAGACATTTCTAGGCCAAAGTGTCTTCTATAAAATTGTTAAACTATGTCTTACGTTTATTTTGGTATAAAATTTATCTAATTTAGACTTCAAACCTAAGAGTTATGGCCTTGGGAACACTAATTGCTCTCATTGCACGGGGCAACAATAGAACTATTTTTCAATCAAATTTTTGAAAGTCTTAAAGGCAGAAATGGATTTTGGTGTCTTTATAATATTTAAATTTTATATCTTAAGTTTCATCTCCAACTAAAATCACTCCAATTGGAGGTCTGTAGGCCGAGTTATGGCTTAAACACCATCATTTGGTCACATGAATCATAAGGAATATTTTTGATAAACTAACATCTCATGACACGAACAATCATTTTCATGCAAAATCCACATAAATCATCATTCCAACAATCCTTCCATGTCCAAATTACATAATGAATCATTTAGTTGATCATCACACACACATAAGAAATCAGTGATTTTTCAAAACTCTTTTGTGCACAAATCTTCTTCTTTAAGTCTCCTTCGTTCCTATCCTCTCCTTTTCCTTCCTTTTATTGCTGGAATCCTCCACTAATAATACTATAAAACTCACGTTAATTTCCTCCTTAAACCCATAAATTCCAGCAATCTTACTAGTATAAGAAATAGATGAAGTAGAAAACCCCTAAACTTACCTTTGCCTTAATCAATTTGCACTCAATCCACTCTTTGCCTCTTAAATCCTTTTAGCATGCATTTGAATTTGTAAAAATAAAGAAAAGAAGAAATGGGTTGGCTATATTTTATTTCCCATTTCATTCAGCCAACTTTGGCATTTTATACTCATCTTTTACTTTCATTCTTCTAGAAAGACACATGTTTCAAATGCATTAGCCCATGCTTGCAAATTTTCATTTAATTGTTAACCTATCCTTTAATTAGACATTAGCATGCATTTAATTTTTATTATATGTATTGGCCCACATTACTATTTCTTTATGTATTTATATCATGATTTAACAAGTTACTAAATTACTGCATCCACCGAACCTATTTAATTAATGAAGGTTGTGTCCTTTTCGACACATTCGTCACTAAAACACGCACATTCGGTCACTGTTTACCCTAAACATGCAAAATGGCAACGAGGGTACATTTTGGGCTTTACATTTCCCTCCCCTTTAAAAATAATTTTGTCCTAAAAAATCATACTTGAACTAAAGAGATGCGGATATTGTGTTCTCATAGTCGATTCAGGCTCCCAAGTTTTCTCTTTTGTGCCATGATCTTGACAAAGCACTTTCATAAGAGGAACTTGCTTGTTTCGAAGCTGTTTGATTTTTTGTGCCAAGATTGCCTTTGGTTATTCATCATAAGTAAAATATGGTTGCACCTAGATTTCCTGAACTAGTAGCACATGAGATTCATCCGATCTATATCTCTTGAGTATGGAGACATGAAACACATCATGTAGCTTAGCCAATTTTGGAGGCAAAGCCAATCTATAAGCCACTGGCCCAATTCTTTCAAGGACTTCATAAGTGTCAATGAACCTCAGACAGAGTTTTCTTTTTTTTCCCAAATCAAAGTACTTTCTTCCGGGGTAAAACTTTTAAGAAAACTTTGTCCCCGATTGCATATTCAATGTCTTTTTGCTTCAAATCAACATATGACTTCTATTAATCACTTGCTACTTTCAAACTTTGTCGGATGATCTGAACCTTTTCTTCAGTATATTTTACTATATCAAGCCCAATGACTTTATTCTCATTTAGTTCTATCCAACATACCGGTGTTCGGCACTTTCTACAATGCAGCGCTTCATACAGTGCCATGCCAATACTGGACTAGTAACTGTTATTATAAGCAAATTCCATTAGTGGAATGTACTTATCTCACCTTCCAGAGGATTCCATAACACATTCATGTAATATGTCTTCCAGTACTTGTATCACCCTCTCGGATTACCTATCAGTCTATGGGTGAAAAGTTGTACTGAAACTGAATCGGGTCCCTAAAGATATTTGTAGACCCTTCCACAATCTCGATGTAAATCACAAATCCTAGTCATATTTAATTGATAGAGGTACTTTGTGTAACCGAACAATCTCATTTACGTATAATTCAACTAACTGATCCATAGAATAGTCAGATCGGACCGATATGAAATGTGCTAACATGGTAAGCTGGTCCACAATAACCCATACTATATCATACTTTTTTTTGTGTGAATAAGAGACGTATCACAAAATCCATAGTGATGTTGTCTCATTTCTATTGTGGAATTAGAATGGGATTTAAAAAGTGAGAAGGAACTTGGTGTTCAGCTTTTACCTGCTGACACGTCAAACACTTAAACACGTAATCCACCACATCTCACTTCATTCCAGGCCACCAATAAAACTGTTTCAAATCCTTATACATCTTATTACCTCCAGAATGCATGGTACACACAGTGTTATGAGCTTCATGAAATAGTTTCTTCTTAAGCTCATCATTGGTTGGAACACATAACCTATTCCTGTAATACAGACTCCCATCCTCTTTAACTGAATAATAAGTCTATTTCTAATGGCTACTTGTATAACTTGCTGCAGCTTCACATCATCCTTCTATGCATTGACAATCATTTGCCTCAAATTAGGTTTGGCTTTTAGCTGAGATATCAAAGCTCTATCAAGGGCAATTCTCCATCTATTATATTATCATGACGGTACTGAAATCATCTTTCTACTCAGAGCATCAACTACCATATTAGCTTTCCTCTGGTAGTAGTCCATTATACAGTTATAATCTTTAAACAATTCCAGCCATCGTCACTATCTCAAGCTGAGCTCTTTCTGTGTCAATAGATACTTGAGACTCTTGTGATCTGTGTATATCCTACACTTCTCACCATACAAGTAGTGTCGCCATATTTTCAAAGCAAACACTACAGCTGCTAGTTCTAAATCATGTGTAGGATAATTCAATTCATGCGGCTTTAATTGCTTTGAAGCATATGCCACTACCTTTTATCCTATATCAAAACACATCCCAAACCATTTCTAGATGCATCACTGTACATAGCATATTATTTGCTTCGAGTTGGTTGTGTCAGTATTGGAGCTTTAGCCAACCATCTGTAAGTACCTCGGTGACACTTTGCACAATGTGGCCATTCAGGCAATTCCCCACTTTGTCCTATTATTGAGCCTCTACTAGTATTATATATTATGGATTGTCCCCGTTGCCTACCCCTGGTGGCAGGACTGCTAACAGACTTTGCTAGATGAGTACCCTGGGATTCTCGAGTTCTTTTGCCTGAAGAGGATCCACCTTTGTAAGAGCTTCTTCTTTTAGCTTTTTGTCTCTTGGCTATTTCAGACTTCTCTACCTTAATTGTAGCTTGTATCAACAGATAATAGCTAACCGGTTGTAGGGAGGTGATAGCTACCAAATGATCCTTAATGGAATCATTAAGCCCATCCTCAAACTGTCTACAGCGGAAGGCTTCGGTCAAAACTGGCTCAAGTGCATAATTGTTTAATCGACTAAATTCTTTCTCATATTCAGCCACAATCAAATTTCGTTGTTTAGGATTCAAGAATTATTTCCATTTAAATTCTCTATACGCATCAGTAACATACTTCTTTTGGAATTCTTGAACAAAGAAATCCCATGTCACCGGGTCAGGTAGTTGTGGGTGTCTCATGACTAACTTCCCCCAATCATAGACCGCACCTTGCAAAAGAGAAATGGCACACATAGCCATCTAGTCCGAAGGACATTTCACCTCACCCAGTACTCTTTGTATCCTCTCTAACTAGTGTTTAACCTTTTCAGATTCTTCCAAAGTCATCCCTATAATCTCTTTTGCACCATATTTTCCCACTATATTAATAGGCGCTCTCAGGGCAATAAGCCTTTCAAGAACTCGTGCAATATCATGAGAAATCTTTAACAAAGCCTCACTAGGCATAGCTGGTGAGGTACTTCAAGTCTTACAAATACAAAAAGGTCAAAAACTGGTGGATCTTGATCCATAGGGTTGACTCTTTTAATTGTTCCCTTGAAGCTTTATGAGAGTCATCCATCTCTATTTTCTATAAAAAAAACCAAAGATATCCGCATTAGGCCAATACAGACACTATACAGACTCATTTCTAAACATCTAGTTAGCCAGAATCGGCTAAAACTATGTTCTAATACCACCAAATGTAACACCCCCTATAAGTAACCTATAACACCGATCACGTGATATAGGACTACATGTAGTGGAGCTTCACACAATAGTGTATAGAGAACCTACTAGCATATATAGAATTATTTCTTAAAAAGCTTAGTGGGAAACTTTTGATTTTGAGCGACCACTCACAATAGTCGTCCATTAACCATACACAAATAATAGTAACTCATAATTATATAAATATATTCCATTGTACAATGGTTACGTTCATAAAATATGCACAATCCTGCAAAAGTTATGCTAATAACATATGTACATAGTCATACATATATTTTCACCATTACAGTTACAGTACATGAAAGAATATTAACTTCCAAATTATTATTATTATACTCATTGACAGATATTCAATAAAAATCATATCAGAATAAATTATACATTTCATTTCTTGCCTGCCTTTCTATGGTAGTGGATAACAGGAAGAAACAGTAGGTACCCGTAGGTACAAACTGTTGGTACCTAAATGTACGAATCGTATGATCACCCGTAGGTGTACAGAACAATAGATACACGTAGGTACAATATAATAGGAGACTCATGGAGTCTCGAACACAAAAGTATCGACAGAACAATAGGCAGACGTGACGGTAGTCCCTATTAGTATGCCTATCTATCCACAACCTAGACTGACAAGCAGGCATTACATTATTCATTATCATTTATCATTAACATTATGCATATTCAATCATATATTAATCATATACAAACAATAACACATTCCAGTTACTTTTAATCATTTACACAACTTATTTGACAAATATCATGTATTTTCTTAATTAAATTATCATGTTTATAATGGTAATCATCTATATTTCCAATTGATATTCATATATATATATTTATTATATAATGTTAGACATGCATCGGACAAGTTTCGTGAACTTCCAGTGAAGTTCGAGTTAAATTCGATGAGAAAAACTCACTTAATATGCTAAAAATAATGGTCACACGGTGGTCAGACATTCCTGACTGCAATAAGGGTATTCTTAGGCAATTTTGGGGTTCCAAGAAAGTTACACGGCGGTCAAGAACTCCTGATAGTCATGTACCTCTGTTTTATTACCTTCTGAAATAAGGCAAATTCCAAGTCCAATTTTGCACGTGATTTGTCACCTATCTAGAGGAATTTATGGGCAAAAGTGTAAGTTTATTTTGGTATAAAAAGAACCTAATTTGGACTTTAGACCTAAGAGTTATGGCCTTCGGAACACCAACTGCTCCTATAGCATAGGCAGTAATAGACTTATGTTTTCAATCAAAGTTTTAAAGATCTTAAAGGTAGAACTGGATTTTCGTGTCTCATAACATTTAAATGTCTATCTCTTAATTTTCATCTCGAACTAGAATTACTAAGGCATATTTTTTATAAACTAACACCTCATGACATTAATAATCATTTTCATGTAAAATCCAATAAATCATCATTCCAGCAATCCTTCCATGTCCAAATTATATAATAAATCATTTAATCGACCATCACACACATATAAAAAATCAATGAGTTTCCAACCCTTTTTTGTGCACAAATCTTCTTCTTCAAGTCTCCTTTGCTCCTATCTTCGCCTTTCCCTTCCTTTTATGGCTAGAATCCTCCACTAATAATACCATAAAACTCATGTTAAGTTCCTCTTTAAACCCATAAATTTCAGCAATCTTACTAGTATAAGAAAGAGACAAAGTAGAACACCCCTAAACTTACCTTTGCCTTATTCAATTTGCACTCAATCAACTATTTGCCTCTTAAATCCTTTTAGCATGCATTTGAATGTGTAGAAATGGAGAAAAGAATAAATGGGTTGGCTGTATTTTCCTTCTTATTTCAGTCGGCCTACTTTGGCCTTTTATACTCATCTTTTACTTTTATTCTTCTAGAAAAATACATGTTTCAATTCCATTGGCCCATGGATGCAAATTTCCATTTAATCCTTAACTTATCCTTTAATTAGACATTGGCATGCATTTAATTCTTATTACATATATTGGCCCATATTACTAATTTTTTATGTATTTATATCATGATTTAACAAGTTACTAAATGACCACATCCACTGAACCTTTTAAATTAATGAAAATTATGTCCTTTTCTACAAATTCATCACTAAAACATGCACATTTGGTCACTGTTTACCCTAAACATGCATGATGGCAACTAGGGTACATTTTGGAGCTTTACACTACGAGTGGTGACAAGAGGAGGGGGAAAGAAGAGGATTTAGGCTTTTAGGGATTTGAATGTTTACATGAAAACGAGAGAAACAGAGATGAGAATTGAGAAATCAAATTATAAATGGCCATTTTTCTAGTTGTATTTCATATTTTGGTCAGATCGGGTTCAAGGGGGTTTTAACCCAACCGACTTGAAGTCGAAGTTTGTCTAATTCTCCAACCCCATCCGACCCAAATGCAAATTTTGGGTCAGTACAGATTTTGCACACCCCTAACTGCAAAGCTCTTAAAGATAAAAGTCAAAACCTTATTAATGGAGGGGAAATCAATGACCTAGAAAATAGGCAACCAAAGTGAAAAACATTCCAGATGAGAGATCCTACATCAATTTTTTTGGATTGTTTTTTATTAGTCTAACTTTAGGGAACTCTTTAGAGAATAATAGTTCTTGCTTTCAATAATAAACATGAATGATTTTTCTTATCTTGTTGTGCCTTATCTGATTGCGCCATGCATAATAATAATAATAATCATGATATAAACTTGACATTAAATCAATAAGCATCATTCTATTTAATCTTAGCACTATTATGAGATTATAATTGCATTGTTATAACTCATAAGGAAAGATTTTGAGAGAAAATAATAACAAAAGGAGTATTCACTTAGACACAACATGATTCCTTCCAACATGCTAAGATATTTTAGTAGAAGTCAATCCAAGAGCTTCTAAATGGAAAAAATGTATGAAAGCAGAATCTTCCCACAACTAGGGGTAGAGCAAAGGACCCCAATCAAGCATAGAGATCCAAGTTCAAAAACCGCTCTAGTGGCAAAAGACCATGAATGAAAACCAAGTAAAATTCAACCCAATAGTTTCCAACTAATACAAACACAAGGCTATCACAACTACCCAGCTCACTTAAGAAGTTCAAGTCATTTAGCAGAGATCGGAGGCAAAAACAATGGCACCTCTTATTACAGAAGACTTTGAAAAACATCAGATGAGGAGGTTTAGATGAAAGACATTAAGGAGATTCAAAAAAAATAAGAAAATAAGAAAACAAGAATAAAAAAGAAGGAGGTAGAACAAGGAAGAAAAAAGGAAATTTTGGTCATAACAAGCAGAGAGTCAGAAAGGTAGCCATACACATTGAAAAAAACTTCAATAGAAGTAGTTCATTTCAAAAGATAGAATTCCAAAGTCAATACAAGATGAATGAAAACTCATCACCATTATCAAACCATCTAAGTTGAAGATCATCAATTGAGAGAATGAGGCTCTCCTACAAACAAATAAAATCCAATATGTTGAATTCAAAGAGTTCATATTAAGTTAAAGAAGTTGTTATTGTTTCAGTCATCAACAAAAGGTAGCTCAAAAGAAAAGTCAATGCTCGCAAATTGAAGAAGACTGCAAAAGAGAAAAAGAAGAGAAACAAAGCCTTACAAGTTAAAAATTCAAAAAAAATTGGCAGCTAATATGCACTTTGTTAGGGCGAAAACCAAAAAAAGACTGTTAGGAATGTGCCATACAGTCCATGTATATTAGGGATATTTTTCATGATTACAAACTCATTATTATTTATGAGTAGTCACAATTTATTTATTAATGCTATATTTAATTATATATTGCTTGTTTATATCTTATTTAGAAATAATAAAAATAATAATATTACTTGTAACTTATTATATATATTTTTTTGTTTCGAATGCTACTTAATAATTATGCGATGTTAGTATGTGAGGACTCATTCTAAATGATGTTTCATTTAATTACGTTGATGAGAAGATATTAGTAATGGTAAAAGAATATATATTTAACCAAATAGCTCTAAAATATGTTTATAGCTTATGTCTTATGCTATAAAGAGAAGCTATTTTAATGGTAAAGATGAAATTGAAAAAGGAAATTAGCAAAAAATAAAAAGAGTAAAGCTAATAAATGTCTTTTTTTCTAAACTTACGTAAATATATTTGGCATTTGGAGTGCTTCTTCTTTTCTTCATAATTTGCCTTTTATAGTATTAATACTTTATTGTATAGGTTGTAATTTAAAGTAAAATAATGATTTATTTTTCATCGATTAAAAATCAAACTTAGTTGTTAATAATAGGATAATTTATGGAGTTCAAATGTATAAAAGTCTATTTATGGTTTTAATTGATTAAAATTTAAATCTCATTTTCACTTCATTAAAAATATAATCATAAAGAATAGGGTAATTTATATTTTAATATTGGTAAAATTGAAATTGATATTGGTGAATGGATATATAAGCCCATCCTATATATAAATGATGTACCAACCCAAATTTGGGTTGGGATATTGAAGAAAAGATTTGATTTTAGAGTGGAGAGAAGTTCCACGTAAGAACAATGAAAAGAAAGGTTATTGAAAGAAGTAAAGTTAGGAGTTAGTCGTTGCTTTTTCATTCATTACCCAATTGTCACTTATTGTACTCAAAACATATCACCAGAAATGTCCCTTCCCAACCCGACATCTTACCCTCTTTCGCAAATGCTTCTCCTGTCTTTTTAAAACTGTAAATTTATTCTAAATCACAAAACCCAAATTCCATTATTTTTTTATAATTACATTTTTGGACTAAAATCATCGTGATAAGGATGGCAGCCAGGCGGATATTCTCAAAAATTGGCTCACATATTATTAAATCCGGTTAATTTTTATGTATTCATATTTGTCCCAAATCCCATTAAATTTATTCATTTACTCTTCATATCCGTTATAAACTCATTTACCAATACATGCGGATATTCATACTCTTATAATTAACCATTTAACTAATACATTAATTAAAATAAAAAAATGAAATTTTTTAATAAATTGCAACTTATAAAACAATAAGAAAATAAAAACCATACTTTAGTAAATTTTTAAATCAATATTTAATTAGAAATACATAAACAATTTACAAATTAAAAATTATACAAAAATATTACAGTAATAAAGTGTGGTAGCAAAATATTATATTTTTAATTATTTAAGACAAGTGTTTAATTTCTCACTCGCACCTATAATTTTAAATTATTTTTCAAATTAATGGGCTTAACGAGACAATATCCCTAAATACATATTACTCACAACTAAATATATGAATTGATTCGGATAACAAGTACCCGAAATACTAAATCCGTGCCCAGCCATGGATTCCATTTTTAATACCTATGCTCGTCTCAAATCTATTTACAATTATTTGTACCCTTAATAAACGACGGAGCGGATTGGATACCCTTAAAAATTCGACTCACTGACATCTCTAAACATGAGAGAGTGAGATTCTAATATTGGTCAAATAAAAAAAAAGTAATAAAACTCTTAACCGTTGAAATTATAAATAATTTTTTAAATTATAACTTTTAGTTAAACAATTATTCCTTACATTTCATGTCAATTGTCGTTTTTACTCTTTTATGTACATTAAGTTAATAATAGGTTTTCATCAATTAATTAAAAGTATTTTAAAAATATTATAACATTTTTTATATTTAATGAAAATAGAGAAAATATATAAAAAAAAATGAAATGTTAATGAAAATATTAATAGAGTGTTGATATCAATAAGACTGCAAAATTAGAATATATGTAATAAATATTATTTTAATTTTATAAAGTAACAATTTAGATAATTTTTTTAAAAAAGAAAATTACAGTTGACCTAAATGGAGATAATAACCGTCATTGCAAATCAAAATTCTAACATTCTTCGTATGAAAATTAGAATAAATCAATCAAATTTTAGCTTATTGTCAGCATTGGATTAGACCCATTTATTCGTTTTGACATTCAAAATTAGCGAAAAGATAAGCATGCCAACTTAATTATAGGCCTAAAAGGAACTAATTAAACTCTAATATACCATTAGTATTTAGAATTCTAATATGTCATTAAATTTTCATCTAGACTCTTAACAGTTTTTTTTTTCTGTAACATTATTTGGCAGTCATTTTTAAGTGCTAAAATTAGCGAAAGAATATAAATCAAATGCTAATGATGTATTAGAATCCAATTTTTTTTTTTTGAAGTTTTAAACTAAAAACCTAATTGAAATCGAGATAAATCAAAAGAGAGTTTTGGTAATTAATTCTAAAATTTGTATAGTAAGATTAGATAATACTCCCTAAATTTCTATTTAAAATCATATTTTTTAACTCTTAGCAGATAGATTAAAAAATAATCAATACGTCTCAATATTATAAACAATATTATAGTTGATTATATTGTCATTTCATTAATTAACGAAACATTTCATTAATTAACGAAAAAAAGTGATAATAAATATATAATGTATTTAAAATATCAAAATAAGAATAAAATAGAAAAAAGTTTATTGAATTATTTTTTGAATTTTGAAAAATGTAATAAAGTTTTCTTAAATTTTGAAAAGTAACATTTAAAGTTAAAAAAAAAAACAAGCCCATAAAAGAAATAGAAAGAAGAAAGTATATAATTTGTCTTAATAAAGGAGTACAACATTTTTCTACTTCCTTTCAAAAAAAAAAACATTTTTCTACTTAAAACATTGTGGACCTGATTTTTTATAAAAGGAAGAAAAATAGAAAGGCTAGTATATCATTGGTGTGGGGATTAAAATTTGATCACATCTAATTTGATATTAACAGATCGTGTATTTTAATTTTATCAGTTTCATTTAAATTAAACATAACGTGAGTGATATAAAAAGTATGAAAATTTAATTTTAACTTTAGAAAGTAAGGAAACCTAATTTAGAAAAAAGTTATAGTTTGAAAACCCTAAAATGCATTTTCGAAAATTTAATTTCATAAATATATTTTAATCCATTCCAGGAATTTGCCATTTTTTGGAAAAAAACATTTGATCCACTAAATTGTTACCTTATAAAATTTAGGATAAAATTTATTGCATGTATTCCAAAATTTCCTTATTATTTTATCAACAAAACATCTAATAATTTCATTAATATTTTTCTTTTTCTACGCTTCCCTTTACTATTTTAACCCCTTTTAAACACTTTTATCCAATAGTAACATTAAAAAAAGTAAACATCTTAATTAAACGAATGTATATGAACCAGTTAATTTTGGACTAATGGTTAATTTGTATTCAAAAATCAAAATCGAAAATATTAAAAATAAAAATCGAAATCTTATCAATGTGACCGAAAGGGCATAGCTAGAATTAGTCCAATGGAGGGGTTTAGAATAATCATAAAAGAAAAATTCTTATTAAAAACTACAACATACTAATAAAATACATAGAAACTTTCATTTTAACTGTGTACGACGAGTTCTTTTATAATCAAAGTACTAAATAACTAGATTCATATCTATTTTTATAGTTAAGTCTCTTTTAACAAAGAGAATTAAACTATCAGTCAAAAAATCATATTTATTTTGCTGCAAAAAGCGATTTTTATATGCTTCATTTTTCTTTAAAAATGACAAAAATGAACTTTGTTTTGCTCTTTTTGTTGGACAATCTGACATTCTCAAAAAAAAAAAAATGCATATTCTGTTGAGGAGATAAACTTGAATTAATTATATAATCCTTATCTAGCAATTTGTATTGGTGAAATTAATTATGTAGTGTATAATTAATCATGTGCTGAAAATTCAAAAGTCACTTTTGTTTGTTGATAATAAGAGTCACTTTTATGTGACTATAAATATTATTAAGAATGTATTAAAATGATCATTAGATCAATATAGAATTTCTTCCGCTATTTTTGTTTCTACTCTCCAACATATTCCTCAATACAAATGCACAATTGTTTTTTTTAACTCCTAATATATATTAATTAGTTTTTTTTTTACTGGTTGGGAGGACTTCAGCCCCTCAAAGTCCCTCCTGTCTCCGTCAGTGATGACCAATTAGCTGAAAAAATCAATTTAGTTTCAAATCGGTTTTGTAGTTAACTAAATTTTTGATTTTTTTACTCACTCATAATCATTTGATTAGGATGGATAATCCTAATCATTTGATTAGGATGGATAATTATGTATAGAATTATTATTTTCATGAATGATTTACAAAAACATGGTTTGGACAAGGATTTTCGTTTTCGAGTCAAGTCCCAAAATCTATAAAATTCTTTTATTTGTTTATTTTTATTATGATTTCGGTAATTAGCATAAATGTTAGGCCATTGTCTTGTTGACTTAAAAATTAAAATTCTTTTATTTATCATACGTATTATTTTATTTGTATGGATAAATATATATATTTTTTATCAATAAAAAAACAAAACTGAGACTTTGAAATATAAAGCCAAACAGAATAAAAAAAATATTAGTACATCACTAATATCGCTATTAGGCCTTTGTATTACAGTATCTGAAATTGAGAAAAAAGAAATATACAGCTATAAATATAATTAATTTAAATATTTTTATTTTATATGTGCTATATATTTTAAAATATAGAAGTATTTTGCATTTACACTTTAATTCAACTATTAGAATTGTTTTTTCAGTTCAATTTTTTACGAATAAAAATAAATAATTATAATTTTTACTATATACCCATTTAGAAAAGTAAAAGAGTTGAAAAAAAAGAGAAGAAAAAGAAGGGAGTTTTGGTCAACGGAATCTAGTAATGGAAATGGCTTATAGTATAATGTGGGTCCAAGTGGAAATGGATTTGGCTTAGAGTCATTTGACCTTTGAAATTTTATTATATATTAACAATTTGCATCCTTTGTAATGCAATATTTTTCTAATTAGTCTCGTAACTTTATTATATTTATTTAATCTCTAATTATTTACTATAATACTTATTAAATTTATTTTAACAGATGCTAAATGTTCGAATTTTATCATTTTTTTTATTAAATCCTTATTTAACAACCCAATGAAATAAATTTTAGCAAATAAACATTATATAAAAAATTTTAAAACCTTACAATATTGTTATTTTATTTTTATATTTATAAAATAATATTTAAGCATAATAAAAATGACATGGCGCGACTTTAAATTAGTGGGTTACTTTGAATTAAAAATATTGGATGGAATGTTAGAATATGAAGTCCAAAAGTTTGACTTTTAGAACATTGTTTCAATTTTCACACTAAAACAAAAAATAATTAATTTACAAAAATAAAAGTATAAATAAATTAGTGAAAAATGAAAATAAAAATAATAAAAATATAAAAGCATAAATGAGCCGGGAAATTCAAGTTATAGAGAGAGAGAAATGGTGTTTATAATTAAAAGCTCTGTTGTGCAAACCTGGCTCTGAGTATGAGCCTGTGTACCACTCTACCAGAGATTGAAACTCTCTCTCTGTCTGTCTTAAATTTTAGAGAGAGAAACGGCTTCGAATATGGTGATGACTCTGAATTTCAATTTAATTAAAATTAAAAACCCTCTCTTTCTCTTTAGAGAGATAGATAGATAGATAGATGAGAGAGAGAGAGAATCAGAGGTTTTATAATGTTTCAAAAATTACAAAATCCTACAGTTACATATACACCGAAAACTAGAAATTTCAATTTACTAATACCACACACACACAGACATTTGAGCGGCTCAATTAGAGCCCAAGATTTTATCTCTTTTTTAATCCCTTAACTCACTCTCTTCTCTCTCAATTTATGCCCATTTCTTTGATTTTTCTTCTTCCGTTTCTTCATTTCTAATGCTTATAACTCACACCCACAATCTTATTTCTCATATTTTGTCCTAATCTCATAATGGGTACTAGCTTTTGAATCTTCTTACTTCTTCTTCTTCTTCTTCTTTTCACCATAAAGGTCTCTTTTTTATTGATAGAAATATGGAGTACAGTAGCCTTGGTGGTGGTGGGGGTGATGGCGGTGGTGGGGACCATGAACGGAGAAAGAAGCGTTATCATCGCCACACTGCTAATCAAATTCAGAAGCTTGAAGCGTAAGTACCCTTTGGCATTGCTTATTATTGTTTTGTAATGTTATGTGTATATGTATTTGAATGTGATTGCTTTTATGATATTATGCTATGAAGGATGTTCAAAGAGTGTCCACACCCAGATGAAAAACAGAGGTTACAGTTAAGTAGAGAGTTGGGTTTGGCACCAAGGCAGATCAAGTTTTGGTTTCAAAACAGGAGGACCCAGATGAAGGTGAGCCCGAATTCTAACCCTTCTATATATTATTTTTTTCAACAAATTTTTGAACAGTTCAATTAGGTGTTTTTAGCGTTTGCTTGTGTTGATATGAATATGAATTAGGCCCAACATGAGAGAGCTGATAACTGTGCACTTAGATCAGAGAATGATAAGATCCGATGTGAGAATATTGCTATTAGAGAGGCACTAAAGAATGTTATCTGCCCCTCTTGTGGAGGTCCTCCTGTCACTGAAGATTCTTATTTTGATGAACATAAATTAAGAATGGAGAATGCCCAATTGAAAGATGAGGTTTGATTCTTCACTCATTCTTCTTCTTTATTGTTTTCATAGTTAATAGTTGTTTTTTGTTAATTTATATTATCAATTGCTAAAGTTTTCTATCGTTTCTCAGCTTGATAGAGTTTCCAGCATTGCTGCCAAATACATAGGAAGGCCAATTTCCCACCTTCCTCCAGTACAGCCAATTCACATTTCTTCTTTGGATTTGTCAATGGGAAGTTTCTGTGGTCCTTCACTCGATCTTGATCTTGATCTTGTTCCTCCTTCATCTTTGCCATTTCCCCCGCTTGGTATATCAGACATGGATAAGTCCCTCATGACTGATATTGCTGCAAATGCTATGGATGAATTGTTAAGACTTTTGCAAACAAATGAACCTTTGTGGATTAAGTCATCCGCAGATGGAAGGGACGTTCTTCATCTAGATACTTACCAAAATATTTTTCCTAGAACTATTTCTCGCTTGAAGAATCCGAATATTCGAATTGAAGCATCCAGAGATTCAGCTGTAGTCATCATGAATAGTTTAGCCATAGTTGACATGTTTATGGATGCCGTAAGTCCTGCTACTCTTTTGCTCTACATTTTCCAAATTAATAATGGGTTATAACATCTGAATTTTCAATGGTTGGAGTTTGCAGAACAAATGGGTCGAGCTATTTCCTACCATTGTTTCCGTGGCTAAAACCCTTGAAGTAATTTCATCTGGAATGTTGGGCAGTCACAGTGGTTCCTTGCAACTGGTATTGATAATTTTCTTTTATGTCAAAAAGGCATTAAATTGATATAGTTTTTCTCTCTTCCAAATTGTGTTTGAGGGATGATTTCTTATATGAAAGGTGGCCTTTGTAGATGTATGAAGAGTTGCAGGTGCTCTCACCATTGATAAAAACTCGAGAGTTCTATCTCCTCCGTTATTGTCAGCAAATCGAGCAAGGCATGTGGGCAATTGTTAATGTATCATATGATATCCCTCAGTTTCCTTCTCAATGTCGATGTCGCAGGCTTCCTTCGGGGTGCTTGATTCAGGATATGCCTAATGGGTACTCCAAGGTTGTCAAATTGCTCCATTGAGGTTTATTATCAGTGGTTAGTTTAATTTGGTGTTTCTATTTTCAAATACAGCAAAAGTGCAGCGATGTTTTTTGACTCAACTATACATCTCAAATGCCAAAACAGGTTACTTGGGTGGAACATGCGGAGATAGAGGACAAAACCGCAATTCATAGGCTTTACAGAGATCTCATTAACAGTGGGATGGCTTTTGGAGCTGAACGGTGGCTTGCTACTATGCAGAGAATGTGCGAAAGGTTTGCATGTCTAATGGTGTCAAGCACTTCAACTCATGATCTTGGTGCAGGTAATCTTAGCATCAAACTTTTTCTGTTTTATTTTGGTAATCATGAAATTAACAAATTTCTTCATTTTAAATTTTCTTCAGTAATTCCATCACCTGAAGGTAAGAGAAGCATGATGAAGCTTGCCCAAAGAATGGTCAACAGTTTCTGTGCTAGCATTAGCACATCTAACAGCCATCAATGGACCACTGTATCTGGTTCGAATGAGATTGGAGTTCGAGTTCACAAAAGCACAGATCCTGGGCAACCTAATGGTGTAGTTCTCAATGCAGCTACTACCTTTTGGCTTCCAGTTTCTCCAGAAAATATCTTCAATTTCTTCAAGGATGAAAGAACTAGAGCTCAGGTACATCATATTTTAACTCATAAGCAGCTTTTTTGGCTTTTGCACTGTTGCAAATTGAAGTTTCCCATTGTTGAGTTACTAATTGAAAGCTTGAAACATCATTGTTTAGTGGGATGTTCTATCTAGTGGCAATGCAGTGCAAGAGGTTGCTCATATTGCCAATGGCTCACATCCCGGGAACTGCATATCTGTTCTTCGTGTAAGGCTAATCCAATTTAGCTCATTTTCATTCTCCTGTCATCAAATTATCATGGTTAAGCATCCCTAATTGTGGTATTGATTTTCGATAAATAGGCATTCAGCACGGGGCAGAACAATATGTTAATACTCCAAGAGTGCTGCATAGACTCGTCAGGATCACTCGTAGTGTACTGTCCAGTTGATCTACCAGCCATTAACATAGCAATGAGTGGAGAAGACCCTTATATACCCTTGCTGCCCTCAGGATTTACAATATCACCTGATGGTAGAGCAGACCACAGGGACGGAGCATCAACAAGCTCAAGTATTGGCAGGTCCATTGGTTCACTAATTACAGTATCATTTCAAATACTAGTGAGCAATTTGCCTTCTGCTAAACTAAATATGGAGTCTGTAACTACAGTTAATAACCTTATTGGTACCACTGTCCAGCAAATTAAGGCTGCAATGAATTGTCCAAGTTCCTGATGATGATCTGATATTTTTCTGCAAATATACAACTGTTTTTGCTCTACCAGTATAAATATGGAGATAGAACAAGAAGAGCATTGAATGTGAGTAAAGTAAAGCATTGGAGAAGTTAGTTGGAGGGCTTTGAATGCAATGTCATCAAGAGGCCATTGCTGTTTTTATTTATCTGTTTTGGTGCCAAAACTTGATTTACAGTCTACAAACAGCTTGTAATTTGGGCAAATATAAAAGAGGGGAAGTCAAGAACGCACCATCCATCTCTTTCCTGCAGTTGTCTTCATTGTTTTTCTCTGCAAGAAAAATGTGTGGTTCGGGTATTGACTTCCGTGCTTTTACATTTATTTGAGCAATCAATGATCCATTTTTTTTTTCCTTTTTGTTATCTTTCACTTGTAATAATTTTTATTTTATTTTTAATTACTCATGAATGCTTGCATGTATGTGTCTGAATGAAGGGAGTCAGAAGAAGTTTAAATTCATGAGTAATGTGGGCCAATTTTTAGTATTGGGTTCCACCTCCATTCCTATGCTTTTCTCACATTTAATTTTTGGATTAATTACCCAAAATCTCCCTTTTCACCTAAATTTTAATTATATTGAAAATTTTAAAATTGCAAACAAATTGAAGCTCAACTTGTTCTTGATGTTTCAATTACTTCTAGTATCTAAAATTAAGGTAAAAAATGGGTACATTTTTTACAAGTATATTTTTTTTGGGTAGAATGAAAATCGAACTTTAATCTATTAAAAAATTGTTAGTTTTGGATGCCGCAGCGATAATTGAAAAAGTTGTTAGTTTCGGATGCAGTAATGATACTTTGCAATTATTGAAAATGTTAGATGGTAATTTTTATGCTATGAGCCTAATTGAAATAAATATTGTTTTCATGTATTTAGTGAAAATTGGAACATAGATTTAATTAAAACATTATTGTTAATCTAATGATATTGTAAGAATAACTTGGGAATTGAATTTGCATTTGTGGTTGTACAATATGAAATGAGATAAATTTGATGAAAATCACCAATTGTAAATGTATACTTAGTGGTTGATTATTACTTATTGTTTAATGAAAAGGAGGTGCTCATTGTTTTAGTTGCAGAACAAAATGTTTGGCTTAATTAGGAATAGGAAGTGATTTTATCTCATAAATGTGAGATTCAGTATATTAAATAATGGAAATCAATTCTAATGAGAATTTTTATGTACTTTCTCTTCTTTTTCTCCCACCCAAACTTAGCAACTTTGTACCTTCCTACAAATCAACCCTAAATCTTCCCTATCAATCATTGTTGACCTCTGCAACAAAATCCTTAAAACAATTTCTTCTTCTTTTAAAGGAAAGCGGATCAAATATACATTGAATTATGCAAAATAGTAAAAATTTATTCATAAATTATATTTTGTTTCAAAAATATCACTGTCATTATCAAACTGTTTCATATTTATTTATATCATTATTAAATTATTTCACATTTACCCTTATACTTACCAATCTAGCCCATATTTATTCTTATATGCTACTAAAATATGGTTCATATTTGTTCTCGCTATTACAAATAAGGATAAATACGAGCCATTCTATATAGTTTATAGAAATTTTTGAAAAAAAAATTAAAAACAAATATATACCATTAAGTAGAGTTATTTTTAAAACAACTTCTTTTTCCTTGTTAATGAATTTGTGAAAGCTTAAAATTCGTTGGAAAAAAAAAACAGAAAGCTTAAAATTCATTTGTCTCATATAGCATATTCTTAATATATAAATTTGACCTTGGATTTATAGGTTATTTGTCGTTTTAGATTTTATAAATTTTTTATGCTAAATATTGCATATGCCCACGTGGTCTCTTTTCGATCGCATCTGTGGTGCCAGATCTCTTATATATATATATATGGGTGTGAATGGTTTGAAAAAGAAAAAAATTAGTTACTGTTAAAAATTGAATTAATTTTAAGTTAATTAAACCTATGATTTACTGGGGATTTTTTTTTAATAATGTTTTTTAAAAAAAATATTATAAAAATGGGGGTACTCAGAAAATATTTGCGGGATTGGGGTAGATTTCGAAGACGCAGCACAGTGCAGCGTTTTCCGAAGTGGGTCCCAGCGGCTGAGTCAGACGACAGTCTGAAGACGCAGCCAGTGGCTGCGTCTTCAGACGGAATGAATTTAATAAATGCTCCCGACCTCGCATTTTTTCAGTCACCGAATGAAAAATACCAGTTAAAATTTTTTAGTTTTTGTGGAAATCAACCCAATATTTATTGAAGAAGTTCGTTTGAAACGGCAAGAGTAAGATTTATTTATTTGCAATTTAATTATCATTTATATTTTATCCACATTTAATTTAAAAGTTGTTTGTTTAATTGGAAATAGGAATTAATAGGGAGGAAACGGCTTGCGAAACAAGTGAAATAACTTTTAAAGTGAGGTATTGTATCAATTTAAATATATTTTGTTTTTTTGTTGTTTACGGTAAAATAAATGTTAATAAATATATATATATATATAAATATTTATTGTTATAAGTATTGTATAGCTTTATATTTAGTTTCAAGTAATTGTCATTATTAAATTTTAGTATAATGTACATAATAAATTATTTTAAGTAAAAAATATGTTTGTTGAGATTTAAAAAAAAAAAATAAAGGAAACAATGAAATTAATATTAGTTTACGTATGATTTTTGTAGTGTAAATTGTATACCAAATCCGAAAAGTAATAATAGTTAGCTAAATCGAAAAAAATTGACAACAACAAATTTTGGTTAAATTAATATTTTTTTAAATTTGCGATGTTATTATTTGCAACGGATATCATTTATAATTTAATATATACTATTATTTGTGCTATAATTATAATAACTTATTTATATGTTTATTTTTTTATGTAGAAGCGGACACTATTTGAAAATTATCAAGTCAAGGAAGACAAGGTGAAACCAGTGACTGAAATCAGGTTTTATATAAAGTATAATATTTAGAAATTTTGTGATATGTTATTTTGTTAGTTTAGTTTAAATGAGAAATAAGTGTTAAAAATATAATTATTTCTTAATTATAAATGTATTAAATTTGATATGTGTTATACAATTTATAAATAAAAATTCTAAATTTTTGTTGAATAATTTAAATAGTGGAAATGCATAAGTATAAAAAATGAAATAAATTCTCTGTTAACAGATAAAATATTAGGCAATAATATTGTGTGATAAAATTATGGGATTTACGTAATCGCGGTAATAAAGGTAAAAAATAATTTATAATTATAGAGTATTTTGTAATCATAACTTTTGTATTGTATTACATGAAATAGCGTAAGATTAATTGATGAATTTATCATAAAATTGTTGACAAATAGTTTTGGAAAAATATGAAAATATTGTCTTTGAATGATAGGGACTAGAAAAATGGCATCATATACGGAACTATATTTGCACACCGGAGGAGAAATTGGTTATGGAGCGTCAGGTTTTCAATATGATATATCCGGTTCGAATGCTATTACCAGGAGATTAAGACTTAAAAATAAGCCGACTTTTGCTGAATTGGTGCATAAAATTCATGTGAAATTGGGTTTAGACAGGAACGATATGGTTTCTCGAATTATATATAAGAGACCAATGTTCAATGGAGGATCATTATGTTGGACGTCGGTGGATGTAGTAGACGATGATGACATAGACGCAATATATGAGAATTTAAGAAGATATGAAGGTTATAACTTGGTGGAATTAATCATTGTAATAGCAGAGGGTGATGCAGGTGGTAATCCAGGGGGCAACATACACACGCATGACAACGATTATGAAATGGTAAATGAAGGGGTGCATGAGGAAAATAATGAGGCACCTCAACAATTCGGTGTGAATGACGTTGGGCCTAGTCAGCCAAGGCAGTCGATTAGTAGACAAGACAATGAAATATTGTCTCAATTTGGCGGCAGTGAAATGCAAAATATAGAGGTCAGTCGACAACAACCATCATACAGCCTAGAAAGAGATCGTCGTCCAAGTGAAGCACGAAACTCCAGCAGGCGACGAGATGGTAATTTGTTAACTAGGGCGGCATCTGTCGGAGTACGGCATGATTATCAACCCACATCAATTAGCCCGATTGCTGTTGCTTCTTCAAGTCAGCCCAGGCGATCATTGAGTCGAAGGGTTGGTAATTTTCTTAGCAGGTCAATTTTTGGGACTAGATCTGGAAGCCATTCTGGAGAAAGAAATTTTATTCAGGAAACTGGTATGGAGCGCAGTAGATGTATTGAACAGGACAATCAACGACATTCTGTTTCTCGCACCCCACATGTCAGACATAGAAGTTCAATCTCACATGTCCCGGATGTTGGGCGCAGAAGTCCAGTGTCGCAACTACAAGATATCAATCAACGTCATTCGGTTTCCCATATTTCAGATACTACTCCTGGTGATTTAGTCGGGGTTCGTGGGTATGGCAACTCTGCAAATATGGTGAAAAATGATGGCACATTTTTAAACCCCACTAGTGCTACTGTTGGAAATGAACCTTCGATTAGTTTGAGCGATGATGATGACGATGCCGTGTTCTCACTGAGCCATGATTATCTTTCGCCTAATGATGATGCAGAGGCCGAACATGCTAATGTTTTTGTTGAAAGTGGTAGCTTTGAATCTGGAGATGGTGATGATTCTGATAATACTCAAGACGTCAGTCCATTAGCATCAATGCATCCAAGCGGTGATAGAAGCCCGGTCAATTTCATGTTTCAATCTGAGCACTACACAGACATGGACTTTGATGCATCCGAGGTTGATGTGTCAGAAGGAGTTCGCTACAATACGTGGGATGGTTGCTCGGAGTTATCGACTGGGTTGGTTTTTACTTGCAAGGACGAAGTGAAATCTTGTGTGAAAAAGTACTCAATCATGAAAAATGTTGACTTCAGAGTGATTGAATCGAAGCCAAACTGCTGGGTGGTAAGGTGCGCACAATCTGATAGTGGGTGCAGGTGGAGGTTAAGAGCAATAAAAAAGGGAGTAAGCCCGCTTTGGGTAATCACAAGATTTGAAGGACCACATTCATGCCCAGGTGATAATCTTTCAATGGATCACAGGCAACTGGGATCAAAAATCATTCGGAATTGCATACTAGGCATGGTCAGTAAAAAGCCAACCCTTCCCGTTGATGTTATAATTGCTGCTATTAAACAACAATTTAATTTTGACGTCTCGTACACTAAGGCATGGTATGGGAAAATGAAAGCTATCGAGTCCATTTTTGGCAATTATGTTGAGTCATTTGAGAGATTGCCTGGTTTTTTAATTTCTTTGCAAGAATATAATGCGGGATCGGTTTATGAGTTCGTTCTACAAGAAACCACAGATGCAAATGTGAAGCAGTTTCAACGGGTATTTTGGAGCTTCAAACTAGCCATAGATGGTTTTGCTCACTGCAAGCCGATTCTATTGATTGATGGAACATTTTTTACGGGCAAATTCCAACAGACATTGCTTATTGCCAGCTCGGTCGATGGCAATGACATGTTGTTCCCTGTTGCATTCGCAGTTGTGGAATCGGAGAACAAATCAAGCTGGGGATGGTTTATGTTTATGATTCGAAAGCATGTAACCGTACGTGTCGGACTGACAGTTATATCAGACAGACACGCTGGTATAATGTCAGTGTTTCGGGATGAAAGAAGTGGGTGGAAGGAACCTCTCAGCTTCCACAGGTTTTGTTTGCGCCATTTCGTAAGTAATTACAACACCTACCACAGGAATCCTACAATTAAAGATTTACTGTACAAGGCTGGTAAGCAAACCCATCCATGAAACAATTTATTTAAATTCTCTTTACTAACTGACTAATAAGTAATGTTTTGTTGCAGGCGCACAATTTGAAAAGCGTATGTTTAAGGAGAAAATGGACAAAACCAAAGATCTTGACCAAGATTCCTATAATTGGGCGATGAGGATATCTTTGGACAAATGGACATTATCCGAGGATGGAGGGTATCGCTATGGGCACACCACGACGAACATCGCCGAAAGTGTTAACAGCGCCCTGAAAGGAGTGCGTATGATGCCGATCACTGCAATTGTTGAGCACACTTTCGGGAGGTTGGTCAAGTATTACGAGCAGAGGAGGGGTTTTTACATGACTAAAATGGCACAGGGTTTACTCTTCACTCCAAGATGCATTGAAGCTATGCAAGAACAAGCTAACATTGCTCACGCGCATATTGTTATCAGCTATGATAGTCGCTTCAAATTGTTCAGCGTCATTGATCGTAGAGCACCGGACCGGAATGTTGCACCAGACACCTACATTTTGAGTCTTGAAAGGCGGGAATGTGAGTGCGGTAGGTTTCAAGGAATAAAAATTCCATGTTCACATGCCATCGCAGCGTGCATGAGTAGAAATCTAGAAATGTATCAATTTGTTGATAAGTGTTACAGCATAACCGAAGCACTTAAATGTTATGATGGCCATTTTCGACCTATGGCACATAGAGCCTACTGGCCACATTATAATGGCCCCAGAATTAAACCCGATATGCAATTATTGAGGAAGAAAGGTCGGCCACGAACGAGTCGCATACGCAACGAGATGGATACTCGTGAGCGGGGTAACGTGACTCGTTGCAGCAAGTGTGGGAATGTAGGACACAATAAAAAGACTTGCAGAGGTGCAACTAGCTCATCCAGTCAATATTGTAGGGATTGAAATTCTCTTCATTGTACAAATTTAATTTAATTTAACATATTTCATTATGTGTTAACGGTGTTTTTAATGTTTTTATTGCATGCATGCAAACCATCATCATCGTAAATATTCGTTATTAAGAAATTAACGCTAATATATAAGTTGACATACTATAAGGATAACATACACGAAAATTGAATACAAAATAGATTACGTACAATAAAAAGTAATACTAAATCAAAATCTCCTATTTTGCGATGATGTTGTATGTGATTGAGAATGGGGATCCACCGGATAAGGGTTTGGATTTTGAGGTGGGGCCAATTCATCATTATAACCACCACTATATATGGGTTGATCGGCCAAACCTTCGGTTCCACCAACATCGTGACCGCCAAATAGTTCGTTAAAGAAATCATCTTGTGGCACCGACTGGCTACTCTGGCCATAAATATTGTATGGTGGTACTTCTTCAGACAAGCTCACATTTAAATCAACATTGACTCTAGATGGACCCGCTTCAAAGTCATAGCAAGTTGAAGGACCACCTACATTTGTGAAAAATTGTTGTTGTTTGACTGGCGGCATACTGAAGGAACTGAAGTTACCTTCAAAATTAAAGGGCCATTGCAAAGGCTGCGGGACAGGGTGCAATCCAGGATGCATATGAATAGGTGCCACTGGTGTACATCTCTCTGACATGCCTCGCCTACTACGTCTAGTTTGACGAAAATCTTCATATGGTATTGATAGAGGCGGAATCTCAGCCGCTTCTGGAACGGGCTGGCGTGGATAATCAGTATATGTCCTGTCAAATGCACCAACTGCACCTAAAATGCCCTCTGAGGTCAATCGAATATTAAGTCCTTCAGTAGCTACCTCCGCAATATTGCTGTGGTATATGCGCTCCGCACCATCGGCCTAAATGAAAAAAATATGTTATTGTAGTCTCATCAATTAAAGAGTTCATATCTTTCAAAATTAAAATCATACCGATGATCCCATTGACGCTCCGAGCGGGGTAATCCACCGTCTTGTCCTCGATATGTACCACTGCATGTATTGCGATCTCGGATGTAACGGCGCATTTATAATTGGCCCGGTTACTACCCTATTATGTCGATTAACCCATTCTAAAATGAAATTCAAAAATTTCAACTCCCAGTTCTGATCAGTATGGCCCCTCAAATCAATGGAATGCATTGCATCATTATTCTGTGGCGCGCATGGAATCGGTTGATCCATCCCGAATTGCCGTAAACATCTATCGGGTTGGTGCCACTCAATAATATGAAAACATACCAGTGGCACTACAGCTCTCCAACACGCGTTTCCGCTTGTACAAAAATGTGGCAATAAGTGCATTACATTCCTGTACGGCTCCCATTCCATCTACAAAAACATATAGCGTTCAGTTAGTTAATCTATTCAGTTAACACATCAAGTAATATAATTTTTAATCTATAAATACAACCAAAATCAAAATACGTACCTTATCATAGCGCTGAAGGTCTAAATCATGGCGAAATTTTTGTACATCTTTATTATTAATGTTTCTTAAGTCCAACGGGGATCGCCACCTAATACAAATCAAAAAATTAGGTTATTTGCACAAATATTGACGTATACAATATTACTAATAATATTCAATCATGGAATAGATTAAATAAAATTTACCTATATCCGTAGGGTCTGCTCTGATCTAATATAATATTGTGCATAAAAGGCGGCCGAAATTGCTTAAGTCTTTCCCAGGCCCACATTTGTATTAGTTGGTGATAACCACCAAGACCGTTCACCCTAGGTCGAGTCGCCTTACACAACTCTCTGTACAGCCAGGCCAATACGGCTGATCCCCAACTATACTCACTTGCTTGGGCTAAATCCTCCAACAATGGGAGCCACATCAAGTGTATGAAATTATTTGTTGTGCCCGGACATAGTAGTCCACCAATGCATCGCAGTATCCAAGCACGCGCGAAACACTGAATCTCGTAATTCGTGGCCCCAGCCGGTAAATGACTGAAATTATGACTTAACCACGTCAATCTAATTTTAAGCCCTCTAATGGCATCCTCTAGGGGAACTCTGCCCAACAACCGACCACATAGATTCGCCCAATCATGCTGAAAGTGCCCCGTCACAGCACGTCCTTCGACAGGTAGCCCGGTCAGTATCTGTATATCTTCTAGTGTTATTGTGGTCTCACCAACTGGAAGGTGGAATGTATGGGTCTCCGGTCTCCATCTCTCAACAAGAGCAGTCATTAAATCCGCATTAACATTCATCACACCGATTTGCGAAACACCGTAGAATCCAGCTAATCTCAGGTACGGTATAATTCGCTCGTCGATATTCCTGTAATGACTTTCAACGTTTGCTCTTCGGGCGAACATAACATTGTGTTCAACCTTAAAAATAAAGAAATTAAGCGACAAATATATATAATACTAAATTTGTGAAATGACACAAGAACTAATTATGTACTGGCAAAACACTTACATTTTCGGCCCATACTGCATCAGCTCGATGCTTGCCACTCAAGGTGAGTAGGTCATCAACGTACGGTCCCGGATTCATGAATTCTTCATTTCTTAAATTTTCCATCACTTACTAACCTATTTGCACATGGATGACAACATGTGTTACATTTGCATATTTAAAATATTATTTTCGTAATCATAACAAAAAAAAAAAAATTCCTATCATTAAAACATATTCATCGAATAATATAAAAATAAAATCAATATATCAATTTTTTTAAGAACCTGTTTGTTATCACCATATGTTCATATTCTCATAATATTTAAATAGTTTTCATTTTATAATGAATAAATATGAATATCAACAGTATGTAATAAAATTTATCTTTTCAATCCTAACGAATTACATAAATATCATTTTAGTTTTATAATTTATCACACCGTTTCATTTAATTAGTACCTAACACTAGATAAATAGATAAATAATCAAACAAAAAATATAAAGTTAACACTAAATGCAAGTTATTTTAATTTCTGCTTAGACTACATTTTTCATTTTTCAATATTCCAATAATGTAAGATCAGAAAATAATGTATATAACCAAATAATAATAAAACGGTATAATTTACCTTTGTTTTTTTGTCTTCACAATAAATCGTTAGAAATAACTTGCAATTTATATTATAACAAAATTAATTATTTTTACAATTACAATATTAAACTATAATAAATTTTATTATTATTAAATTTTACTACTGAATTATATATTATTTCGGGCACATAAAAATAAATCTCATTTTTTTTAAGAATAGAAAGAAAGAGATTATTTTTTCAGGAATTAAAGTAAATAAAATCTACTAGACCAAGAAAACAAACCTTGATTGAAGGAAGTAAAAATTTTTTGGTGAGGGAAGTGTGAACCGAAGGAATGCAAAGTGTGCATTTCCTTCGGCTGAATTTGGGGCTTAAATACCCCAAATTCAACACACAACACAACGGTCCGGTCAACATGATGTGACCGGACCTGACGTCTGAAGACGCAGCACAGTGCTGCGTCTTCAGATGTCTGAATCCCATGTGACAACAGTCATATGGGGCGTCTGAAGACGCAGCACTGTGCTGCGTCTTCAGACGCACCCTGTGTCAGAGTCAACTTGACTCTGACACAATGACGCAGCTCTGAGCTGCGTCTTCGAAAAAATACCTCAATCCCGCAAATATTTTCTGAGTACCCCCATTTTTATAATATTTTTTTTAAAAAACATTTTTTAAAAAAATTCCCCTAATTTACTATTATGATTTTTACTTTTAGAAACTTACAATTAAATGGTTAACAGATTTATATACGTTTTATATTTTAATTTTTACACTTAACTGTTTTAATATTTTTTTATTTTATAAAAATGATGATATATGATTTTTAAAATATTATTATAATACTATTTTAATAAATAAACATTTAAAATATTTTCATATTACAATTATTTATTCATTATATGGGTATAATAGGCACCCTATTATTAATTTCATGTTGAATATATTCGATTCTTACATTTAATTGAAAATTTTTTATTTTTCCTTTCATTTTTTTTAATAGATGTTATATTTGATTTGTATTTTTTATTTTTAAAGCATTTTTAACCATTAAAAATAACATTATAATTTGCATAATTACTAAATTTATGTGTTATAGATTTTTAATGGTTAATCAATAAATAGGTTCGAACAAAATCAATAAAAAATGGAAACCAATATAAATGTTAAACGAAATTAATGAACTAATTAATAAAATTGTTAATAGATAAGTTAATAATTTCGTGCTCTTATAATTGTGGCGCCCCAATACCCTCTGGAAGGATAAGGGAGCGCTACAAACACACACATGCAATTCTCTTCAAATAAACACTAACAAATCGCTTAGGCAAATAGTAACCGAAAATACTATTATTAAAACTAGATGAACATGCGTATACAAACTTTAGTTATCACATTACATAATATCATAACTTTCATATTACATAGTCATTCTTTAAAACTTTTACACTTCTTATACAAAATTCTTTACGTTATCACTGCACTGATCATTACAAAAGAGTCATAACATATACAAAAAGAAACTCCAAGCTTCCATCGTAGTGGTCTGTAGATGCACAACTTTCTATACCGAACATGCATACCTACACGGGAAAATACCCTTGCTGAGCGAAAGCTCAGTGGGGATAAACAAAAGCAAATAGACTTCTAACGAAGTCACAAACATCACACAATATGCATATCAACAGTACTCATGCTTATCACATAGTTACATTCATTAGCAAATACTCCAAAACGAGCATACAATTAACATAACTATATCATTAGCATATACCTCTACATGTACATAACTTTTAGTTCTAACAATTATCATATACAATAAGTGATAGCTTATCCCTACATCTCACATATATTCATATACATGTACATTTAATATATCATTGCATCCCTTGTATAATCACTGACATATAATAACCTTCAATATATCTCTTATACAATCATAACACATAATAGCTTGAATTCACATCTATAGTGGATACAGGTACTATGGATACTGATAACCAGTATTAAATATCTGGAAACCGAAGTCTTAAATCTCTAAATACCATAAGGTAACAAACTCTGGACACCAAACGGTGACAAATTCTAGCAGCTGCAAAACTCTAACCCTTTATAAGCATGCCTAGCTATCCACTACTATGAACAATTCAAGCTTAACATATAAACTCCCATACGTATAAACATTCTGTGACGCGCGCCGAACCTAGCAAAAGCCCTCTTAGACGAAACCTGCTTTTAGGGCTCGAGAAATTGGTTCCCGTCTTTTTTGATCTTGGGTGCCATGAGACATCTTGGAATCCCTACCCAACAGAACATTGGGGAGTTCATTTAGCCTCATGACACCTTTATGCACCTTTGAGCTATTTTGGAGTCGCCACCCAATTTATAAAAAATTGGGAAAGGTCATCTAACCTCTATTGGTCTAAACCAGAGATGGTGTTTGGAACTTCACTCTTATTTATGTCTTGGTTAATTATAAATGGGTTTTTGTTTCATAAAATTTTATCTCTTATCTCACACGATTAATGCATTTAATTTAAAGCGCATCGCAAGTATTCGCAAGCAGTAAATAAAAGCTATAAAGAAAGTGATAAAATAAAACGATAAAAAAAGCAGTAAACATGTCAAGCACACAATTACAAGAGTAATCGGGACAGAATACAATCCAATCCCACATGAAATAAAGCCAATTAAAATTGAAATAAAAATTGGGACATAATACAATCCCAAGTAAAGACTAAATAACATTGTCCCGAAAATAATTTATTACAAGGGCCCACAAAATATATGAACATAAATTTAAAACAAACAAAACAAAATCAAACATAGAAAAATGACATACATAAATCGGGATATTTATTTGATTCGGGAACATTGGTTCCTTCATGCTCACTTGAAGAGGGATCGAAAAGTTATTCGATTGTTGGATTGAAAATCGGGATGAGTGATCCCATTTTAAAAAACTTAACTATTCGTTTTATTCGTGACATTTTACATTAATTGGCTAAAATGAGGGACATTGTTCCCAATTTTATTAATAAAACCTCAATTTAGTTATAAAATATTTTTGTGATTTTTTATCTTACATGTGCATAAAATAAAACTATTTTATTTACAAGTAAGCACAAACACACAAGGGGATAGGAAAGATCTCACCCAAGCGATGCGGTGTCCTACGCGTCGTGACCCCTCCGTACGGTCACGAAAACGCTCACACAAGGCAAACCACATTTAAATTCTAAACAAAAAATGATATTAAAAATGTTAGTGATAACTTTACAATCAAACAACACATATAAAAGCCAGGTAATGTGCAAAAATAATTAATACATGTGTATGAGATAAAACGGGTTAAATTAGACATGTCAATTTAATATGCAAACAATTCACATGCAAAGAAAATTAAAATTAAGTCATGCAAAAACCCAAGAATAATAATGAGAACAATGACAAAGTAATAACAACAACAACAACAACAATAATAATAACAATAATAATAATAATAATAAAAACGTTGACAGTAAACATAAACATAAACACAAACATAAACATAAACATAATAATAATAATAATAATAATAATAATAATAATAATAATAATAATAATAATGATGATGATGATGATGATAATGATGATGATGATGATAATAATAGAAACATTGACAGTAAACATAATGACAATAATAATAATAATAATAATAATAATAATAATAATAATAATAATAATGACAACAATAAAAAGGAAAGTAAAAAAAAAACAAAAATGTAATAATAATAATAATAATAATAATAACAACAACAAAGATCACAGTGACAAGAATAATATGAATAATAATAACAACAGGAACAATATTAACAATAATAATGAAAAATGAAACGAAATAAAATAGTGAAAATAGATCCAAGAATATTTACCCTCAGAGTTTATAGAGTGGAGAAATGATGTCTTAATCCGTCATTCTTGTCGATTTTTCGGTGGCAAATTACTAAAACAAAATTGAGAAAAACTAATTTTTAACACAAAGAAAAACCTCAAAAAATGATTTTAATGAAGTGATCAAGCCAAGAAAATTAATTTTTCTTGCTCAAGTCAAAACAAAACTGAAATCTTTTAGAGAGAGGAAGAAAAATTAAATTCCTAAGAATTTTTGAAATCTTTTTCTTGCCTGCTTTTTTCCTAAGGATGAAGAACACTTTTTTTTTGAAAGAGCAGCCCCCCCCCCCCCCCCCCCCCCCCCCCGGAAAATGAAGTTCAATTTCCTTTTAATTTCACTGTCTTCGCAAAATAGATAAAACAAAAGTCACTTTTTAATTTTATTTTTCCAAAAAAATCATTAAAACATGAAAGAAATAAGATTTTACAGTCCCAAAATCTGATTTTTTACAGGTGGAAAGCGACTACACAGGGGGCTGGCCGCACCCGGAGGGCCGCATGCGAGGCGCGCGATATGCGGCCTTCCCATGGGGGCCGCACCTGAAGTGTTTCACATGTGGCCTTCCATGGGAAGGCCGCATGTGGAAGGCTCCATGGGAAAGCCGCATGTGGCCACCAAATGCCCAAATACATTCACATTTTATTTTATTTTATTTTTTTTCCTTAAATCAAATATTTTCTTCTTTTTTTTCTCTTAAGGTTAAATCTATTTTTTTAAAAAATCTTTTAATCATTTTTTGATTATTTTTAATTAATTAATTTAATTCCTTTTTAAATATATATATATATATATATATATATATATATATATTTTTTTTTTAATCAAAATTTTTTTGATATATAAAAATAATACTTCCTACCCTTTTTTATTTCTAATATTTTTTTTATTATATATATATTTTTTTATTTTTATAAAAAAAAGGTCTCGACAAGAGAAACACCATTTTCGATATATTTGCTTGGGGGCAAGCATTATTTTCATCATTGGATAATCCTGATCTTCGACCGACTCGAGACCCGGTGTCTACACATTCATAATCCAATGCAAAAGTACATACAAACTAGGACAAATAACTTGCATTCATGATTTCTAGCTATGTCGCGCTTGCGACAGACCATAGATATACCTTTTGTCGCGCTCGCAGCAGAGCTCGCTCACACGACAGAACACCAAAACACTTTTGTCGCACTCGCGGCAGAGCTCATGCACACGATAGAACACCAAAACACTTCTGTCGCACTCGTGACATATCTCGCGCTCGCGATGGAACACGGTCTGGCAATCTTTACCTAACAGAGCCCTCTGTCGCGCTCGCGACAGAGCCTGAACTTCTAGTTCAAACTCCTAAATACACATACTTCTATCACACACTTTTCTATATTCACATGCATGATTTCTATCATAAACTAAACACCCATTCCAACCGAAATGGCCTTCTAAATAAGTAATCACATGCAAATAACTTTCTCATACATAACTTATAACAAACATATAATCCGGATTTAAATAATCAAACTCAATACAACCTCAAGATGACAATAAAACATCATCAACTCAACAAATCATAGTATAACTATAAGTGGTCACTAGAACATCATCAACTCAATAATATTAACCCATGTACAATTTAACAACTAAAAGAGCTGTTAAACTCTTCCCCAATCTAATCATGCGTGCATCTATTAACAATTAAAATCCCAAACCTCAAAATAAAGCTTGATAACTTTCCTCTTCAATCTCAAACTTTGTCTTTGCCTTTGTCTCTTCTTTTATCTACAACTTTTTGCACAAAACCCATCAAAACACACACTTAATCCATAAATTAACAAATTAAAAACAAAAAACAAAACTAGGTAGAAGGAGATAACTTTAACTTCAACCTACACTTACATTTCCAATTTATCACTTAACTCTTCAAACCAATCCAATTCAAATCTTCAGAAAATCCAACAAAAAAGAAGAAGCAAGAAGAAGATGAAAAACAGAAAGAAGAATAAAGTGAGAGAAGGCAGAAAATGAAGAGGTGGCCGGTCCAATGCATGCAAGGAATGAGACACTCTTCTCACTCAAATGCTATTTATTGCATGCCATTAGCTGAGTTGGCAAAGCCCAAACTCCACACGTGGAATGCACTCAACAACACCCACTAAAACCCCTATTAATCCTTGGTAAACTCCCATTAAGTCCCTTAATTAAATTCTTTCCTTCCACAACTTATATTTATTTTCAATTACATCCTCATTTTCCATAAACTCATACTTATACTATTACTCTTGTACCCTCACAATGCAATTGATACTACAAATCTTTCGAGGGTACACTTTGGGTCATTACAGTAATAGTTATATACCTGCCAATATCCCATTATTCATTTTTTGAATCTTTTAACTTATCATACTAAATCTACCCTATTTTGATCTCAATTATGAATAATTTCTCACTCTTTATATGCTTCTCGAATTTGGATATCATTACTATATGTCAATAGTAATGATTTTATAATAGGGTTATAAAATCAAATTTTCCTTTTCAGCTTATAAAAAAATAAATAATTTTATCGCAAATTACATTGTTAAAGTATTTGAATGCTATTTAAGATAACAAAGTTTGAATTCCCACAATATATATATATATATATATATATATATATATATATATATATATATAGTAGAGCAAAAACTTTTTTATACTTAAAAAATCTTTTATTATTTTAGTATTAAATTTAATCAATCAAATCAAACACTTATTGTTGATAAAAAGTATAATACAATAGTAATTATTTGAGCTAGTATATAACACATATGATTATATATACCTTTTATAGCGCATAAACTTTATAAAAGCAAAAACAAGAATTTGGCTTGCGTCATTGACAGGTCTCTTACCCACTAGCAATGGATGCAAGATAATAGTCATTATACCACAGCCTAAAAGTCACTTAGAGATTTGAAATATCAGAAGAAGAATATAGAATTTTCCAATTCTATTCTATTGTATTTTCTCATTTTCGAATATAATTTTTTACCATCTATTTATAGTATCCTTTTTCTAGAGACCAATCTCTAGTATAATTCAAACTCTTTTGAAATGGGATAACATAATTTTTTAAAGATGAGATAATTCTTTTCAGATAATGATACTTATATCTTTATCTAATTATTTAAATTCAATTAGATTTATAATTTTATCTAAATCATATTTGATATGAAACTCTATTCATATCTATAATAATTAGCGTATCAAAACACTATTATCTCACACCTGCACATGACACAATAATTTTCAGCCATAATCTCCAGTTATACAGGCAGATAGACTGCGTGACCAGTCTAACTCGAGAGCACTAGTGTTATACATCAGTTAAGGATATATAGCATCTCGAAAATAAAATCCTCTTTTCCAGGTATACCTAACCCTAGATAGCCTTCTCACATTCACTATTTAATTCATAATATCATAAAATAACTTTCATGTTCACTATTATGTATCTACTCATAGAAATTATAATAAGCATGTCGATGAATCACGAAATCATTGAATGTGATCAAAAGGCTATCTTCCGTTCTTACTATATGCCATCCATCATGATTTAGCTCGCTTTTCCAGCTAAATCGGCTGGGTCGAATCTTTCTCATGGCCTTTTGGAGACTAACTAAGTTAGCCATACTACATCATACTTCAGGGATAAGTTAAGGATCCTAAGGGTTAAAATTCAAATAGGGACTCACACTAGGAAAAATTGAGATCGATAACATCAAATTCCCATCCCTTGGTTGACTTAAGCACATATGGTATGAAACATGGGTTATGGTATTCTTTCCTTCCTTAAAGCATATGTCTCACAAAATATATAACACCATATAGAAGCATAAAGTTGCGATGCACCGAAGCATCCAACTTTAGTCTATTTACTTAAGGATTACTTTTGGCTTTTGGACATAACATGGTAGTTACATTTAACTTATTATGGGATTACACTTAATCCTATTTTGGATCTTAATCTAAAGCATACAACCTCATATCTTGTAATTTCTGCAAGACAGTACTTTTATTTTGATTAAGCTCTCAATCTTCATCACATGTTTAAAATTTGCCTCATCTTAGTTTTTGTCAACTCATTGATAAAACTAAGGTAAACACCTGTGTGAGTGGGTTAATTCTCTGTCCAACATGCTCAATCTTATAATGAATAATAGTATATGTTCACATATTAAACGTTCACACTCATGTATTGCCAACAATGAACTTGATTATTATTCATAAATAATAATGTTAAGGGATTACATAGAATAACAGTACAAATCAAATCCTATGCAAGCCCTAAAATCTAATGTGTCTTTCAAACACATCTATCATTACAGGTTCATATTATGCGTGAAAAGGTATTGTAAATTCACCTCTCCTTGTGCAACAACATTTTTGGTGTATAGATACTTAATGTCGATATGCTTAGTCTTACTATGAAATTTTGGATCTTTAATATAAGCTATTGATGACTGACTGTCACTGGTTTTCTGAGGCAGTTACTCTTAAATGATCCATAAAATATTTTAGCCAAATTGCCTCTTGTACTATAGCTAAGGCAGAGACAAATTCAGCTTTCATTGTTGATAGGGCTACACAGGTTTGTTTCTTGTTACTCCATAAGATGGCACTCTTACTAAGCAATAATATGAAACCTGAAGTGGATTTCCTCTCATCCATATCTCATTCCCAATCACCATTTATGTACCCTCTCAATTGAAGATCCTTACCTTTATAACAAAAAGAATAGTTTGCGGTACCTTTAAGGTATCTAAGTATCCTTTTGACTGCTTTCCAATGTGCTTCACTTAGGTTAGATTGATATTTACTTACCATGCCCACTGCATAACATATATCAAGCCTTGTACATAACATTTCATATATTAGACTACACACAACACTGGTGTATGGAACATTCCTCATATATTACTTTTCTTCTGGCATCTTAGGACATATACTTTTGCTAAGAAACTAATTCTTGGCAATGGGGTTATCTATAGGTTTGCAATTTTGCATATTAAATCATTTAAGGATTTTGTTGATATATGTCTCTTATGAAAGAGACAACAACCTTCTTGAACAATCTCTTGAAATCTTAACTCCAAGGATATAATCTGCTTGACTCATATCTTTCATCTCAAAGTTGAACAGTAACTAATCATTAATTTTATTTATGCACCCTTTGTCATTTTCAGCTACGAGTATGTCATCTATATATAATGTAAAAATAGCAAATTTACTTTTAGAGCTTTTTCAATAAACACAATAGTCTTCATCAATCATGTTGAACTCATTTTATAACACCCCTTACAGGTGTCCTATAAAACCTATCGCGTGATACAAGACCTGTAAGGCCCCAAATCATACCTTAGATGTATTAAGTCATGATTAGGGCTAACCAGTAACTAAATGTGCTTGGTTTGGTGACAGTTGTGTCAAAAAGATGTAATCATCATTAAATAAAAAAGTTTCGGCATGTTGCGGTAATATGAAAATTTGTTAAAATGTGACTTACGTGCATTAAAGGATTAACATTAAGGGTTAAATTGCAACTATAACTTAATTATAAGGTTAATTCGAGAAATGAGAAATAAGGAAAGATTAACCATGTAATTATCAATCTTGGCCAATCGAAAACTAACAGTTAATGGTTCTAGAATTATAGAACTTTGATGGGTATAAAGGAGCTGATATCGGTAGGGGAAAGGATGAAGAATTTTAGAACTTTTCTTGTAACACCCCAACACCCACACATAGCATACCGAGGGAGAACGAAGACAGAGTGCTACGGTGAGTGGAGGGTACTACCGGATGAAAATACTTACTAAGCAAAACAGAAAACAGAATAATAAAATTTCTAAAATTATGACCTCAACAACACACACATCCTAAACTTATATCACCCACACACCATTATTCGCACTAAAGAATATTATAACTCATTACAAAGGCTAATAAATAAAACTTAATTACATCCCAAAAATCAATAACACTTCCTATAAACTTCTACCGACTTATTGGCTAAAGTCACAGCGGACCGCTCGAACCAAACTTCAAACTCCTAACCTACATAGAAAAACATCCGTGTTAAGCGATAACACTTAATGAGGATAAACAAATCATAAACAACCACTCACAGTGGTTGTCAATACAAACACATGCATAAGCAATATATATAAATACATAAGCATAATGAATACCGGCTAAAGTTATCACAAATTCATATCGTTATTAACATCTGAAAACTTAAGCAAATTCTGTACACATATACATCTCGTTCACCACAGACAGAATTTACTTTATTACTTTTAACCACCAATACATTAAGCGTACCCATCGTTTATCTTATTCACTTAATTAACCATATAATTAGTTATACCTCATAGGTTACCAAAATACATTTTGATAGTCAAAACATAAAGTCTTAGAAATCCCCATTATTACGAATATTTCCGAAATCATATAGATTATGGTATTGATACTTGAGTCAAAACATTTCATTCGTTCAAACTAAACAAAAACACCTCAATTTTCAGATTTGGTTCGGGCTTAAAATAATTATTCCAAGCTTCCTACGTATCACTATTGTTGGGAATCAGAACCATATAGTTCTACAGAAAACCTTTATACACACATATTCCAAAATTAATCTTAACTCATTTCCTAAGTCCAGTTATTTATATCATGCTTACTACTTTATTTTCCTTAATTAATATATGCACATCATTATCGTACACATGGGGCACCAACAAACAACGCACATAAATTCCTTACCACTATACTTACAGTCGATATCCAGGCTACGGTCCAGTAGGCAAATAATATATAACATACTTGTATTCTCATTTCAAACATATAAGCGAATATACATCTATATATACATAAAGTTCATTTACTGAATAGTTGATTATATCAATTACGCATATCAATTACTTCAACAATTCTCTACAAAGAATTCATATAAACAATGAATACTCATAACTTTTAAACAGATTAGTGACAGGCATTACCACATACGAATGCTTATAAAGTCAATATTCATTTATACACACCTATTAGAACAACTGTTATCTGCTACATCTCTTTTCATTTTACTGACCTTAGATTCAGATACAAAAGCATTCAGGTACCCAAAGATACCACACAATTCCATATGGTGTCCATAAAGGGATCCAAAACATATGAGTGCGTGAAGCACAAGCTTAGATGATATATATATACATATCAACAAACACATTCAATACTCATTCACATATCTTTTTGCCAAACATTAAAGAACTTATCAATTCCTTCACATTCTTTTATTCCTTTAATTGCCTGTTAAGCCAAACGGGTGGATAAGCGAGTCAACAGAACACATTGAGGTACCCGGTACAATCGAAAAATAATTTTTTTATTTTCTCATAAAAATATTTTCACATTGGGGGAACTTAAACAAGATCCGAACACATTGAGGATTGCGAGGACCTAAGTGGGGACCTGATTAGAGTCCAGAACACATTGGGGGCTGCAGCAACAGAACTCTATAGGCATGCCTATCTATCCACAAACTGACTTATGTAGGCTATACATTTTAATTTTGTCATATCATACTTATAACCTTCCTTTATTTTCACATAGGTTCATACATTCATAAACATGCAGATCATTAGCCCTAATTACATTTATCATATTCATATGAACATATTAAACATCACCATATTATTAGGCATCATGCACTCATTTAGACATTACTAAATAAGTTGCATTTCCTTACAAACACCCATTCACAAAATAATAATGGTAGGTAAAATCTCATATTTCAATTTTTGTCTTGCATGGGAACATGCATAGAAACATTAGAACAATTCAGATTCTAAGTCACATAGATACACAACCTAAGTGAGAAACCACGCAAAGCGGGAGTTTTACAAAAATATTTTAATGCAAGGAGGTCTATCGCGCTCGCGACAGATGAATCCCAGAAGGTTGTCATGAGTCGTGTTTGATGTCACGACTCGTGAAGGTAAAATGTATCGACATATCCAAATAACAAAAGGAAACGCAAATGAAGGGATGAGGGCTGTCACGAGTTATGACAGAGGCTTACTGTCACGACTCGTGAAGGCCACACCTATCCTGTCGAGTCGTGATGCTTGTCACGACTCGTGTAGAAGCCAACATGCCGAGAAGAAAAACTTCAACCAAACAGAATACATTTACACGGCAGTATGGAGTATCCTTACCCCCATGTAAAATGCACAACACATAAATCATTCAAAACAGAATGACTTTACACGACGGCATGCAAAGTCCTTACCACTGTGTAAAATCACAGACAAGGAAATTGAAGAATAGAATACGATCACACGGTGGTGTGCCCTTTTTATACCGCCGTGTAGATCATCCCAAACCCAAAAAATCAAAGGAAATTAACCCAAATTCACCACCAAAGTTCAATATAGCTCAAATCGTTCATTCAAAACATCATAATTAACACGAAACCCAACTTTTATACCATTAAACACAATTAAATCATGCTATTAACATCATCAAAATTCCCAATTAACAACACCAAAAATTTTACTGTAAAAACTCATTCCATTTCTTACCTTGACTCAAAAACTCACATTCTACACGTCTTAACACAATTTATCCAAAACCCATAACATTAAAACATACCTAAACAACTTTAACCTCACAAATATCCAGAAATCAACTAAAATCAACACAATCAAATAATGCACTAAAACATATATTCCTAAACATGACTTCCTTTGCTCCTAATAGCTTCCTTAGCTGATCTTTCTTGTTTCCAAACCCATCCAAGGTCTTTCTTATCCAAAATCCTCATCAATCACACATACACAAGCACAAAACATAAATCTATGTCAAAATCTAATCAAGAAGAAAAGAAGAAATCAAAGCTTATAACCCACCTTACCTTAACAATCTTCACTTAAATCACTTGAACTAACAACTTTCATCATCTAAATCCAAAGCTTCGATCTAAGGGAGAGCAAATGGCATTGAGGCAAGAAGGGTACATTTCGGGTTGTTACATTTCTCCACCTTTTTCACACCAACCTTAGCTCCTTCATGCATCCATTTGATTACTTCTTTTGGATAGACGAGTTTGGTATAAGATTTCTATGTAAATTGGTATATTTTTAGCACCAACCTCTCCTTTTTCTTTCCAACATGAGTTTGTAGAGAGAATTGTGTCAAAGAACATTTATAAGATGAAATTTTGGTTTTGTAGCTGAAGATTTTGCTAAGAAGGATAGAGGAGGAGATAAAGGGAAGGAGAAAGCTCAGTGAAGGGCTTGAAGGAAGAAAGGATGTTAAAGCTAGGTTTGGGAACTTCTCTCCCTATGAATATATATGTATAACGTGTATAAAGGTGTAGGATGTTTAAATAAATGAAAAATGGGCTTAATTAAGTTTGGTTAAGATGATTATGCATGAGTTTGAATGAGGAGAACCTAAAAAGTTAATAACAAAAATTCTGCTCTTAGGTGCTACAGTACAAGTCTGAGTATTTTAGGTATATTTCAATTTCTAGAACTCCAAATAAAGTTATTATAATTGTGAAATTTTCTTAAGAGAGGTGCATTCAAATATTTAGAAGAGACCTTAGCTTAATTCGAACTTAAGATACGTTATTTGGAGATTGAAAATGGACACCTGAATCTCTCCCGTTTTGGGAGCAGTTCCTGTTCTTATGGGTGTATCTCTTCAAATACAGGTTCAAATGAAGTGAAATTTATGTTATTAGAAACTTAAGACATAGATGAACATTTGTTAAGAGGAACTTTGGCCTAAAAATGTGTTTTTTCAAGTGCAAAAGCCCATACAAGTGAGTAATGAAATATGCTCTATTATACCTTATTTTAGTAGGCTATTTAATAGGGTTACACGGCAGTCAGGAAATCCTGCCCGCCGTGTAAATGGCTTTTGAATTGCCCAATTTTTCCTAAAATCCATCTTACATGGCGGTTAGGAAGTGTAACCCTTTCTGCCCCCCGTGTAATCAGCTACTGGATTGCAAAATTTGCTTAAAACCCATCTTAGCGGCGGTCAGGGATTTATACTTGCCATGTAACCACCCCTGTCCACCGTGTAATTAGCTTCTATCTAGGTATGCCAGAAATTTATCATTTTACACATCGGTCAGGAAATCATGGCCACCATTAACATTCAACTTTTGGCTTCTAATATGGAATTTTCTCTCCGTTTTTTACCCGATTTCAATCCGAATTTTTTGAAACTTGTCTGGTATATTTCTTAAGACATGGAAATAATACTTAGGCT
Source organism: Excoecaria cochinchinensis (assembly GCA_947683425.1). Taxonomy (NCBI): domain Eukaryota; kingdom Viridiplantae; phylum Streptophyta; class Magnoliopsida; order Malpighiales; family Euphorbiaceae; genus Excoecaria; species Excoecaria cochinchinensis. The sequence continues at coordinate 12,921,877 of CANTUQ010000098.1, forward strand.
TGTAATACATCTAAATGTAGTATATTTATATGAGTATGACTTTAATTATGCATGAACATGAATAATGTGTAAATGTTATAAAGGTATCTATAATCAACATGGTATATTTATTATGATAATTATTTTGAACAACCTGAATTATGCATTTCTGATTCTAAAGTATTGCCTGAGCTTGAATATAAGTGATATTGATTATATATTTGTAAAAAACTGCCAGATTATTAGGTTGTGGATAGATAGGCATGCCTGTAGCGAATTTGATGCAGCTGCTAAACCTATAATACTATGGTGTCATTATGTAGACACTTATGTCTCATATAATTTATGGGAATACCTGTCTTGATATTTATCCCTCCATGGATTCTGAAATGCTTTACCCTTTGGGGTTCTAATATGAATACTTCCTCCGAGAAGTCCTAAACCCTCCCAATTATCCACTTTTTAGTATGACAGACGATTATAATTAAACATGTAAATCTATTTTATTAATTATTGATTTGTATTCGATATGAAACAAGATAATACGAATGGTTTGAATCTAAAAGCCTTGACTCGTATTCGATAATTTTAAATGTGGTAATTATGTAATTATAAATAAGTTATACAATCAATTGTTGTTTTGATTTACTCTTTATTCAATTTCTTTTATTGTTATTCGTGTACTTATGGAACGACTACTGTGAGTGGTCATTCAGAACCTAATGTTCTCCACTAAACTATATGCTTAGCACTAGTTTTTATTCGTTTAGGTCCATGTACCAAAGTTATATGTGAAGACAAGTTGCAGAGGCCAGGGCCAGCACAAGAATAGAAGTTTTGGATGTAGTTCTTTTTGTATATAAATTTGGGGATCATGTATGGTCCCTTTTATTATATGAAAAATTATAATGTTGTGTAAAATTATAAATAATTGTCATGTGTACTATACATAAACAATATATTATGCTTTTGGTTGGATGAAAAAGCCTCTTATTTTGCTTGTGAAGCAAAAATTTTAATTTGTACAGGATTATACTTATTAAATGCATATTTTAAAAATAGGTTAATCTGATCGGGTTTTCAGCTTGTTTGTGTGTCACCCCTATTGTCTTGCTTCAGTTTTGTATATGTTTAGTTTTCCTATTAGGGGTGTTATATTTTGTGGTATCAGAGTCTAGGTTTAGTCTTTCCTGGACACATAGGATTTGGGAATGAGTATGTATAATTTTGTGTTGGCCTAATATAACTATCTTTGCTCTTATATAGATACCAGTTATGGAGGATTCTTGTGAGGTTGTTGAAGAAATAGCTGAAAGTCTCAATCTTATGGATCAATATCTGACAGCCTCAAAACCTTTCATGTCTATAAAACCTGAAATGCATGCGCCAGTCCTTCTTATAAAAGCTTTGCTAAAGATTTTTCATGATATAACTCAAGTGTTGTTTAGGCTTACTGCACCTAAAGCCCCGATTGACGTCATAAGGAAGCATATGGCAGAAGAGTTCTCTGGAACTACACTTGAGGAATCAGATAAAGCCGAATTTTGGTTAGAAAAAACTCAGCGGATGCTAAGTAAGGTTAAATGCCCGCCTGACCAAATGGCTACCTATCCTTACTTCAAGGAGCAGCTTATGACTGGTGGAAGCTTTTGATGAGGCATCCTCAATTCCCCAATCCTATTGCTTGGGAGTTCTTTTTCTGAGAATTTTAGAACAAGTATATTATGGAGGCTTATTAGGAATTGAAATTGATGCGATTTTTGAGTTTATGACAAAGAAATCTTACAGTGGCTGAGTATGAGAAGGAGTTCAGCCGACTGAGCTAGTATGCACCTGAGCCTATCTTGATTGGAGCTTTTCGATGCCACCAATTCTAAGATGGGCTTAATGAGTCACTTAGGCAACATTTATTGGCTATTACTTCTCTACAACAAGTAAGTATTATCAGCTGGTCCAAGCTGTTATGCATATGGAGAAGTTTGAAATGATTCAGAAATAGAGGGCATAGAGAAGGAATGTGGAGGTGGTACCTCATCGGGAAAAAAACTCGTGATTCCCAAGAAGCTTACCCAGCAGAGTTAATAAACAGTCCTGCCACTAGGGGAAGAAGGCAGGGACCCTTTTTTGCCTCTAATACGGGTAGAAGGTCCTCAGCTAGGCAGGATGATGATACTTTCCATAAATGAACTTGTAGACGGTTGACTGGAGCTTATTTCTATTATCGGAGCACTTATCATTTCTTAGCAAATTGTCCCCAAGAACCAAGACAAGCTTGGACTACATCTACTGGTAGAGGGGCATCTAATGCACCTCCTACAACTAGTGGAAGAGGTAGGGGATCTGGTGGTTCAGGTTAGTCCCGAGGTAATCCTAGTGTTATTTTTTAGATAATGGAGCAACCTGGTCTAGTAATAGCTCTAGCTCTAGCCTGGGCATATGCCATGAAAGAACATGAAAAGCAAAATGCTCCAGAACTTATTGCCGGTATATTTTCTCTTTTCAATACTGATGTGCATCCTTTAATTAATCCGGGTTCTATGCATTCATATATTTGCATTAGAGGCTTGTGTGATAAGATGCCATGTGTAGACAAGTTAGATTGTGATATTTGTGTTACCCGTCCATTGGGTCAAAGTGTTTATGTTAACCGGATGTTTAGAGGTTGTCCAATTCTGATTCAAGGGAAAGAATTTTTTACTGACCGAATTGATTTTTCATTCTGTGAATTTGACTTAATTTCGGGTATGGACTAATATCCAAGCATAGAGCCGTGGTTGATTATAGCTTAAAAACTGTTATAGTTAAGAGTTCTGATTAGACTGAGACTGTGATACGTGGTATGCGACCTGGTCCCTTGTCTAACGTGATAACCGCTATGCAAGTAAGGCATTTTCTTAGGAAAAAATGTGAAGCTTTCCTAGCTTTAGTCTTGGATTCAAAAAAGGGTTAAGTAAAGTTGCAAGATATCCCAGTAGTAAATGAATTCCCTGATGTGTATCTTGAGGAATTGCCTAGTCTTCCACCCAAAAGGGAGGTTGATCTGTCAATAGAAGTGCTACCTGGAACAACTCCAATTTCTAAGGCACATTATCAGATGGTTCCTTCAAAGTTAAATTAGTTGAAAATTTAGTTGCAAGATCCGACCTAACGTCTCCCCATGGGAAGCACCAGTTCGATTTGTAAAAAAAAAAAAAATAGGACCTTACAAATGTGTATAGACTATTGGCTGATTAATAAAGTAATATTAAAGAATAAATATCCTCTGCCAAGGATTGAAGATCTTTTTCATCAGTTAAAGGGTGCAGGGGTATTCTTCAACATTAATTTGCGATCAAGTTCTTACCAGCTTCGAGTTAAGGATGAAGATATCTTGAAAACTGCCTTTAGAACCCGTTATGGTCACTATGCGTTCCTAGTGATGCCATTTGAGTTAACTAATGCTCCTGCAATATTCATGGATTTGATAAATAGGGTATTTAGACTTTATCTAGGCCAGTTTGTAGTTGTGTTCTTTGATGATATTCTGGTTTGCTCCAACAATGAACAAGAGCATGCTCAACATCTGAGAATAGTTTTGCAGACCCTGAAGGAAAAGCAATTGTTTGCTAAGTTAAGCAAGTATGACTTTTGGCTTAAGGAAGTTTCCTTTCTTGGTCACACTATATCTTTCGAAGGCATTCAAGTTGATCCAGCTAAGATAAAAGCTATTATTGATTGGTAGCTGCCCCAAAATGTAACTAAAGTTAGAAGTTTCTTGGGTTTAGCTAGTTATTATTGACGCTTTTACAAAGGGTTTTTAGTTTTAGCTTTACCCCTTACCAAGTCACTTCGGAAGGGTATAAATTTGAGTGGTCAGCTAAATGTCAAGCTAGTTTTGAGCAACTAAAGAAGATGCTTGCTGAAGCACTTATTTTGACACAACCGACTTCAGGGTAAATAATATTCTATGTATAGTGATGCATTCAGGAGTGGCTTGGGCTGTGTTTTAATGTAAGATGGCAAGGTCATAGCCTATGCTTTGCATCAGTTAAAATCACATAAACAAAATTATCTTACACATGATTTGGAATTAGCAGCAGTAGTGTTTGCTTTATAAGTATGGCAACACTACCTGTATGGGGAGAGGTGTAGGATTTACACTGACCATAAAAGTCTCAAATATCTGCTCACTTAAAAGGAACTTAATCTGAAACAATGATGGTGGCTAGAACTGTTTAAAGACTATGATTGCATAGTGGATTACCACCTAGGGAAAGCTAATATAGTGGTAGATGCTTTGAGCAGGAAGATAGTTTCAGTACTGCTCGTACAAACTTATAGATGGAAATTTGCTTCAGATAGAGCTTTATTAGCTCAATTGAAAGCAAGATCTAATTTGAGGCAAAAGATTATTAATGCTTAGAAGGAAGACCCTAACTTACAACAATGATACAGGTAATTATAAATGGAAATTAGAACGATTATTCTATTAAAGATGATCGGAGTCTATATTACAAAGACAGATTGTGTGTATCGGCTAATGCTGTATTGAGGAAAAAGCTACTGCATGAAGTAATACAATGTTCACCATGCACCCAGGAGGTAATAAGATGTATTCGGATTTAAAACATTTCTATTGGTGGTCTGGGATAAAAAAGGAAATGGTAGATTATGTATCCAAGTGTCTAGTTTGTTAGCAAGTAAAGGCCGAACATCAAGTTTCATCTGGTTTGTTAAATCCCATTCCAATTCCTCAATGAAAGTAGGATAATATTACCATGGACTCTGTGACAGGTTTGCCCCGTACTCAGAAGAAGTATGATGTAATTTGGGTGACTGTGGACCAACTCACTAAATCAACACATTTTGTACCTGTCTGACCTGATTACTCCATAGATCGATTGGCTGATTTATATTTGTTAGAAATTATTCGACTCCATGGGGTACCAGTGACTATTGTATCCGACCAAGATCCGTGGTTTACTTCAAGATTTTGGAAAGGATTACAAATGGCTTTGGGTACATGGTTTAATTTTAGTATAGCTTTCCATCCCTAGACTGATAGGCAGTCCAAGAGGGTAATCCAGGTTTTGGAAGACATGCTTAGGGGATGTGTCATGGATTTTTCGGGTAGTAGGGATAAGTACCTGCCATGTAATCGCCCTAAATTGCAATTCTCGTGAATAGTAATTTTCGGGCCGTAAATAGTGACACCTGGAGTCGAAAAATATTTTATTAGACCATTGAAAATAGCAGTTTAGCAAGAGTCAGACGATGAAATTTGAGGTAAAACGGAGGTCAAATGGGCCCTTAAAAGTAAAAAGGAAGCGAAAGATGAATATTAATCGAACTGGTTCAAATAGTGAACCAAACTGGTTTGACCATAGTTTGATCGATTTGACAAAAATTTGACCAGGATCTAAATGATGCTATGGACCTCCAAAAAATTATTGGAAAACATGGACTCGCTCTAAATAATATGAAAATCATATGGTAATGAAAAATTAATTTTACGATGACACTGAAAATTGGATTATCGGACTGGTGCATATTTACCAGACCAGAAAATAATTTCTGATTGACCTAAAAATATTCTTGGAGCCTAATAAATATTATTTGAGAATTATGGATGTATTATTATGAGAAATTGAGTTTGGTAAGTGATAAAAATAAAATGGGCCAAAATAATAGCTATTTAACTAAATTGGGCCTAATTGGGTTAGCTCAGTTGGTTGGACTAAGCCCATAACCCATCTAAAAGAAATATTTAAGGCTGAAAAATCAGCTATGTGTAGATAGTTCTCCACTTTTCCTCCTCCTTCTAGCCGTGACCACCTCCACCTAAAGAATTCTATAGATTCCCTTTATATTATTCAACCAAAGTTCATTCAATTTTCTACCCCAAGCAATTCTAAAGCTCTAATTTCATTTATAACCATCCCAAGAGATCAATTGAAGCAAAGGAGGTGGAAGGAATTAAGGAAGAAAAGGTTTAGCATAAAAACTAAGCAAGTGAATTTAGTTAGATTTTAATGGTGTAATTAGTTTTTAGGGTAGAATTAAGAGTGGATATCATTATTTTGTATTTATTTTGAATTATGGAAGAATTAATTTAAGGAAAATTATTGAAGATGGTTCGGCTATGGTGGGGTAATAAAGGAGAGAAGGTGAAACTCAAGGGAAAAGGGAAGAAAAAGGAGCAATAAAGTTTGTAGAGGAAGAATTTAAGGTTAGTGGATATAACATCTTTAATTTTCCATTAATTTCAAGTATATTTAAGTGTATGTTCTTGTGTGTGTGGATGAGATATGCATGTATAATTTGAAATAGGCTTAGAAATGTGTTAATTAAGCTTGAAAATGTTGAATAATATGCAAAAAATTGGAAAGAATAAATTTGGGCATAAAACTCCAAGGTAGGCCGAAGGAATGGCTAGAGTTTATCATGATTAGTTTTGATGTTTAATGTGATTTAACCATAAAAATGTGTAAAATTGACATGAGAAATGGTGGAATATGTGATAACTGTGGAAGAAATAAAATTGGAGATTAAATTCTAACCTAGGCCAAATGGTATACTAGGGTAGCTGTGACGCGCGTCGAAACCCGCTTGTGTGCCCGGAGTCCCCGCTTTTAGGGTCCGAGAGGGTTCGCTTCTAGATCTTGGGTAACATGAGATATTTTGGAATTACTACCCAATATAACATTGAGAAAGTTCATCTAATCGCATGAAACCTTTAGGCACCTTTGAGGTATTTTGTAGTCGCCATCCAATTTATAAAAATTGGAAAAATTCATCTAATCTCAGAGGTCTAAACTAGAGAGTGATTTGGAACTTCACTCTTATTAATGCCTTGATTAAATTATAAGTGAGTCTTTAATAATTAATTTTTCATCTCTTTTCTTACACGTCATGCAATTTAATTAAAGCGCACATCAAGCATCGGAAGAAAGCGGTAAAGAAAAGCGATAAATAAAATAATTAAAATACAAAATAAATTACAAGATAAAATTGGGACAAAAAGTACAATCCCCCAAAATATAAAATTAAAATAAATAAATAAATAAATAACATACATAAAACGAGGTATATATTTGGAATAGGAATATTGGTTTCTTCATGTTCATTTAAAAAATCGAAGAGTTATTTTTTGGTATTATTAAGAAAATTGGAATGAGTGATTCCATTTTATGAAAGCTAACTCTCCTTTTGAAAGTGACATTTTATTGGCTAAAATTAGAATATTGGTCCCATTTTATTAAAAAAAATTAATTCATTAATAAAAATATTTTTGTGATTTTCTTTATTAATCGCACATAAAATAAATAATTATATGACAAAGTAAATAAAAAGCAAAATAAAAAAAATAGTTAAGATAATAAAAATAATAAATCAACCCAACACGAATCTCCTGGATCTCCTCATTCTCTCGCAAGAGTGCTCAAACCGAGAAAAACAAGGATTGAAACCAAAATAAACAAAAATAAAATTAGTGTTAGTAATTAAATCAATAATCAATTAAAACACATAAAATAATAAGAAAATGAATTAAAATAAATAAAATAAAATAAAGTACATTATGAATGACAAATAAATTAAATGACACAATGAAACAAATAAATTAATAGATTAATAAATTAACACATATAAGAACATAATAATAATAATAATAATAATAATAATAATAATAATAATAATAATAATAATAATAATAATAATAATAATAATTACAACAGCGGATAAACTATCAAGTAAATAAATAAACAAAACAAAAAGATAAGAAAGAATAGATAAATAATCGATGGATCTAAGAATTTACGTGACGATTAACTGATTGTAAACAAAGAAAGTATATAAGATCAAGCCTAGAATATTTATTCTCGTAATTTGGATTTCGTAGAAGGAATAAAAATGGTTGATTTTCTCGTCTAGATCGGCGGAAATAGAATTAAAAATAATAAAAACTTGAATTTTATCTCTCTAGAAAGAAAAATTAAAGAAAAAGCTTGCTAAAAAAATAATAGAAGAAAATTCAAATCCGCAAAAACAAAAAATTGTTTTCTTTGACTTAAAAATAATTTTTGATTAAGAAAAACAGATTTTTAACCTTAGAAAAATTCTCTTGAAGAAGAAGAAGAATAAAACTTGCAAGCAAATGTTCTCCCTTTTTCTCTTTCTTTCTTTTCCTATTTATATGCTTTTAGAAAAAAACCTAGTTAATTTAGAAAAAGAAATTGAATTTTAATCAAATTCTACCTTAATTAGATGTAAAAATTCAGAATTATTATGAAAAATCTCGAAAAATAAGATTTAAAGTTAAATTTGGACTCAAAATCTTGAATTTTGGGCGAAATCAGCGATTTTCAGCAACCTGGCGGTGAGAGATGCCCAGGCCGCGCGAGAGGGGCACCCAAGCCGAAGCACTAACGCGCGTGCTGCGCACTGGGCACAGCGCTAGGGGGCACCCGCGCACAGCGTTGTCACGTGAGGGGCGCCTTCCCTTTCGCGTTGGCGGTCTCAAACCTCCAAAGTTTTTTCCTAAAGAAAGGGAACTTGACAAGGGAATCACTACTTCCAATGTTTTAGACTGTGAACAAGCATGAATTTTATCATTGGGTAATCCTGGTCTAAGCTACCTCAAGCACCGGTGTCTATAGTAGGTTATGAAATATTTTGATAATTTAATAAATATAATGCATGAAAATGAATATAGAATTAAAAAAATGAGTGTATAATAATTTAGTGATAATTTTTAGAATTTAATTGAATATATTTTAGTTTAGGAATATATTATCTCTAAAGTGATTAATATGGAATATGAATATTTAAAGTGAAATAATAGTACAGTTAAATAAGAAATAAATAATTAAGATAATGTCATAATAAGTAAAAGAAAAATAAAAGGGAGAATGAATGTGCATAGTGACCGAATGGTGTGATGAATGATTAAATCATAATATGAAATGATTATAGTTATGTATACATGGAATGATATAGAATGTGAAATATGTAAGTGTGAAACGTGCTCTATATGGATAATGAATGGGTATATGATGAATTATGAAATGAAAATTATGTATGGAATATGTTAATTTAAAGTGAAATAAAAGTGTATTTGGATTACAAATAAATAATTAATATCATGGAATTAAAATTAGTGAAAGAACAATGAAAAGTGGGACAAATTATAAAATGGTCGAATGGAAGGAAGTGTAGTAGATAAAAAAAAAAAGTGTAGTGTATATGGTTATATGAATGTGGAAATATAATAGTGTATAATGCATACAAGTGAATGAAGTCATATTAATAAGAAGTGCACAAAAATATAATAAACTGTGTTATGGAAGTATATAAAAGAACATAAATGTGGAAAATAAGAAAATGAACTTAAGATGAGAAAATAGGATTTAATAAGAGAGAATGAAGTGAAAAGGGTAAAATTGTAAAGATTTAAAAGTTACAGGGGTAAAATGATAATTAGACAAGAATTAGGATAAAAGGGTAAATATGAAGAAATAAAAAAGTTAAATAGTAAATTAAGTTAAAAGTGATACAATAAGAGCTAAAAGTGTAGTAAACATAGAAATAGGATTTAATGACTAAAATGAATATTTTAAATGTAAAAATAATGAATTAAGAATGGAAAATAGAAAAGTAATGGCAAAATTGTAAATATAGGGGAATGGAGGGCAAATTTGGAACTAAGTGGAATTTAAGGGACTAAATTGCAAATTGATCTTATTAGTTTTAAAACAAGGGCTAAAATATAAATTAGTTAAATAAATGGACAATAATGGAAATTAAAGAGTTAAATGAGTATATTAAAAAAAAAGAATAAAAATAATAAGACTAATAATAGTACATGACATGCAAATTAATGGTATTGAATGTTTATAGCTATGAATGTATGGCTATGGAATGAAATGTGGTGTATAAGTGTATTGTGATATATGTGTGAATAAAGAATAAATATAAGAAAATGTGACATGAAAGTATGTAAAAGTGGGTAATGAAAGATAAATGTATATTGTCCTTAGTATTTTTGGCAGCTAAATACAGTTAAGGGTATAGTTGGCTAGCCATAGGAACACTTATACCAAGGTGCGAGTCATAGCGACTCGCTTAGGTAGGCTGATGACGGTCTACCATAACTGAAATGCTTAACTGTTCACTGTATTGTAACTGATTGTGGTGGTCCTTGGGGATCACTTTTAACTGTTCCGGACGTGTGGTGTCCACGTCACGTATATCTGATTCGGAGATTTTTATCGGATATTACTAGAAGCAAAATAGTAATATGAGATAATAAATGAATTAATGATTAAAATACTGACTAATTAAGAAAATTAAAAATAAGATGGTAAATGATATATGTAAATAATAAATTATAGATGTATAATAAATGTATGAGTTAGGAAGTTATGTGATGCTGTTAGAAGACAATGAAAAAGAAAAGACTAAATGGTAATTGTATAAAGAAATAAATAAAGAAAATAAAAGTTAATAATACACTAAAAAAAAACCTAAATTAGCGACGGAAACATTTTTAGCGACGAAATTTAAAATTAGTCGTTAAAATTCATTTTTTCAATTTTACCGATGAAATAGCGATTAAAATAAATAATAGTTGCTAATTTTTGGCGCATTCCTTTTTTTGCGACTGAATTTAGCGACTAAATTATTCCGTCGCTAATTAGCGACAGATTTATTTTGAAAATATAGAATTTTAATTATTTATCGACAAAATAGCGATGGATTTTTCCGTCGCTAAAAAAGTTTCATATTTGTTAATTATTAAAACAATTCCTAAACTCTATATCGATTAAAAGCCCTAAATCAGCTAATATTTTCCCCATCCCGACCTCTCTCTCTCTTACACTCCCTATCGCCGTAGCTTGTACCGCCGCCTGTATCTCCATTGCCTGGCCGCCGGCATCTCTCTCTCCAACAAAGCCACCTCCCCGCCGTCCTTTCTCTCTCTCGCTATCGATCGAAGCTGAAGCTTGTGCTGCCTTCTCTCTCTGGTCGTGTCATCGCCTCCAGCTGCTCTCACTGTCGCGTCGTGCCTCAGTCAACCACAACCCAGCATCAGCCCGTAGATCCGGTGCACCTCCAGCCAACCACGCAACTCCACCGGCGCTTGTTTGAGTTATTCTTCTCCATTGACAGGGGTATGTTTTTTAGTGTGATTGCTTTTTCTTGCTGGGTTTGGTGTTTTGTTAATAATGGGTATTGTAATTGTTTTTTAATTTGTTAAAATTATTGTTCAAGAATAAATGTGAATCTGCAAATTTGACTGATTTTATATGCATTTATCCTCATGAATGATTTTAGGTATCAAAGGAGCACATCTGCCATATTTGTAGATAAATTAAGACTCCTATATGCTTCTTTTTATATTATAGCCTAATTTTGTGAATAGAATTACCTTGATGATACTGGGTTTTATTCATGGGTGAGGGTTTCAGCTATTGTATGCAGTTTCTGACTTTGTTGCTTGGACAGTCTTTTTTGCCGAACAAAATTTGATTTTTGACTATCCACTGGTCTATTGACCAACTTTTAAGTTTATCTTTCTAGATTTCCTGCGTTGGTGGTTTTGGCTCAAACTCTTACATGTATAAGGTCAATGGAACTGCAAATATCAATGCCATAGGAGCTGCTGCAGCAAAAGGTATAGCTTTAAAGTGGTTAAAAGTTGTTTAAATAATATTGAAACAAGCCTTTTTTCCACTGATGGCTTAATTCAATCTTTGATTAGAAATAAAAATGATGTCCTGTGAATATGCATTTGGACCCTCTAACCTACATTAATGCTGCTCAAGGGATATTGTACTGTCTCCATTTCTCATAATGATAGATTTTCTTTCTGATAAAATTTTTTGTATTCTTTTTGGTTTTTTGCTTCATCATTTCCTTGGATTGCTATTATCCTTGTTTGTAGGTGTAAAAAAATTTCTTTATATCTCCGCTGCTGATTTTGGATTGGCAAATTACTTGCTGCAAGGATACTATGAAGGAAAGGTACTATCTTCTTTGCTGCTTCCTTTTTTTCTGACTCGGCAGAAATTAACATTTGGTCCAGTGAAAATGAGCTGAAATTATGCTTTTAAGCCCCCCGACTCTTTACGTGGTCTTTACCATCTTTGCTGCTGTGGAATCTAGAACTGATTTCAAAATCATAGCGTGAATAATTTATTTGTTTTTGAATTTGTTGACTAATAGATTGTTGTGCGCACTATGTATATAATATGAGTGTGGTTTACATGATATTGGACATGCATTGGTTATGATACAAAAATATCAAATCTCTGAAGGGTCATGATGCTGATTATCTTTCCTTTTGTGTTGGTCATTCGTATCTGCTTGGAAATTTTACTTACATCGCTTTGAAGTAGAGAGCTACTGAAACAGAGTTGCTGACCAAGTTTTCTTATGGAGGTATAATTTCACTTTCCATTTTTGAAAGTTGTGTACAGTTTTATTTTGATGCTTTATTAGTTTTGGATTTCACTTCGGATGCTTTATTCTTATTCATATCAAAATCTTGTAGGTTTTTATCCAAGCACTCCTTGTCCACTTTTTTTTTGAATCTTTGTACATTTTAATCCATTCTTTTCTTTTCTTAATTAATTAACTTTTTCTTAATAAATATTATTTTTAGATAAAATCAATAAATATTCCTAATAAGTGGAGCTAGAGGTCTCAGAATTGGCTTTACTACTTTTGTTTCTCAGGCTTTAGATTATTATACATCGAATAGTGAAAAGCCACTATGAATTGATTTTATGAATATATTAGTCAGAGCCATTGTTGCTAGCTACTGATTATGAGTATACAGGATCAAATATTTGTTGTTTTCTGGTACTTTATTTATATATAAATTAAGGCTTTTTATGATAAGAATTAAGGATAGAACCAGCTGACTTAAGGGTAAGAGCATTATACAAGAAGTGTATCAAAATTATCAATGGTATAATTCTATTAATATTAATTAAAAAGTAGTTTTTATTTTTTTTATATGCCATTCTATTACTATTTCGTTTTATACATTAAATCTTAAACCAATTAAAATCTGTTAGGATTAAAATTGGTGATTGTATGATTTGTAGATCTTTTTATGATCTATTTGAAATCTTATTTGCATGTTCTATTTGCCTAGGTCTAACACATGATTTATCTGAGTCTAGTCCGGTGGGAGACTAGCTGACAATTCAATAGTGTCATTAAAATGGTAGTCATAACATCATTATATCATTTTATTTTCTATTTGAAATCTTATTTCTGTGCTCTGTATGTGCAGTCGCTCCTGTATGTTATGCTCACCTGGCTGCCACACAAATGGGTCAGTTTATGAAATTTGAGGACACATCAGAAACTTCATCCAGCCATGGTGGTGTAACTCATCTAGGGGCAGTTCATGTGCCACGGTTGCCAAAATTGGCAGAAAGTGTATCAAGTTCAATTTCTTTTGTTGAGGATATATTGCTGCAAGGAGAGATGCAAATTGGGGAATATTTCATGCAAAATGCTAATCTACTTAAGGAAATTAGAATCTCATGCCCAATTACTTTTTTTTGGAACATATTTAAGTTTGTGTATGTATATTCCTTTACAATATTTATTGGGGAGATCAAGTTATAATATGCACAGTTGTTTCTTTATTTTATTTTCTAGTATAGTGAATAGATTATGAAGTTTTTTGGCTTAGTTTTTTCATAATTCATACATTAGATTCTGTCAATGGATTCGATCAAAATAAAATGAATTGGATTATAAATAGTTCAATTTATATACGAGTAATAAATAGATTACACTAGCAAATAGTTCAGATAGATCATGGATTGAACAAATATTAATAATAATAAATAAATTTAATATTTTTAGCGATAGATAATAAATTTTTAATATTTACCGTGCTTAATTTTAGATATTAATTAGCGACAGAATTTTTGTAAATAGTGAGTTTTTTCCGTCGCTATTTTTAGCGACTAAAAAATGTTTTAGTCGCAAATAGCTTGCGACGGTCGAAATAGCGACGGTTAGTCATTTCGTCGCTAAAATTAATTAGTGACGAAATTTAAGGGATTAGCGACGGAAATTTCCGTCGCTAATTCCCTATTTTTTGTAGTGATAGGTGAATATGGAATCAATGTACAAATTAAAATGATTAAGTGAGAAGCAAATAAATAGAATAAGAATCTAAGAACTAATAAATGTATACGAAATCATCGATCGGAACTGGGTAGCAATAAAATGTAAAAGAAAATAAATAAAGCAAATGATAAATGTACAAGTAAAACAAGAAGTGAGGGAGAAATTTTGACAAGATTATGGCTAATATAGAAAATTAAAGGATACAAGTTAAAGGAAAAGTAACAATAATATTAATAACAATGGTAACAATGTCAATTATAGTAATAATAATATTAAGGATAAAGGAAAAATATCATTAAACATGACAATAATAATAATAATAATAATAATAATAATAATAATAATAATAATAATAATAATAATAATAATAATACGAACCTATATGAGATATTCATGTGTTGTACAGATTAGAGAAAAAGTATAAAAGGAATAACATGAATAAATTAGGAAATAGATAGAAATAAAAGGATTAAGCAATAACAATTTAAGAAATTAAAGAAAATGTACAAGATAATTACAAGTTTATACGTGTATATGTACGGGAATATAATAATAGATATTAAAAAATTGGATATAAATGAGTTAAGAGAACTAAAGGAAATTTGCACTATTAAGGTATAAGTTTAATCATGCATGAATGTGTAAATGCATGTGGGTGTATAATTAAATGGAAAATATTAGATGTGTATCCACCACTGAGCATTATATGCTCAACGCGTAGCGTTTTACTGAGTGCAGATTATAAAAGGTAGAGAGACTTGAAGTAATCGAGATTGTGCTGGTAGTTTGTAAGAAGCGTACTGAAGCAAGCTTAGTGGTATAGTGGGACATGGCATGTATATGTTCGAGTTAAAGAACCAAGTTATAGTTACATGTTAGTCAATTTTATGTAAATGAATGGACATTTGGTAAAGTATGTATGAGTTATTATTATTGTTATATTGTTTATGTATAGACATTATTGAATTGTCGTGTTGTGGAAAAAAAATTTACCCGCTGAACTATCTAGTGCATTGTAATGCATGACATTAGTAGTGATGTGACATTCGATATCTGTACCAATTATAGGTATATAGTGTTACATGCCACTTACGGAGTTCGCTTATAATAACAGTTATCGGACTAGTATTGGTAAGATGCCCTATGAAGCTCTGTATGGTCAGAAATGTAGAACACCTATATGTTGAGTGGAATTAAATAAGAATAAGATAATCAGACCTGATCTGATAATGGACACTAAAGAGAAAGTTAAAGTAATTCAATAGAGATTAGAGGCAGCTAGTGGCAGGTAGAAATTTTATGCAGACTTGAAACGGAAAGATATTGAGTATGCATTTGGAGATAAAGTTTGCTTAAAGGTTTCACCCTGGAGAAAAGTACTACGATTTGGGAAGAAAGGGAAACTCGGTCCAAGATTTATAGGTCCGTATGAAGTTCTAGAAAGAATTGGAGCTGTAGCCTATAGATTGGCTTTACCTCCAAAGTTAGCTAAATTGCATGATGTATTTCATGTTTTGATGCTTCAAAGATATCAGTCAGACGAGTCACATGTCCTGCAAGTTCAAGAGATTCAAGTTCAATCGGATTTCTCTTATGCTGAAGAATTGAAAACTATCTTAGCTAGAGAGATAAAGCAACTTTGGAATAAGTAGGTTCCATTGGTAAAAGTTCTCTAGCAGCATCATAGAGTGGAAAAAGCCGTATGGGAACCTAAATCAACTATGAAGGTTCAGTACCCGCATTTGTTTAATACAAGTATGAACTTCGAGTACAAAATTCTTTTAAGGGGGAGAGAAATGTAAGGCCCCAAAATATACCCTAGTCGTATTAAGTCATGATTAGGGCTAGCTAGTAATCGAATATGCTTGGTTTGGTGATGGCTATGTAGGAAGGACATAATCATTATTAAACAAAAAGTTTCGGCATGTTACGGTAATATGAAAATTTGTTAAAATGTGATTTGTGTGCATTAAAGGATTAACATGAAGGGTTAAATTGCAAGTATAACTTAATTATAAGGTTACTTTGAGAAATGAGAAACAAGGAAGGATTAACCATGTAATTATCAATCTTGGCCAATAAAAAACTGATAGTTAATGGTTCTAGAATTATAGAACTTTGATGGGTATAACGGAGCTTAAGTCGGTGGGGGAAAGGAGGAAGAATTGTAGAACTTTTCTTCACCCTTTCCATGCCAACCTTAGTTCCTTCAAGCATCTATTTGATTACTTCTTTTGGATAGATGAGTTTGGTGTAAGAATGCAAAGTAAATTGGTAAGTTCTTAGCACCAACCTCTCCTCTTTCTTTCCAACGTGAGTTTGTAGAGAGAATTGTGTTAAAGAACATTTATAAGATGAAATTTTGGTTTTGTAGCTGAAGATTTTGCTAAGAAGGATAGAGGAGGAGATAAAGGGAAAGAGAAAGCTCAATGAAGGGCTTAAAGGAAGAAAGGAAGTTAAAGTGAGGTTTGGGAACTTGTCTCCCTATGAATTTGTATATGTAATGTGTATGAAGGTGTAGGATGTTTAAATTAATGAAAAATGGGCTTAATATAGTTTGGTTAAGATGATTATGCATGAGTTTGAATGAGGAGAACCCAAAAAGTTAATAACAGAAATTATGCTCTTGGTGTTACAGTTCAAGTTTGAGTATTTTTGGTATATTTCAATTTTTAGAACTCCAAATGGAGTTATTCTAGTTACGGAATTTTTTTTAACATAGAGGCCTTCAAATGTCTAGAAGAGACCTTAGCTTAATTCTGACCTTAAGACACCTCAATTGGAGATTGAAAATGGATAACTGAATTTGTCCCGTTATAAGAGAAGTTCTTGTTTTTATGAGTGTATACAGATCCAAATGAAGTGAATTTTATGTCATTAGAAACTTAAGACATATATGAACATTTGTTAAGGGAACTTTGGCCTAAAAATATGTTCTTTTTGTGAGTCCCAAATATATGATCTAGAGGGGGATGAGTAGATCATTTAATAATTTTTTGTGATCTGAATATATAGAACACAGATAGTTTATGCAAAATACCATCATCATAATAAATTTATTTCATGAAATTTACTTAAAATAATTTTTTAATTACCTTTACCATTAAAAACAACACATATGAACGAAATTATTAGTGAGAAAAAATCAGACTTTCATTAGATAAATTAATTAAGGAAAAATAATTTCAACCCGTTTTTAGAACACAAGGTGATTTTCTGATTCTGTTCTATAGAACACAGAATAAATACAGAACAATTAATTTCAGCATAAAAATTATAGGGCACGAAATAAAAAGAGAGTAAGGGATAGAGAATTTAACACCGCAATTTATAGAGGTTCAGCCATTGCCTACATCCTCTCCTTAAGACAACCCGTCTTAAGAGTTTTTCTTTTTCTAATGTAACTTTATTTACGGGCAAAAGTCAAAAGCCTGTTACAAGTAGCTACCCATGTTTTTCTTCCCAAGTGAAAAACTCAAAAACACTTGATCATTTTTCCCAAGTAAAATGATCAAAACACTTAACCATTTTTTACAAAGTAAAAGAACCTAAACACTTGTTAAGTTTTTTTTTTAGGTTCTAGCAACCTAACCTCACAAATTTTATCTCACAAATTTGATAAACCTCACTAACATGATTACAATATAAAAACTATAATCATATTGAGAAGATGTGATTGTGAATGCACATGAAAAAATGAAAAACTTATAAACAAAATTAAGCACAAGTAGAAAATATGTTTTTCACTCACTTAGTAGAACACACCAACAAAACTCCTTTTTATAGTTAAACAATATGGCTGTTAGGTGTAAACAACATTTTGAAAAATTTTTCTATGTTTGAAGAGATTTGTCTTTTGTTTCCTTAGTTAATAGGGAGCTGTTTGACATAATATTTTTCCAGATTTTATGTTACTTTAAATAAGAAAAATCATATTAAAAAAAAAAGCTTTTTTTCCATTTTCAATGACTATAATTGTGAATTTTCTAATTTTAGGAAAGAGAATTTTATTTTAAGTAACCATGTGATTTGAAAAAATATTTTAAATGCAAAAAATAATGTAACAAATTGTGCTGTGAGTGTGTGAATTCCTCAAATATGATTTTACAACTTTATTTCCTAATAAACCTTTAATACTGTAAGTCTACTTTGATAGTTGTAGAACACGAACACGTCTGTTTTGTATTTGATAGAAAACTCTGTATCAAAATTTGAAACTTTAGACCTGCATCATTTAAGCTAAAGAAAAGCCCAATTTGATTAAGTGCAAATGTTTTGTTAATGCATCAAAACCTATAAATTAGCTTTTTGAGCCAACATTCTCCCCCTTTTTGATGATGACAAAACATTTATTTAATTGAGCTAAAGGTCCCCCTAAATATATGTTCAAAAACAATTAATCAATAAGATTTTAAAAGCTTCTCCTGAATATATGCTCAAAAATAATTTAAACAGCAAGATAATCAAATAATTAATCATAATAGTCAGATATCAATTTCCTGCAATGAAGATCAACAATTATCTCTTATATCACATATGGATCAACATATGTCTTCTCCCCCTTTTCGTCATCAACAAAAAGTGTAAGAATAAATCACATATATAAATCACTTCCTGCATAAGGTAATTAGCATATCAGCCCTGTATTAATAATCTTGCATTTTATTATTATCACACATGTTAAGAGATTCAAGCTTACTGCCTGTATCACCAGTTTGGATCAATTTTATCAAGGAATCTCATTAATTTAAACTTTCAATCCGCATTTCACTTTATCACAGCAATCTCATATCACATTCTGTAATTCTTAATTTTAAGCACATTCTGCATTTATTAAGCATAAAGAATTAATTTTGCATAGTCACTTTCACAAGAACAATTAATCATCACATCAGCATAATCAAGATCAAATAAACATCAAATTTGCATAATCAATCCATTATTTCCACTATTAATCAACCTGCATCATCAAATAATCATCTTGCATAAACAAATTTCATCCATTTATTCTGCATAATCAATATCTACACTTATATATCACAGCAATTATCATTCTCTCTTCAAGCAAATTTTTACTTATCAATTCAACTTGCAGCAGTTACATATATCTGAATAATCACATTTTCACCATGCATCATTCATTAATCATTCATTCTACACAATAATCAATCATTCTGCATCTACACAAGTTAATCATAGTTGCATACTTAACTAAAAATTTTGATAAGAATAATCAAGTCAAATAATCAAGCATCAATTCATTATACATTATCAATCAATTATCCTCTGCATAAACAAATTTTGTCCAGTCTGTAAATTTCATCCTGTATTTATGATCTTGCATAATCAAGATAATCTGCATAATCAGTATCAAGATCAACATCAAATAATCATTTTACCATTCTCCCCCTAAATGTATGCATTTAAAAATAATTTTGATCAATTATCAACCTGCATGATTACATTATATTGCATACTGTAGATTTTAATATATTAGCCTCGTCAAAAACATTGCAATATAAACGTTGATATATTATTTCTTAAATCCTATAATCAAGTCAAGCATGATCAAAAATTCAAGTTATGTGCATTCTTCATAATCAAGTAATTAACAAAATATAATTTATCAATTACATCACATATCATTTCCTGCATATATTTGATCAAGTCTATCAACACAATTAATTTTGTAGAATTATTTTTATAGAATCAAATGATCATTAAATCTGCGTAAGTATAATTCTTCATAGTTACTTTTCTCAAGATTAACAAACTGCATAGCAATTAAAATCAAGCAAGCCGCATAAATCAAAAATCTGCTGCATAAAAATAATCATCAAAATCTGCACACTTAATTATGCATAATTTCTATAATGTCAACCTGCACAATCTGCACATTGTACACTCATTTATACCAAATCTGCATATTCTGCATATACATAAAATTCTGTACAATCTGCTAGGGGTGAGCAAAAAAATTTATGGACTTGGTTAACTGAAAAAAATCCGAAAACCGAATCGATGGACTGGTTAACCGATTATAATGGACTGGTTAATGGTTAGTGTTTTGAAAAAACCGATATTAATGGACTGGTTAATAGTTTTTGACTCATGTGACTGGTTAACCGAACCGAAACCGAATTTTTAGTTAATTTATTAATTTTTTAATAATTTATAACAATTTATCCTAATTAAAGGTGATCATATACTTTTTTTTCATTATACTAATTATTTTAAAGTTTTAAAGTTTTAAAGTTTTTTTAATTGGATATTTGTAGGTATAATAATTTATCTAATTAAAAGTAATTATGAACCGGTTAATATATTTACTTATTAAATATTAATTTTTAAAAACAAATTTGCTTATATCCACCAAAATTTTTTATTTTAACAACAATAATGTTATATTATAGCGAAAAATTTTAATTTTTAAGTACCTTCAACATTTTAATTTTATTTATAAATATATTTATAATTATAGTGGTTAACCGAAAAATATTGGGTAACCGATCCGAACATCCGAAACCGATGGACTGGTTAATGGACTGAAATTTCAAAAAATCGATATTAATGGACTGGTTAATGGATTGGGGCTAATGGACCGGTTAACCGACCATGCTCACCCCTACAATCTGCATATGCACAAATACTGCACAAAAATTTTGCACATCTGCACATTCACAAATATTGCACAAAAATTCTGCACATCTGCACAAACACAAATTCTGCACATCTGCACATGCATACACATTCAATTCTGCACAAAAGCAATTCTGCATACATATAATTTCTGCATAATTGATAATCTACTACACAATTTAATTAATTAATCAAGATCAACTAATCAAAAATTAATCAAGATCACTTTCACATCACATTCTCAAAATTTCATTCAAATATGCACATGCACAAATCAAGCATTCTGCACTACATATTAATCAAAATCAACCATTCTGCACAAGCATATTACTTTCACATCACATTCTGAAAATTTCATTTAAATCTGCATATTTAAATCTACATAAGCATAATCTGATAAACAATCTGCACACATATTTTGTCACATAAGGCCAAATAATCATTCATTTATTTTTCATTTGTGCATAATGTCATCGTTTTCACAATTCAACCTGCATAACCATATATCAGACATCTTCAAGCATATCAACAATCAAGCACTCAAGATCACACAAGATCAAATAATCATTCATTTATTTTTCTCCTTTTTTTAATCACAAAAGAGTTGATGACCTGTAAGCAAAATTTTCAAAATATATGCAGCTAAAACCAACCATTCAAAATGATCAAGACATATCACAAAAATAGCAAAATAATAACTAAATCAAAAATATTATCAGCACTTCAATCCCATTTCAAAGTATCCAAAAATATTTATCATCTTAGTAATCAAAAACTGTCGAATTACACCTTTTCTTGACTGGGGAATTCAAAATTGAAATAGGACTATGGTTGGACAAGAGAGAGAAGTTAAGAATTCTATTTGACTTGGTGTTTTCGCTCTTCCCATTTTGAGAGAGATAGATGGAGGTTACAGAGAATCTTTGAGAGAAGGAGCCAATAAAAATCAAGCAAATCCTACCAAAGAAACAGATCAAAAAATAAGTTTAATTTAAAATAATACTCTGCTTTGGCTCAATTGGGTATGAAGTTGGTTCTATAGCAGATGCGAAGCGATGGGATATAGAAGATGCTAGCCCCTGGTGCGATGGTGGTTGCTTGGTCGGACCTTGCTGCGACGGGTGAGGAAAGCACTACACTTGATAGATTGAGAGACGATTGGCCAGTGTCTGTGGCTGCTCCGATTTGTTGTGTACGGCATCGAAAATGACTCCTTGGTGAATAACTGGTCGAAAGTGAATGGGATTTAGCTAGAGGGAGTAAATCGGCGAGAGAGGAGGAAATTAAAGTAAAATGTGTAGAAATACAATTTTTTATTCCCTTATATATAAAAGACAAAAGTTTTTTCTTTTAAAAATCAAAATATTAAAAGTGGAAAGTTTAAAAAATGTGAAATTGACCAATCTCAAAGGCAAGCTTTTTCTTTTGAACCGAAAACATGTGCACCAATATAGGATAAAATAAAAGTTAAACTCCCTTAAAAACAATATCCATTAAAGTGAAAGTTAAAACATAATAAAGAATAAACTACATAACTGACACTTTTAAAGAAAAATAGACCACGTAAGAAGTTTGTAACTCAATTAGAACACACAACACATAAAAAGCACGAAAACTTATAGAACACAAATATTTAGAGCACGATAGGCAATTAGAGCACAAACATTATAATTTGTCACATATATCTATCATTCTAAATATAAAGCAATAAAACATACACATATACAATATGAATTATAGAGAATATAGGAATACCTCTTATGAAGATTTTTTTCTAAGGTGCCCGTACCTAATTCTCTTCATAACTTGTAAAATTGCTCTTCTTTTAATGGTTTAATGAAGATATAAGCAAGTTGGCATTCTTCTTCTTGATTGTAGTTTTGAGCCATAAGCCTTGCTTTCTTATCATATTTCATTGTTCATCCAGCTTGTTTCTTATTTCTTTCAAATTGACTTAATTCTTCTTTCATTGCAAGAATCTAGTTGTTGTCATCCTGAGCTTCCTCTAAATTTCTTCATTTTTGTTACCTGCATCATCATTAGAAATACACCTTTCTCTAGTGTAGATATTAGCTTTATCAAATTTGACATTAATTGACTCTTCAACCATTTGTGTTCTCCCATTGTAAATTCTATATGCTTTAATCTTAAGTGAATAGCCTAGGAAAATACCTACATCAGATTTAACATCAATTTTTCTAGATTATTTTTATTGTTTAAAATAAAGCACTTACAGCCAAATGTATGGAAATAACTGATATTTGGCTTCCTTCTTTTCCACAGCTCATATGGAGTTTTTATTTAGAATAGCTCTAATTAAAACTCTGTTGATAATATAGCTTGATGTGTTCACAACTTTAGTCCAAAAATATTTTGGCAGATTATTTTCATTTAACATTGTTTGTGCCATCTCCTGCAATGTTCTATTTTTCCGTTCCATTACTCCATTCTCGATTATCACTTCAAATATGATATCCTTTCTCATTTTGTATTTTCTTTGCTAGATTTTTGAATGTCTCAAACGTCTCATGTTTATTATACCTGATTTGATGTCTTCAACTTGGCAACCTTCTTCTGTTCTTATCACATAATTGGCTTATACTTAGCATATTATATTTCAATCTGAAACATTCTTAACAGTTGGGTTGGTTCCAACTCCAATTATTTTGCCTTTACTTTTGTCACCAAAACTGACAGTCCCTTCATCTTTGATAGAGAGTTCAGCAAACTTCTTTTTATCCCATGCCATATTTCTTTAGTAACCATTATCAAGATAACATTTGTTGTTCTTGTTGCTCTTTAGACAAACCTGCAAGATAATTCTTAGGTACCCACTTTATCTTGGGTCCTTGGGGTTAGTTTTTGCAACAAATATTTCATTTCTAGTTTCATAGTTCTTTCCTTTTCCATTCTTATTTTAAAAATAGTCCCTTGCAATGTGCTCATTTTTACCACAAAAAATGCAATAAATTTTAGGTAAAGATGCAAATGAATGATCAGCTATTCTGATATTTTTCTCCTGTTTAACCATTTTCTCATCTTTTACCACAGCCTTGAATGAATTTCTTAATACCAATATTTAAATCAGTAAATTTCATTTCTAACTTCACACAATCACGTGATTTAATATTAAACTCATTCTCAAGTTTATTCAAATCTTCAAGCAGCTCTAGATATTTTTTACATTTATCATGAGAATAATGCAACAATTTTTCCACATTTTCTTTTAAAAAAAAAAATTCATTCACAAGTTCATTTAAATTATGTTCACTATTAGAATGATGCAGCAATTTTTCCACATTTGTTTTTAAGAAGTATCATGTGATTCTTGCAAATTTTCATGATCTTGTTTAATGTATGATAGATAACTAAGACATTAGAATTCTTTTCCTTTACTCTATCATATTTCATGCCAAAATCTTCAGAAATATTATTCACCTCTTTAAGATTAAAATCAGAATTACTTACTTCATTTTGGTTTTCTTTAGTTATAACAAACTGATTTATTCCAGCCATTTGAATGGATCTCTCTAGGTGGTTAAACCTGTAAACAAAGAGACCTGCTCTGATACCAAATATGAGTCCTAAATATATGATCTAGAGGGGAGTGAATATATCATTTCATAATTTTTCGTGGTCTGAACATATTAGAACACAGACAGTTGATATGCAAAATACCATCATCATAATAAATCCATTTCATGAATTTACTTAAAATAAATTTTTAATTAACCTTTACCATTAAAAACAACACATATGAATGAAATTATTAGTGATAAAAAATCAGACTTTCATTAGATAAATTAATTTAGAAAAATCAATTTCAACCCATTTTTAGAACACAAGGTAATTTTCTGACTCTGTTCTATAGAACACAGAATAGATACATAACAATTAATTTTAGCATAAAAATTATAGAGCACGAAATAAAAAGAGAGTAAAGGATAGAGAATTTAACACCGCGATTTATAGAGGTTCGGCCATCGCCTACATCCTCTCCTTAAGATAACCCGTCTTAAGAGTTTCGCTCTTTTTAATGTGACTCTATTTACAGGCAAGAGTCAAAAGCCTGTTACAAGTAGCTACCCAAGTTTTTTTTCCAAGTGAAAAACTCAAAAATACTTGATCATTTTTTCCAAGTAAAATGATCAAAACACTTAGCCCTTTTTTACAAAGTAAAAGAACCTAAACACTTGCTAGTTTATTTTCCTAGGTTCTAGCAATCTAACCTGACAAATTTTATCTCACAAATTTGATAAACCTCACTAATATGATTACAATATAAAAACTATAATCATATTGAAGAGATGTGATCGTGAATGCACATGAAGGAATGAAAAACTTATAACTAAAATTAAGCACAAGTAGAAAATATGTTTTTCACTCACTTACTAGAACACACCAACAAAACTTCTTTTTATAGTTAAACAATTGAACAACATTTTGAAAAATGTTTCTATGTTTGAAGAGATTTGGCTTTTGTTTCCTTAGTTAATAGGGAGCTGTTTGATAGAATATTTTTTCAGATTTTATGTTACTTTAAATAAGAAAAATCAGATTCTGTAACACCCCGATACCCCCGTTGGAAGGATACTGGAGTGCCACGTGCACAAATGACATACAAACTCAATAAGTTAAGATAATAAATACATTTAGTCAAAAGATAACAATTCCATATACATAACCATATAGTTTTTACAAAAGGGATTTGTAAACATTAAACATATACATATACAAAATCATCCTTAACAAAATTACATTTTCCAAAATCAGTTCCCATATACAAAAATACATCGGAAGATAAAATAACTCCAAATAAAGACTTCTAGTGGCCTACCTGCAGTTGTCCAACTCCAAAATGAACCTGCCACCTACACGGAAAAAGAGCCCGTGCTAAGCGATAACGCTTAGTGGGGAGGAACAACACATGCATGTACATATGATTGCAATAAACATATATATAAGCTTAATAATAACAAAAGCATAAAAAACATATACTACTCATGCATATAACAATTGTTCATCATACTCAAGTATATCGAAAAAATAACCATTCATATTAGAATACAAGTATTACATTTCATCATGTCATAACGCATATACATATATATGTAACATATATTCATTTCATATAAATAACGGCTGCATAAATTAAACTCATATAATAACTTCAAGTAATAGCTTGATTACTCGCTAACTAGTGGATACGGGTACTAATGATACTGATAGGACACAGTATCCCAAGCAAATGGAGACATGAGTCTCAAAATATTTTTATAATCATGTATACCCGAAGGTATACCGGAGACCGATGACTCATACATCTTATATGACCCAAACGGGGGCCCGAATCAAAGACCCAAACGGGGCCCGCATGAAATAATTAAAATACAGCAGCTGCACACATACCCTGACCCTTGATAAGCGCTTATCTATCCACTAACTATGACTACCAGGCTCAAATAACAACTCAATCATGATCTAAAATAATTATCATATAACTGAGGATAAATCAAGTATAATCATGTTATTTTATGAATACATATATGTTGGTCAAACTCAGAAACATATATATCATATATAAGTCTCAATATGAACATATAACTCATGATTAAATAATGCAGGTACATATAAATTATATGCATTTAAATCATATATAATAATACTCATGTACATATATATATATAACTCATCATGCTTAAGATATTATAGCTCATACACATACAACACTTTATATATATGTGATTGCATAGTAACTTGTACATATTATTACATATTAGCACACACATGTTTATACGCATTCAAATACATAATTCTTCACGCTTAGGACACTCATTTTTTAATGTTAAACATATAGTTCAACATACAAATATACAATGCATTATTCATTTCCACATCACATATATACACATATTCATATATTAAACACATTAGAATTCTCAAATAATGTATTTAAACTAGTTTAGATTCCATTTGGCATACATATGTAACATTTGATGATGTTTAATAAAGGAAAAAGCAAGTTGAAGGTACCTCACGGTGGTAACCTTTTGGTTGTGACCGTGAGGTCCAAAAATAGGCAATTCTGCCTTCTCTCGGTATTGGTTACGGTGGTAACCATTTTGGTTGCTACCGTGACATACCAAAATAAGCAAAACAGAAGCTAAACTTTAGGACTGCTTCACTCTAGAATTTTGTACAGCCTATACTGATGTCTAAACCTCATTTTTAGACAAAGTGTCCTTCTTAACAATTATTCCCTAGGATGTTAAGTTTCCAATGGAAGAAGTTTTAGGTCGTTTGGACTCCTAAATCAATAGATATGAATCAAACACTACGGACTGTTCCAATGAGCCTACCTGGGTAGAGACACGTCCGGTTTTGGCCATTTCTAAGCCTCTTAATGACAGAATTAAATTATGGTCTCTCTTAGATTTTTAAAGGTACGTTAGTCTTGGTTCAAATGGCGCAACAAACACTCAAATTAGAGTTTTCAAACTCTAGCTATGATCAAAACAATACATAGAGGTCTGGTAATACATAAACAGAATTCTCCCTAAACTAGGGTATATACACAAATTATAAGCTCAATAATCATTCAATCAACAATTTCAACACAAGTCAATTAAATATCTCAATTATATCATCTATCAATATTCATATACACAAAGCTATTTTACTCATACATTTTCATATACCATAAATACACAAATAATATTAACATTTAACTCAAAAACAGGATCCAAAATGAGACGGACAAAATACTCCGAATAAACTCCCAAACCTGATGCCAAAACTCCTTCTACTTTAAAATCCAATCTTTTTTTCCCTTTGTCCTTCTTTCTCTCTTCAATCACTTGCATAAAATAACCAAATACAACCCATATCAACCCATGCAAAAACTGCTGAACAACTAAATATAAACCCAGAAGAAGATGAAGATGAAGAACCCAAAGAAACTTTCAGTTACTTACTTCTTGGAACCCTTCAAAACTTGAAACCCTAGCTCAAGGAATGGAGGATTACACATGCAAGCTTGAGAATAGAAAATGGAGAAGGGAAAGAGCAAGGAAATGTGAGAGAGAGTAGGGAAGAGGAGCAAAATCTGATAGCTTTTAAGAGAAGCTAAAATTTCTGCCTTCTTCTTTCCCCATCATGCACACACTCACTTATCCACATGGCACTCATGCATTGGACCCTCAATTCCACTAACTAGACTTTTACTATCTGCTCCTTGCACAACTCTTTAAGTCCTTACAAATTACCAATTGGTCACTAAAAGAAAATTCTGTCATTTAATACTTTTAATCCTTTGCAATTAAGTCCTCCTTTCCTTGTAAAATTACTCAAGTGCCCTTAATAAATCCAATTAACATGAAATTTCTACTAGGCCATATTTGGGATGTGACAGATTCAATAAAAAGCTTTCTTTCCATTTTCAATGACTATAATTGTGGATTTTCTAATTTTAGGAAAGTGATAACTTTATTTTAAGTAACCATGTGATTTGAAAAAACATTTTAAATGCAGAAAATAATGTAACAAATTGCTCTGTGAGTTTGTGAATTCCTCAAATATGATTTTACAACTTTATTTCCTAATGAATCTTTAATGCTATAAGTCTGCTTTGATAGTTGTAGAACACGAACACATCTATTATGTATTTGATAGAACACTCTGCATCAGAACCTGAAACTTTGGACCTGTATCATTTAAGCTAAAGAAAAGCCCAATTTGATTAAGTGAAAATGTTTTGTTAATGCATCAAAACCTATAAATTAGCCTTTTGAGCCAACACTTTTAGGTGAAAAAGCTCGGATAAGTTGAGTAATGAAATATGCTCTGTTATACCCTGTTTTAGTAGGTTATATAACAATATTACACGGCTGTCAAGAAATCTTACCTGCCATGTAAACAGCTTATGGATTTCCTAATTTTGCCTGAAATCCATCATACATGGCAGTCAGGACTTTCTGCCCACCGTGTAACCCCCCTTTCTGTCCGCCTTATAATTAGCTACTGGATTATATAATTTGCTTAAAACCGATCTTACACGCGGTCATGGATTCCTGCATGCCGTGTAACCACCCCTGCCCACCGTGTAATTAGCTTCTGCTCAGGTATGCCAGAAATTTATCATTTTACTTGGCGGTCAAGAAATCTTTCCCGTCGTGTAACAGTCAATTTTTGGATTCAAATATGAAATTTTCTCTTTGTTTTTGACCCGATTTCAGCCCGAATTTTTGGGAACTTGTTTGGTATATTTCTTAAGACCTGCAAATAGAATGTAGGCCTATAATACATCTAAATGTAATATATTTATATGAGTATGACTTTAATTATGCATGAACATGAATAATTTGTAAATGTATCTATAATTGAAATTGTATCTTTATTATGATAACTGTTTTGAACAACCTGAATTGTGCATTTCTGATTCTGAAGTATTTTTTGAGCTTGAATATAAGTGATATTGATTATATATTTGTAAAGACCTGCCAGATTATTAGGGTATGGATAGATAGGCATGCCTATAGGGAGTCTGATGCAGCTGCTAAACCTATGACACTACGGTGTCATTTTGTAGAGACCTATGTCTCATATAATTTATGGGAATACCCGTCGTGATATTTATCCCTTTGTGGACTCTAAAATGCTTTACCCTTCGGGATTCTAATATGAATACTTCCTCTGAGAAGTCTTGAACCATCCCGATTATCCACTTTCTAGTATGGCAGGTGATTATAATTGAACATATAAATCTGTTTTATTAATTATTAACCTATATCTGACATGAAACAAGATTATTTTAATGGTTTGACTTTAAAAGCCTTGATTCACATCCGGTAATGTTAAATGTGGTAATTATGTAATTATAAATAAGTTATGTAATTAATTGTTATTTTGATTTAGTCTTTATTCAATTTCTTTTATTTTTATTTGTGTGCCTGTGGAACAACTACTGTGAGTGGTTGTTCAGAACCTAATGTTCCCCACTAAGCTATGTGCTTAGCATGGATTTTTATCCGTATAGGTCCAGGTACCAAAGTTGTGCGTGAAGACAAGCTGCAGAGGCCAGGGCCAGTACAAGAATAGAAGTTTTGGATGTAGGTTCTTTTTGCATGTAAATTTGGGGATCATGTATGGTCCATTTTTTAATATGAAGAAGTTATTATAATGTTTTGTAAAATTGTAAATAATTGTCATGTGTATTGTATTTAAACAATATATTATGGTTTTGGTTTGATGAAAAAGCCTCTTATTTCGCTTGTGAAACGAAAATTTTAATTTGTACAGGTGTAGACACCGGGTCCTGATACAGTTCAGACCAAGGTTACCTAATGATGATAATATTTATTCAAAAATAGACAGAGAATGAAAGCACTTTGGCTCTCTATGGACTGGGATTTCAGCAGGGTATTTTAGGCAAATCTTAATAATTTTTATAAATAAAATATAAAAAAATAAAATATAAAAAAATATAAAATATAAAAATTAAAAATTAAAATTAAAATTAGGTTAATTTAATTAATTGATATTATATGATAGTTAAATTAAAGAGAAAATAAATTAGAAGGTAAGTATAGAGACTAATTAATTAGAATATATGACAATTAGAAAAATAAGAATAATTTAAGATAGAGAAGAGGGCATTTAGGGGAACTTACCTAAAAACCTAGGATATAAAAACAAGATAACCTAAAACCTAAAAAAGGGGGGCGGCAGATAAACAAGAAAAAGAAAAAGGAAAAACAATAGGAGAGGGCCGCCAAGAGAGAAAAGATCAAGAAAAAGAAGAAAAAAAAGAGAGAGAAACAGAGAGAGGAGACCCAAGAAAGAACACAAAAACCTGAAAGCAAGAGCATGAGGAAAATAGAAGAAGAAATCGGGAGCTAAAAAAAAAACCAGTTCAAGGAGAGCAGAAAGTGTTTGAATCCTCATGATCTAGAAGCCATAAATCTGAAGGTAACATCAAAAGATTGTAACTAGGACAGTGTAAAAAAAGGGGCTCACGTTTACTTGTATATATTTGCATCAGTTTAATTTCTTGAATCTGTTTTTTGTTGTTTGCATTTCTATTGATTTTTAATCCACGAAAACCCATTGAAACCATGCAAAAATAATAGAATAAATGGTTTAAACCGAAAAACATTACTCATCATTCTCAACCATTGTCATCTTCTCTATAAAAAGCCATGTGTGTGGATATGTAAACCTCTGTTTTCTTCGTTGAGTTATTTATTAAGTTTGATTTCATTTGCTTTGATTCCTCAATTGATGATATTACATGTTAATCATTTATACCATTTTATCTTTGATTTGTTCAAGGTTTGTAGTGGTTTTCATAGTTTAAAAGGTTAGAAACCACACAAATGATTTTACTATTCATTATCTTCAGCCTCTGTTATTTTCTCTATAAAAAGACATGATTTGTTATCTTCTCTTTTTCATTTCTAAATCAGTTATGCTTCAAATATGCACGTGTTTCGAATGATTTTTGATATGAATCGTGTGTTAATATATTGATTTAAAGGCTTGATGGACAGAAATGTGTTTGGCTGCCTTTCATCCGAAGTGTTGTTCCCATGCCTCTGTGTGTGCTTTTCTTTTGTTTTTTACTTGATTTGCTTGGCATGAGTTACTAATCCTCCTGTTTCTACACCAATTTCAATCCTTTAACATTTTTTTCATTTGCTTGCCTTCTTTGTTCATTATTTGACATATTCATTCTTTGATTTCTGCATTTTGGCCACTGTTCACCTTTTATACTTTTTTTTTTTTTCATTTTGCATTGTATTTCCTATGTTTTGGGCCAATCTACAGTAGTTTTTTGTCTTCTTGCTTTGCCAATCACGTGATTTACATGTTATTTTTGCATGGTTTTCATTTCAATTGGTTGGGCACTGTTTCTTCATTTCATTTATTTTACTTTTACTTTAGTTTTCTTCATTTATAGATGTTTTATTCTCTTTTGTTTTATTCTTTTATTTTATTTTATTAATTTATTGTTTTTATTTAGTTTAACTATTATTACTACTTAAGGTTAATATACTATTATTATTATTATTATTATTATTCAATTTTCTGTTTTATTGTTATCATTATTATTATTATTTATTATTATTATTATTATTATTATTATTATTATTATTATTCAGGTATTTTTTTCATGTTTTGGGTTACAGTGTTCTACTTTACATGTTTTATATCTTTTGGCTTTTTCTTTTTGCATGGCTTTGCGTAAATTGTGGGCCATCCTTTTTTCTTCTTTTCTTTTGCATGTTTTCTTCATTAATTTGTCTACTGTCATTTTGTGTTCCTATTTGATTTTTTTGCATTTTCTTTGTGAGGCCTATTTTATTGTTTTACTCTCAATTTGCATTCTGTGAATATATATTTTGCCATATTAATTTGTTGAGTTTATTTAATTGATTGTTTATATTTAATTGACGGTTCAATTTATTTAATTTATTCAATTAAATGTTTAGTTGATATTTCATTTTATTTAATTTATTAGTTAGTTGGCCATATTATCTATTTAGTTGCTTATTATTATTATTATTATTATTATTATTATTATTATTATTATTTTACATGTATATTTTCATGGCTTGAGCCATTGCTACAGTGTCTTTTTTATTACTTTGCATGTATACTATTTTAGTGGGCCATGCTAATGCTTTATTCTTTTGCTTCATCTATTGTTTTTGCTTGCATTTCTTTTACTTGTCCCTTTGGGTCACACGTGCACCAATGCACTTCATTCTAATTTATTCTTGGATATTATCACTATTCATGAGTTGCTTGTGTGCTAAGATTTGTTATTAACATTTAGCTTAATAATTAATTTGATTGATTATTTATATTTAATTAATTTAATTGGTGAACTATATTTAACTAGTTTAATTGATTGTCATATTATCTAGTTGATTGTGTAATTGATTATTTGAGTTGTTCAATTTATTCAATCATTTATTTGTTTATATTTTATTATTGATTTAATTTAATTTACTAACATTTTATTTTATTCTTTTTATTCGCATCCAAAACTTGTTTGTTTCACTTTGAGTGATATTTCTGAGCGGGCATGAGGATCGAAGGGACCGAGGAAATTAAGACCTTCAAAAACTTGGGTTTGCATTTTTAATTACCGCATTTATTTTGTTGTATTATTTTCATATGTTGTATGTAAAAATGTATTTTAAATTCGTCCATTGCATAGAAAATTATATTTTTTACAATAATTAAAATTGGGACTTTTTATTAATAAAATGGACCAATGTCCTATTTTTTTTATCCAATAAAATCTCACTATCAAATGGAGAACTAATTTTTATAAAATGGGATCACTCATCCCGATTTTCAAATAAATATCCAAAAAATAGTTCTCTAATTTTTTAAGACAATAAAAGGAACCAATGTTCCTAAAATTCAATAAATGACCCGATTTACGTATGATTTATTTTAAAGTGTTCATTTATTTATGTTGGGCCCTTGTAATTTAAGTATTTGGGGCAAATTCTATTCTTCTAATATAATTTATTCATTATTTATTTATTTATTTATTTAGACGCTTTCTAATGTGGATGAGTTGCGCTTTAATTCTAATGCATCAATCGCGTGAGGAGAGGAGTGGAATTACGTTTCATTAAAAACTCATTTATAAAACTTAACTTAACTCATTAATAAAAGTAAAATTCCGAACACTGTCTTTGGTTTAAGACCATCGAGGTTAGAGACCTCTCCCAAATTTTTGGGTGGCGAGTCCAGAACACCTCAAGGTGCCTTTAGGCGTCATTAGACTAGGTTGTTCTTCCCAATGTTCTATTGGGAGGAATACACCTATGATGTCTCATGGCGCCCATGATCGAAAATGACGCGACCGATCCCTCGAGCCCCGAAAGGCGGGCTCAACGAGGGCCTTGCTGGTTCCGGCGCGCGTCACAACAGGATTATGCTTATTAAATGCATGTCTAAAAAATAGGTTAATCTAATCGAGTTTTTAGCTTAGTTGTGTGCCACCCTTATTTTCCCACTTCAGTTTTGTATATGTTTTGTTTTCCTGTTGGGGGTGTTACAAGACCACCCATAGTAGAGTGTCACACAACTGAGTATAGATACCCAATATCATAATCCCATAAAAATACTCTCACCATTAATCATATACATTATCATGTACAAATTAAAACTTTTCTTTCATTCATACCTTGTATATAGAGTTCAGGATTACAGTTCCATTTTGCTTACATATACATATCACATTTACAAATATAATACTGCAACAAGTACATTTAAATGCTCTTCGTTTTACATTATTCATTTATTACATTTTCACATACATCATTGTTCCATTATACATCATAACTATGACATTTACATTAACCTTTAACCAAAAAGAACTTACACTAGACTTTTCTTCCTACACTTGTGTTGGCTTCAATCTTTGCAGATTATCTTTGAAGGTGACGCTAACACTTGTACCTATATGGATTAAAAATCCGTGCTAAACATAAAGTTTAGTGGGGAATATTTAACTTTGAACAACTACTCAAAGTAGTCATCCCCCAAGCATATAGATTGAACAATATGATAAAATATATATATATCATCCAATCATATATATAAAGAAATCACGTATCATCCATTAGATATTAAGTATATATATAAATTACTTTCTTATAAATATATCATATTTGGACATCCCTAAAATCAATTTGTCATACTCATGAATACAATATACTATTTGTCATCGTACTTTGATTACAAATACTTATATGGTTAATTTATACATATACTTACATTACACATTCACTATCTACTTAGTGTATACCTAAACATGAATTCTGCTTGGTATATTTCATAGCCCACTTTCCATACACACGGGCTCTAAGTATAATCTTTGAATGAGTTACATATAAATACACCTGTACATGTACACTTATAATTTTTATATTATAAATTTATCTTGTTTTATGTTCATTTCCTAAATCACATGCACAAGCATACAAGTCACCATGCATTCATGTTTTATAATCATATAAAGTTTCTCATTTATGTTCATGTTCTTTCTATCATTTAATTTCCCAACTATATAAGAGTCATCATTTAATCATGTCCTTATCTCATTGATTATATTAAAATTACTTGATTAAATCAAGGGTTATAGGTAAATATTCAATCCAAACTAAACAAAAGCAAGAACAAACTATATACATTCCCAACAGTCTATATGTACCAATGTGCAGTGGTCATGCAAGGCATGTCATTCTTGTTTAAATTATTACTTCCATTATCATCAACTAAACATAAAAGAGTCATAATCATCACCATATTCATTAACTACATAGCCATCCCATAAGCATACGAGACATGCTATTCATATAAGCATCACTATTCAAATATTGAATGCACAATAGAACATAATAATACAAAGAACATGTTCAGCTATCGGTTAATAGGCATATATAACTCGAAGACTTATATTCATCTTACAGCATAACATAAAGAGCATATTTCAACTATCAATTACTAGCACACAAGTCAACATATTTTGATTGTCAAATACTAACACATAAGGTATAGTTGCTTGTATCATGCTCAGAGAAATAAGAGTCATATTCTTATCTATCAAGATCATTCACACATTTCACATATCAATATTTGCCTACTTTTCTAAGGGTGCGGATAAGTGGGAGAATATATAGCATCCCAGAAGGGAAGCCTATCTAGCATCCCCATAGGGAAAAATACCTGGCAACCCAATAGGGAAGAATAGCTGGCATCCCCATAGGGAAGTATATAAAGGAGACATATAGTCTCTAAGAAAGGACACTATAGGTGTCGATTAATAAGCTGCTGCGTCTAGCTCCCTATAGGCATACTTGTCTATCTACAACTTAGGTTACTAAGCAGGCTTTAGTGCTATTTGGAGTTACTATTAGTCATAGTATATGCACATAAACTCATATCACTCTCACATATGCTCATACATGGTCATATAATCAATACAGATAATTTAGAACTCATATCATATAATCCAAAGTAATATCGTTAAACATATATTCTTTTATAAACACATTGTATATTCATTATGCTTTAATCATATAATTTTTCTTATAAAACATCATGTAACATATTCATATATATAATCATTATACATTATTAAACATGTAATAGTAAACTTTGGTACAATTTAAGTTCATATTCATTTATATCCATTATTTACTATCATACACTGGTCACGCATCATCACAAGTTCGTGTCTTATACTTATCACAATTATCAATGAATATATAATATTTGCATGTAAATTCTTTTATGAAGTTATTATAATTTTACTTAATGTTTCTTGTAATTCCATATTATAATAGTACACACTTCCATCATAAATTATTTGAAAAATACTAGACAAGTATCATAATCATTTCAGTGATCATGCACGATCTAAAGCTTACATCATACATTCATTATACATAGTCAACAACACATGTCAGGTCATTTTCGGTCATTGCCGATAATTACTTGATAAACAACATATAATTCCTTTTTTAAAATATTATACTTATAACCATAATCACATCCATTTTCACGTGACATTCATGTATATATTCATTATCTATAAACATGTATTGGACAATTTTAGAAACTTTTGGTGAAGTTCGGCTTCAATTGGGTGAGAAAAACTCAATTTTTTGGCTTAAAAATAGGAGTCAGACGATGGTCAGACATTCTACCATGTGAGTCATTTTCAAGGCAAATATTGAATTCTAAAACCATTTTACACAGTGGTCAGGAATGTCACATAGTGGTTAGATATTCTTGACCACGGTGTAATCTAGTTTTTCAGCAAAAATAAATAGAGTATATTTCAGATCTGATTTTGCATAAGATTTTTCACCTAGTTAGAGGCATTTCTGGGTAAAAGTTACCACTACAAGAAATTATACTTTTTATGACGCAAAAAATTGTCATGAAAAATTTATTTTTCGTTGCTGAAAAAATAAAGTGACGATTTTTTATCGTCACAGAGAACGTAATGGTAGGCGCGTAACATAAAAGTTTACGTGATGATTTACTTTTTTGTCACCGTAAGTATATTTTTTGTGACGAAAATGATTATCGTCATCTTTAATTCTTACTTTTCATGACAAAAATTATGTCATAAATAAAATTATATTTTGTCACAATATATTGTTTATCGTCACTAAAGATTGGTATTTTTTATGACAAATTTAAAATTCGTCACGAAATTAAATATTTTTAATGACGAAACTCTGCTTCTGATTAAAACCATTAAGCATTGATTACGTAATTATCGTCATAAATAAATATAATTTTCGTCATAAAATATTTAATTTCGTCACTAAATCTAATACTTTAATTGACGAAAAATGATTTCGTCATTAAAATAATGTATATTAACAATAAATATAAATCATCATATTACGTTACATTTTAGTGACATAAATAGGGATAAAAATAATTGTCACAAAAAATAGTTTTAGTAACAATTTTTTATTGTCATTAAATTATATTTTTTTATTACAATATTAATATCGTAATGTCATACAATCAATTAAATTTCTAAAGAAAATCTAATATAATATATTTATTCAAATAAAAGGTTAATTAAAAAAAACATACTGCCTAATACAAAAAATTAAATTTGCATTCTAATCAAGAAATAAAATCTGTTGAAACTTCAAAATTTACATCTTGTTCCTGCAAAAAAAAAAATCTTATATTAAATAAAAAAAACTCAATCATGTAATAACCTTCATTTATACACACTACGATTCCAACGATACTGCACGATTACTTGATTTTCTTAAACTACTCTTTAAATTATTGCGAAATTCAGGTAATTATTTTTTTTTTATCCTTTCACTATACCCATCAGCCCTATAACTATTTAGTTTTATTATTTATTCAATCAAAATATAAATATGTCACTTAATTCTACCGAAATTTCGGCAGAATTTCCTTTATAATATTGCCTATCCCCCTGTAATCAATAAAATCTTTACATTTCAAATAATCATATATTTATTCACCTCACTTCAATTCAAACTCCAACACAAGTTTGCCCATCCTCCAATTTAGATCCAATCTCACACACCATATCTTATAATATACTTATATCATCCAATTTCAGTACTCAATTCAATTATACAAAATACAAAGGTATAATATTAATACATCAAAACTATCGGCTAAAAATAAATGCACAAGTATCACATTGACATAAATAAAAGAGAAGTTACACTTGTTACCTGAAAATTCATAAACATCGCTATCAATTGAACAGTTTGGAATGAACCTAAATTAAAGAACCACAAAATTAAAAATCACTAAAACATGAGATACCAAGCAAGTCAAAGAGTTTCAAAATCAAATACAAGTAAAACATACATAATCTTTACCATTTAAATTTGCCCATCAGAATAAAACAAGAAAACATAAAAACCAATGTAAAAATCTGCAACTATTTTCAAATATTTTCAACTATTTTCATGTCATTGAACATTGCAAAAATAAATGCACAAGTATATAAAGCTTACATTGGAGGATTCAATCGACATTCATCCCGTTAAGTACTCTTCATTTGTTAAGTACACTCACTTTCTCTAATTCATTCACTTACCATGAGTCCGCTTAAAAATACTTTGTCCTTTACTTGTAACTTTTTATACTAAATTACATTTTTAATCATCAATTTATTTATTTCCTTCTGTTATTCCCTTTTTACTTGTTATTCCACATACTTTTACAAGTACCATAGACTCCTAGGATTTGAGCACCTTTTTCACTTTATATTTTCTTATCAACTCTTACTCACTTATTTTGATTCGTTTTCTTCATGTTAGATTCCATCCTATCTTTATAGATTTACACTAAATTTCATTTTATTAAAATGACACATATTATAAATCCTCAACTAAACATCTAGTTATTTACCTGTCATTCAAAATATATTATCTATCTTAAACTTTCAACTTTCAAACTTATTTTCAATTACTCTTCACTTCATATATATATATATACATATATACACTATTGATTTTCATATATTGCTGAAATATTTAATCACATCAATATGTCAGCTAGGTAAATTCATAAAAAAATTAGATTAATAGCAATTAATGTCAGTATACATTTTGCTCCATATTGTCAAAGATAATCCCATTAACACATAAATACTATACACATCCACCCACATACATGCATACATATAAATATACATACATTAAAAATTTACTTGGAATATGCCTCATTCATGCATTCGCTTTAAAATACACACTCATTCGCACAGGTCTTATTTAAGCTTAATATACATGATCTATTTCATTAGCAAAATTTACCAATTTATAATTAATTAGCTGGTCTAAATTTCCAACTAACAGCTAACCTTCACTTGTCCTCAGCAATTGCATCCTAAATTAATACGTATATTCCTAAACGTAGTGCGAATTTCACAAAAATCAAGATACGTTTCTTTACTCTACCTTAAAATCGTTCTAATGTTTAATCTCCATTACATTTGGACTTATAACTATAACTTCTATGCATCACATTTTAACCACAGCCAAACTCTTTACATACAAAATATATATATATAACTTAGCTTTTTTGAACAAACAGATTCAATTTAAGCAACCATTTATCTCGTTAATTATTCCAAGTCTTCTGCTCATCATACAACTATTGTTACATTAACTTATAGCTATAATCTATGAGTTTATCTAACTCATTACCATAACAGTTTATCCATTTTCAATAGCTAGTTGTCCATGATTTGATAAATTCAATTTATGCAACTAATTACTCCATTAACGTAGCTAAATTTATCATTTAATTGAGTAACCATAACAACACTGCCAAAATTTCAACAAAAATCCACAATGTATTGTTCACATTATGTGTTCAGTAAAATCATTCTTAATGATTTTTAATTTATGAGAAAAAATCACTTAGAAAAATAAGTTTGGTGGCCACATGCCGGATTTTTCTGCATAATTTGGCCTCTTCACCGTCGCTGGAGCCTCGCTGGAGCTCCACCGGAGACACCGAAACCACCAGGAGGGAGCTTGAAGCGCCGGGGTTTCTTTTTCGGTGATCACGCGCCATAATTGCCCTTCGTTTCACCGGAATAGACGTCGGCAGCTGCAGTTCTTCTCCACGCCGATCTACTCATCGCCGGCGAGTGAGGAGGATCCACGGCCACCGGAAGATTCGTCTGCTCACCAGGAGTCCAGCCGTGCTGCTCGTGTCACTGATCGTCGCCGGAGCTGGCCGAAAAACGCTGAAGAAGCTCACGGTTCTTCTTTCGCTTCCCTATAACGGCGTCGCTGCAAACCTAGAGAATCCACTGCAGGAGCAGTGCTGCGGGTTGCGACGGTCTGATCCCCACCTCCGATCGCCGTCGATGGTCACTGGCGGTGCCTTCCGCCGCTCCTTCTCCTTCTCTTCCTCTCTTTCGGTCTCCTTCCCCGATCTCCCATGTTCTGTCTTTCCCCCTCTTCTTTTTTTTTTCTATTTCATTTAATTCCCACAAATTCTAAACTCATAACTAAAGATACATGCTATAATTATTTGTTTATTTTATCTATTTACTCTCTATATAATATTTTATTGTCTAATTACATGTAAACATATTTGTGTATATATATATATATATCAATAATTTATTTGAATAATTAAATTGGGTAGTTTCGAGAATAAATTCGACCTCTTATGCGTCAAAAATTAGCTTTCGATAAATTTTTAGCGTGACAAGTTATTAAATAAAAACACGAAAAATTTTGGGGCTTTACAGATAATATTATTGTGACGAAATAATTTATCGGCACTAATTCATTAAACTGTGACAAAAATAATTAATGTCAAAAAAAATAATTATTTCATGACAAATTTATATGTTGCAAATAGTAAATTTTTCCGTTATATTTTTTTCTCCAAAAGAAAAAAGATTAGAAATTTTTCTTTCATATCAAAGGTGATGAAATTGTAACTCGTCACAGTATATTAATTTTTTGTGATAAATTTATTTGTCATAAATATAATATTTATTTATATCAATATGTTATTCGTGACAAAATAATTTTATTATCACTAATTTATTTAATTATGACAAAAATAATTCGTCACTAATTTATTTAATTATGACAAAAATAATTCGTCACGAAAAATAAATATTTTGTGACAATTATATACGTTGCAATAAGTTATTATTTTGTCATTAAATTTTTTCCCTCCAAAAAAATGGTGGGAAATTATCCCTCCTAAATAAACCATGACGAAATATATTTTTTCGTCACCAAATTAATCTTTTAGTGACGATAATTAAAACATAAAATGACGCAAGATAATTTCGTCACAATAATAAATAGTATGGTGACGTTTTAAAAAATTCGTCGTTGTAAGTTACAATTAGTGACAAAATTTTATGTGTCATTAAAAAATTCGTCACAAAAAGTCAAATTTCTTGTAGTGTACTCTACGAGAATATTCATCTATGTCTTAAGTTTCTAATGACATAAAAATCACCATTTTGGACGTGTAACCTAGGAGATATGCCTTTGGGAATAGCAACTGCTCGCAATAAAGGGATAGAATCAGGTTTGTATTTTTAATCACATTTTTGAAGACCTTAGAGGTAGAACTTTGGTGTCTCATAAATTTAATGGTCTATGTCTTAAGGTTATTCTTCAACTAGAATTACTCGATTTGGACGTTTGTATGCTAAGATATGGACTAAACACAGAAATGGGGTCAAGTGATTCTAAGGTAGATTTTTCACCTATCAAACTCCTATCACACAACTCATCATTTTTATGCATAATAACTTTAACTTCCCACTTCAACAACAATTTTATGTCCAAAAACATACATAAATCATCTTGTTTGAATTCAAACACATGTACATGAAATTTAAAGTTCCTAAACCTCTTTTATGCTCCAACTAGTTTCTTCAAGCTTCTTTTAAGCAAACCTTCTCCTTCTTTTTGCTTTGATCAATGTCTTCAACTATTTACATCATAAAATTCACGTCAAATTCCTTTTCAATTCGTAATTTAACATCCGAACACATATAAAAGAAGAAAATGATGAGAAAGATTAAATTCTTACCTATTTGCCTTAATTATCTTGCACCCAAATTAGGTTTTTCAATTTGCTTTTCAATTCCTTAGCTTGGATTTATGTGAGTGTGAGTGAAGAAAAATTGGAGGAGAATGGTTAGATTTCTTATTCATTGCAGTTGGCCACTCCCTCACTCTCAATATATATATATATATATATATATATATATATATATATATATATATAGCTTTACATGTTTCTAGAATAACAATTGTAATAAGTGTTGGTTCACTTTTCAAAACTTCAATTTAGTCCTTTAAGTCTTGTTGATTTCTATATTAACATGCATTTAACATTCATTTAGACATTGGCCCACCAATGAATTCCATTTATACATTTTTACCATAATTTAATAAAATACTAAATTGTTGCATTCACTGATTCTTTTGAATTAATGACGGTTGTGTCCTTTTTGACACATTTGTTACTAAAGCATGCATATTTGGTTTCTTTTTCACCCTAAACATGCCTTTTTACTGTTAAGGTATAATTTGGATCGTTACACATTCCATAACTCGTAAGGTGTGGATGTGACAAACTTGGAGGGCACACGATTTAAAATGTATGTGGCAGTTAATAAATAATTTTCCCAATAAGAGATTGGCAAATTTGCCTCCGCTATCATGGTGCAAAATGCATGGTCGTACTCAAATGAATTGATAGTGTGGTCAATATCATTTGAATTTATCAATCTACTTAGGGATCGAGAAATTATATGTTTGATCAATATGAGTATGACATGGACCATGACTTAAGTTCAAACAAGATATCGTGTGACAAAAGGATTATAACATGTTTTATTGATTAGGTTAAAATCGAACTATCGATATTCATATTATTTGGATAGTCATAATGTCTTGCTAGAAGCCACTTATGACTTGTGTGCTTATGATGGGATTGGGCCTACTGCCAACATAATATGAAACTATTGGGCTGTACACAAAGAATGTAATGAACAAACTGGATTTTTAATCTGGGCATTTTGAATTTAAAATATGTCAGATATTTTATTTGAAAAAATATAATGCATTTAAGGAAATATTCCTTGTTTTGAATAAGGAATATTATTTCCTTAAAAGGTTCTACACGTTAACCACTAATTAGGGTTAACGTGTGACTATAAATGTTATAGTCATTAAGGTCTAATAATCCAATTTATTCTTTTACTACCACTTTGAGAAAGAGACAAAAAAGAGGAAAAGGTTTCTCTGCCACTTTTGAGAAAAGCTATAGTGAAAAAGACAAAATCTAGTTGCACGTTGCAATCCATCCGTTTGTGTGTTCGTGTGTATGGATATCGATAGAGGGTGGTCCTTCCATTGGAGTAACACTTGGAGTTCGAGTCGACCTCAGGAGCAAATTATTTGTAGTTGCGTAGGAACTGTTCAAGCATATCAGATTACGGTGTTAATTATTTTATACTACACTACAACAGGTCGGTAAATTATTATCCCTCTTTTGAATCAATTAGATTGCATGGATCCTGTTCTGGTTAGTTTATTTTCGCTGCACAATAATTTTGAATTATTTTGTTTTGAAACCCAACATGGACATGTATATAATATAGGATACATGATAGAACCAATTGCAGATACATATGGTATTTTATTCATGCTCTCTCTGTCCTCTTGTGTCTATGGACACATAGACTTAGAAAGGTGTTTTCTAAGTACCATGGCTATAAATCCTTTCTTAGAGAGATCCATATTAAACCTCTTAAATACTTTATCTATGTATGTAGACTAAAAAAGACCTAGCAACCTATTGGATCCATATCCAAGGTCTTCCATGAAAAATTGTTTGGATAACTAAATCTTTACTGACTGAAGGACAGAAATGTCATCCACTTATAGGATAAGGAAAATGATTGCACTCCAATTGACCTTCTTATTAACATAAGGTTGATTTTTATTTTGTGTGAAAACAAACTCTTTAACTGTCTCATTGAATCGAATGTTCTACCTCCTCGATGCTTGTTTTAATCCATACATAGATCTTTAAAGCTTGCATACCTTTTCACCATTCCCAGATGTGAACCCCTCAAGCTGTGTCATATATACATTTTCAGTCAGATTTCCATCTAGGAAAGTTGTCTTCACATCCATTTTCCAAATATTATAGTTATAAGGAGCGACAATGGATAAAAGTATTCTAATGGACTTAAGGATTACTACTGGATAAAAAGTTTCATCAAAGTCAATTCCTTCTTTTTGATAATAACTTTTATTTACCAAGCGAGCCTTATAGGTAACTGCATTACTCTCCATGTCAGTCTTCTTCTTAAAGTCAGATTTACACCCTATGGTTTTACCCCTTCAAGTGATTGAGTCAAAGTCCATACTTTGTTCTCATACATAGAATCCACTTCAGATTGTATAGCCTTGAGCCATAATTCACATTCTGAACTTTTTAAAACTTTTTGATAGCTTATGGCTCATTGTTATCTACTATACTTACATTCTTATCAGAGTCTATGAGAAATATATATCTCACTGGTATAAGATGTATCCTAGTAGATCTTCTAGGAACTTATATATATTTATGTTCAATTGTAATCTCATCATTATGAGATTCAGTCTCGAGTTCAATCGATTGATCCACTTCAATTTGTGGGTCTTGAACCTCACTAAGTTCAATTCTACTCCACTGTCCTCTCTTAGAAGGAATTCCCTTTCTAAGAAGATAAAATGCCTTAAAACAAACACCTTTTATTCCAAGGGATGGTAGAAGTAATATCCAATCATTTCTTTTGGATACCCCACATATAAGCATTTGTCAGACTTAGCATCTAGGTTGTCTGACATTATGCTCTTCATATAAGCAGGATAATCTATACCTTTACATGAGAAAGTGTGGGTTTCTTGTTATTCCATATCTCATATAGAGTAACATCAACCAACTTACTAGGAACTCTGTTTAATGCATAAACAACAGTTTTCAATGCATATCCCTAAAAAGACTTAGGCAAGTCTAATAGGCTCATCATAGATCGAACCATATTTAATAGTGTTAAATTTTTCCTCTTAGACACACC
Source organism: Excoecaria cochinchinensis (assembly GCA_947683425.1). Classification (NCBI taxonomy): domain Eukaryota; kingdom Viridiplantae; phylum Streptophyta; class Magnoliopsida; order Malpighiales; family Euphorbiaceae; genus Excoecaria; species Excoecaria cochinchinensis. Next base: position 12,966,806 of record CANTUQ010000098.1, read on the forward strand.
ATTATGTTGCGATGTATGTAGTGGAGTCCATTGAGATAAGATCCCATTATCTTTAAGATAATCTTGAAACTCTTGGCTTAAGTATTCTCTACCTCAATCTGATCTTAGTGCCTTAATACTCATTGTAAGGACCCAAATCCTACCCTAACCATATTAGGGTGTGAATAGGGTTGGGTGGTGATAGAATATGCTTGATTAGTGATGGTTATACCGAAAGGACATAACCGTAATTAATTAAAAAGAATCAACAAGTATCGGCAATGAGGTAAATTTTTAAAAGTGATTAAAATGTATTCAAGAGGTTATGATAAGTATATAATTATAAGTTAAGTTAAATTATAGAGGTAAATGTATGAATTTTAAAGAAAGAGATGAGTGAATATGTAAATTTCAAGATGACCAATCATATTATAACATCTTCCAATTCTAAAAATTATGAAAGTAATGGGTATTTAAACTGGTTTAGGGGGTGGAAAGAGGAAGAAAACTCCTATAATTCCTCTCTTCCAACTTCACACGAATTCCTCTTAATCTTAGTGGATGATTAATGGTTTTTGAAGATAAAGCATAATTTACAGCATTTTGCATTAAAAGAAATGTAAGAAATGAATTTTTTATCTTCATCTTCTTCCTCCTCTTCTCATTTTGTGTATGGATAATGCGGGAATCATGTGGCTAATTGTGATGTTAAGATTAATTTTTGGTGTGAAGAAGGAGGAGCTAGCAGCAGGAAAGGGAAGGGAAAGGAGGTTGATAAGTGAAGAGGAAATAGAGTACACATAATAGGTTGGTAACTCATTCTCTTTGCTTGAATATGTATAATTTGTGTTGCATGTAATTTAAGCTTAATTGAATGAGATTGAACTGTAAAAGAGTATAATGGAGGTGATTATGAATGAATTGAAGGGATAGAATTCTATAGTTAATAAAACATGAAATTTGCTTAAAGATGCTACAGTGACAATCTTGAAGTTTTGAGTATAAATCAACTTGTAGAGCTCCCAATGGAATGATTCTAATTGGAGTATATTCTAAAAATATAGGTCTGCATATACTAAGAAGGAAACTTGAGTTAATTATGGCTCTAAGGTGGTCATATATGAAATGAACATTGGAATTGTAGGATTATTCCTTAAAAGACCCGCTATTGGTTTATGGGGCGTAACTTAGTAAATATAAGTCCAAATAGGGGTGTGCAGAACCCGAACCGACCTAATGAACCTGAACAACTCGGCCCAAACTAGCTATTCAGGTAGGGTTATTCAGGGATTTCGGTTCAGGACAGGTCTTCCAAAATATGATATTTTGGGTTCGGGTCGGTTTAAAACCCTCAAAACCCGAACCCGATCGAACTAGTATATAAACTCTTTTTTTCTCCCATTACCCACCCAAGCACCCACCCACTTTGCCTCTCTCCCTCTTTCCCTCTCTTTCTCTATCTCTCTCTTCCTCCTCCTCCTCCTCCTCCTTTGCCATCGCCGGTCACTTGCCAGCCAATCTCTCTCTCTAAATCAGATCACCTCTCTCTTTCTCGATTTGGTAGCAGATCTCCCCTTCTCTCTCTTGAGATCTGCTAGCAGATCTTTCTCTCTCCATCCATTAGTAGATCTCTCCCTCGATCCCCTGTTCTCCCAGCATCGAAAGTAGAGAGGACAGAAGCGAAGCCAATCTCTTTCTTCTTTTTTCTTTTTTTTTTAGATTTGGTTTTTTTTATTGATCTAAGTTTTTTTGCCTCAATTTATTTTTTTTTGTAAATCTGTGATGATATTTTGCTTAGATCTGAGTTTTTTTTTGCTGGATGTTTTGATCTGCTGTTGTAATTTACTTGTTGGATTTGCTGGATCTGCTATTTCTCCTCAGGTTGTCTTGATGTTTTCTTTTATCGGGTTGGTCAGGTTCATCAATTCGGGACCTAAATTTTTGGTTCATCAATTAGTAATAATTAGGGTCAATTTGAGTAGAGATTTTAGGTATATATCGGGTGTCGAGTTATTCGGGTTCAGTTTAGGTTGGCTCGAACCCGACCGATGCATAGCCTTAAGTCCAAATGATGTGATTTTTGTGGGAATAGAACCTTAAGATATAGATGAACATATGTTAAGAAGGAAGTTTAAGTTAAAAATGATGTTAAGTGAGAGAAAAGACCGGAAAAAGTAAACCATGGAAAATGCTCTATTGAAATCTAGAAATTTAAGCAAATCAATAGGGTTACATGGCGGTCAAAAAATCCTGCCCGCTATGTAAAACTCTTTTGGACTGCCTAATTTGCCTGTTTTTCATTCTACATGGCGGTCAAGAGATCCTGCTCATCATGTAAACGAGCCTACCTGCTATGTAAACTAGCCTACCTGCCTTGCAAAAGCATTCTAGATGGAATCTTTCCCGCTGTGTAAGCAAGTTTGCCCGCCATGTAAACGCCCATGCCCACCTTGTAACTCTGAATTTTTAGCCCTTAAACATGGTTTTCTAACACTATTTTAGATTCAAACCTTATCTAAGGTCATTATAACATCACTAATACATGATTAAATATATGATACATCTATAGACATGTAAATGAGTGAATATAGTAATATTTGCATGAGAAAGTATAGAATAAATGTATGAGAAATTAAACATTAAATTATAGCTTGTACCTTAAAGTGATAAAATGGAAGAAAATAGTTGTGTAGCAAATGTTTATAGCTATAAACAAATAAACTAAGGTATATTATGAACATGTGTTATATAAAGCATGAAGAATTTTATATTCAATGTCGTTGTGTTGATGATATGGTATGATATTATATGCAAAATGATGGAATATGTATATAACATGCATAGGTATTGGTTTATAGCATTATATGAGTTTATAAAATATATGTTTGTGGTTCCTCAAAGAGTATACATACTATAGTTATGTGAGTATAAGATGTACCATGTGATTTAAATACATGGAATATACACACACACACACATATGTGAATATGAGCTTGTGATTTAAATATTTTTGTTAAGTAATGTGAGTGTTAAACATGTATAAAGACATTATAAAAGAGTTAAAAGAAGTATAACACGTGCAAAAGCCTGCAAAGTGTCTAAAATGTGGATAGATAGGCATGCTTATAGGGATATAGTTATAGCCGCTTTAGTCTTGCACGTGAATCATGTCCAAAGTCTTAACCCCATCGGTGTCTATAGTATAGTTTCTTAGGAAACAATAATGTCTCCATATTTTAGATATTGAATACTCAGTATCCATAGCTGATACACATGGGGTATCCATAGCTCCCGTTATCCACATTTATAGATGATGTGCAGGCTAAGAATGGTTACAGAATAAAGATGAAAGATATATTATATATGAGTATACGAACATATGATAAATGAAAAGTTTATATGGTGATAACACATAAATGGTTGGTGATAAATGTTATTGTAACTGTTAATGATAGCTTATTGTGTTACATGACAACATAAATAGGAACACATAGTCGTATGGATTTAAATGTTTGCATGTGAATAAAAGTATGTAAAATGTATCTATATGTATAAAGTATTGTTGGTTAACATGAAATTAAACATGGATATATTATAGTTAAAGAAATAGGATTATGTTTAAAATAAAAACCGATTAATATGTTATTTTATTGATCTTGAGTTTTTAAAGTATGAATGTATGAATTTATACACATATGTATGTTCATTCATATGTGAATATATTCGACGACTTCTGTGAGAGGTCGTCCATCTCACATTAGTTCCCCACTAAGCTTTAGGCTTAGCATGGGGTTTTTAATCCGTGTAGGTACAGGATTTTGGATACGATGCTAAGGACATTCCACAAAGTTGCCAGCCAACACAAATAAGGGCAAGCTTTATGTTAATTTTCTTTTTTCTTTTTGTATGTAATTATATGACATGTAATCATAACTTTTGTATATGAGGAAGTTGTTATGTAAATATATCATCAGATGACATAGATATGTAAAAGTAAGTTTGTATAAGATTATAGTTTGGTTTGGTAACAAAGTTTATATATGTTATGATTTGTATGTAAAAGATATAGCACAACATGTGTGTATGTCAACCATAGCTAGTGCTGGTTATTTGTATGTTATAAGCCATCTATGTAAGGGCTGTTACACTCGTGCCAAGTTGCTTCTCTACTTCATATCTGAATTCTTTGAGCTACTCAAAAGCTTCAGATTTATACTTCATTAGATAGATACATCCATATCTGGAGTAATCATCTATAAAGGTAATAAAGTAAGAGTAGCCTTCTCTAGCATGTGTAGTCATTAGACCACATACATTTGAATGTATTAAGTCCAATATCTCACTAGCTTGTACTCCTTTACCAGTAAAGGGTACTATAGTTATTTTTCCTGATAAGCAAGATTAGCATGTACCAGACTTGTGTAATTTGGTCATGCGTTTCTCATTTATATAGCATAAACGATAATGCTATAAATAAGAACCATTAATATTATCTTGTTCTATTCTCTTAGTATTCATGTTATGCACTTTTTTACTTAAATTAAGAACAAATATACTATTCTCAAAAATTGCATTAACTTAAAATATATTGTTCTTAAAAATGGAACAAATTTTATCCTCATTAAAATAAAGGTAATAAGCATCGATAAGAAAACTGAAAGAAATAATGCTTTTAGATAAAGCTAGAACATAATAACAATTATGCAGTTCCAGTGTCAATCCACTCTAAAGAGACAAGTGATAGGTCCCCACAATTGTTGTAGAGATGTTCTGGCAAGTCGCTAACTGTAGACATTTCTCCACCTTTTCAACCTTTTCACTGCTTCTAAGGCCTTGGAGATCATTACACAAATGAGATCCACTTCCGATGTTCTGGCATATATGATTCGTTGAGTTTTCATTGGACAATAATGGGGGCAAAACGGTAATTTTGATGAAAGATAGTAATATTAAGGCAGCATGGCAATAATGAGGTAAAACAAAGAAAAATAATGCAAAGTGGTAATTAATGGAAAGAAAATTGGAAAAATAAATTATTGATTATTTAAATGAATTTTTTATGCTAAATAATAAATATGGTATTTGGAATTAATAGTATGAGAGTGAAAAATATTTATTTGAATTTTAATTATTGAATGTATATTCCATGTTTTCGCATATATATATATATATATATATACACACACACACACACAAATGTGATATAATTTATTTGTATGAATATTGTGTGATTATATATATACACACAAATGTGATATAATTTATTTGTATGAATATTGTATGATTAACCACTAAGGATGAGAATAATAGCACATAGTTTGTTACTACGCATAGATACCATAGGAGCAAATAGAAGTTCTGAAAGGGACAAGACTTGATGTGCAAATTAGAGCCTTGTCATTGTGAAAAGGCATATTTTGAGATTTGTTTATGGCATGTATATGTATATGACCTTATATATTAAGAAGCATATTATGTACATAACTATAAAGTTGTGGAGTTGATTGGGAGTATTAATTTTAAATGTGCATGAGGGATAGGAATATTTACTGCCATTATACTGTCGAAATTTACTAAATGAATAGTAACCACATGTACTAGCAGTCAATTTTTGCACGACAGTGATAATAAGATAAATATGAAAAAAAAAAAATTGCTGCCAAATTCATAAGGAAATATAATGTGGATTTAATTAAGAATAATTGAGGAAGCTGCAATCGGGTATAGGGTGTTATAGACCAATTTTCTAAACCTTCAAACGGGTCAAAAGCCCATTCACCTATAATAATGGACCAACTTCCAAAGACAATAAAATAAATAAGCATGTTTTCATGTATGTGGTAAGTTAGGATCACAACTAAAAAAATAGGATCGCTCGATATACTTGATGTAATGCATGTTCTTTACTGTTTTTAATGCATTTGATTAAAAGAAAAGTAATAAATATGCAAACCAACGAGGACGTAATAATATTAATTAAAGGCAGAAATAAGATTGAGATTCCTGAATTCAGTATTTATGCCCCGATCTAACCTACCTAGTGGCAATTCTACTGAACCATCTCGTAGAGGGAAGTGTCCCGATTGACAGTTTTTTAAGGGGTGTAGCCCGTATCCTTCATGCTCTCTCATTGAGAACCTATTTCTTATGGAGGTAGATACCCCACTTATCCATCTAATAAACTTTAAGACATTTACACCTCTATTATTAAATATACCGTTTTGTGCAAAATTCCATTAACTTGTAATATTTTACACTGTATTTGGTGCTTAGTATCGTATCATATTAATTTTTTAAAAATAAAAAATAAACAAAATTAAGTTATGAAGTTAGTTTTGAATCATTAATTTTACATTGATCACTTCGAGTTTTGGATCAGATTCAAATTTTTTTTTAACTGTAGACATCTAAAAATTGAACTAAACTGAATAACCTAAACTTCATATTTAAAACGAAACTAAATCAACCAAAAAAAAAAAACTGAACCAAATAGATCAAATTGTCCATGGTTCAGTTTGATTTTTTGTTTTGGTTCGGTTTTGCAGTATATACATAAATATATTAGATTATATAATATATATTGTAAATTATGAATTATATGTTATATAAATTATATATTTAAATGTTAAAATTGAAATTACATAAATATATTTAAATTATATAAATATATAATTTAAAAAATACATAAATATATAACCTATTTTTGAGAAAAAATATAATAAAAATAATAATATTAATATTTGATATAACAGCAAAAATTTCAGGCTATTGAAGTTACTCTCGTATCGATCTTTATCAAACCTTTGATTTTTGAGTCGGGTTTGTGTTTGGGTAGTTTTTTGGGCTTTTTACATAAATATACACAAAAACAATAAAAATAACAAAAAAAGAAAACGCTTTTCACAAATTTTCAATTATACAATATTTTAAACTTTTAATTTCATTTTTACAACTTTTAATTACAAATATATCACCACTCTCCTATTTTCACTTTCTAGATTTTCATATTCCCGTTACTTTACCTTTCTTTCTCTACCGATCACCGCTCCTTTCAGTGTTTACCGATCACCGGGTACTCTCCCTCTATCGATTTTGAGACCACCGGCCGGCTACTTTCCTTCAATTGAAATCTGCTTCACAGGTTTTCCCTTTATCTCTATTCTAAAATCTTCGAAAATCTTAGTGTTTTTTATCCTATTCTGTTTGGTTTCTCTATGAGAATGACTAAACCAATCGGCAACTCCACTATTGAATGCATTGTTCTCTTTTTCTCTGTGCCTTATTTTCCTATTGCAGATTCTTCATGAGGCAAGGGAATGGCAAGAAGTTGAAATCCAACCACCAAAGCAAAAAATCACATATTCAATTGAGCTTGCTAATTCGAATACCTGATCAAAAGAGTTCAATGGAATTTTTGAAGATCTAACGAGGTGGAGCTCTCTGCACTTGGAATGGGTATATAATTGCTAGCCCGGATCTTTCTTTTATTTTAATTTTCTGAGTTTTGCTTTTGCTTTTATGTTATTGTTATCAGCATTTCAGTGCTTTAGTTCATATACTTTTAACGGACAGGCTTCATTTCATTAGTTTATAGTCAACTCACAAGGCAAATGGACTGATAAGATACTAGAATTGGCTATGGGATTCATATGTGTGCTTATTTGTGTGCTTTTTGTTTTTGTGCTTATCGTTCTACTTAATAACCTAATTTCTACTACTATAAACCTTCCTAATTTACTTCATGTGCCCATTTGCTTAATTTTCAGGTAATCAATATAAATTTTGAGAAATCCTATTTATTGAATTCTTATAATTATTGTTAATTTTTTGATTCTGTATTATACATGTTTGTTTTCCTTGTTTGTGAATCATCAAAGGCAAATTTGGAGTGGGAACTTAGAATTTTTTGCTGTATATTTGGTGTCCTATTTCTGATAGTTTAATAATGGTAGCTGTCACAATTACCCAATTAAAGCTACTGAATGTAGAGTTGGTTGAATGAGTTTTGTTTTGCAAGTTGGCCTATGTACTAAAGTTCAACATGTTCGGTCATTTTTTTTTTCAATTTTCTCTCTAAATTATTTTTCTTAAATATTCAGCTTTAAAAGTTGATTATCTTTTTTCTTTGGATACTATTGTTTAAGAAGATAATTTTTTTTTATTGTTTATCTCAAAGAATATTTAATGTCATCTGACAAAATAAAAAAATAAATAATTATCTTGTTCCCTCTCCATTTTGGATATGAAGATATATTGGAATTAATAAAGAAAAATATTTAAAACCAATTACTAAAATTAATTAAGAAATGTTGATTTTAGTTTCTTAGTATGTATATATAAATTGGGAGAATTCAAAACTATTCTTTATAATTATGCGGTGTTTTAAATAAACCATAAAATAGAACTTAGGATAAAAAAGAATTCAAAAATTTCATTAAGATTAGGAAGATGGAATAGAAAGCTCCAAATTAAAAAAGTGAGAATTGATATTTGATTATGACATCCAATTTCCAAAGGCAAGGGAAGTTCATTGTTCTGTAACACGAGGACTCAAACAAGATAAACACAATTTTCATTTTTATCACGATTATTTTTTTTTTCATTTTGGACACACCACCAACACCATATTCTAATAATTATTTTTTATTACGCATTATATATTTTTATATGGACTGTCCCTAAATTGAGATAATGTTTTATCATACAGCTAGTAATTCTTTTAGACCCGTCCTTTTGCTCCTTTTTCAAATTCACAATTTATATTTCAGGTTTGTGGGTATGTTTTGGTTTACTGCATAATATCTCAGTGCATTTCAATTATTTGCAATCAATATAATTTGATACAAGAAATATAAATCAATAATGATAGGATTTGAGGAGGAATTGATTTTTTTTTTATATGTGTTTATTATGTATGTGAATATGCTGTATACAGTGTAAACTAGTTGTGCGTGTACTAAATGTGTACTTGTTGTGTATACAGAACCATTACTTTATTAAGATTTTGAATGGGTTGATTTGCCTAGTGTGTAATTATGCTCCACCACATTAGCATGTTAGTATACTTTATAGTGTATAATTTGCTTATAGATTCATTTTCTACTTTTTCTGTTTTATATTTTTTTATAGGAACAATTAGTGTCACGAGTCATCACCACCGTGCCGACTCATGACAGAAGCTTAGCGTTACGAGTCGTCACCATGGTGTCGACTCGTAACGGGGCTATAATTATTGTCACGAGTCGTCACGTATTTGATGACTCGTCACAAAAGCTTAGCGTTACGAGTCGTCACCATGATGCGACTCGTAATGGGGATATAATTAGTGCCACGAGTCGTCACCTTCGTGCCGACTCATGACAGAGACTAAAGAGTACGACTCGTGACCTAGGTGCCGACTAGTGACAGAGAGGATTGTTTGTATACTAGATGTATATTGTGCATATACTAAATGTGTACTAGATGTATATTGTGTGTATACTAGATATATATTATGCGTATACTAGATATATATTATGTGTATACTAGATGTATATTGTGTGTATATTAGATGTATATTGTGCGAATACTAGATGTATATTATGTGTATACTAGATGTATATTGTGTATATACTAGATGTGTATTAGATGTATATTGTGTGTATACTAGATGTATATTGTGCATATACTAGATGTGTACTAGATGTATATTATGCGTATACTAGATGTATGTAATGTATATACTAGATGTATATTGTGTGTATACTAGATGTATATTGTTTGTATATTAGATGTGTATTATATGTATATTGTGTGTATACTAAATATATATTATACGTATATTAGATGTATACTAGATGTATATTGTGTGTATACTAGATATATATTATGCGTATACTGATGTGTACTAGTTCGTATACTAGATGTATATTGTATGTATACTACATGTATATTGTGTGTATATTAGATGTGTACTAGATGTATATTGTGTGTATACTACATGTATGTTGTGCGTATATTAGATGTGTACTAGATGTATATTATGTGTATACTAGATATATATTATGCGTATACTAAATGTATACTAGATGTATATTATCCGTATACTTTATGTAAATTGTGTGTATACTATATGTATATTGTGCGTATATTAGATGTGTATTAGATGTATATTGTTCGTATGCTAGATGTATATTGTGCTTATACTAGATGTGTACTATATGGATATTGTGTGTATACTAGATGTATGTTGTGCATATTCTAGATGTGTACTTGATATATATTGTTTGTATACTACATATATGTTGTGTGTATACTAGATGTGTACTTGATGTATACTGTGTGTAACTTCATTTTAAAAAAGCTTGGATGATATTTATGGGCTTCAATTTGTCTATATATGTGTCTATACTTGATGTGTACTTGTTAAATATTATATATATACTTGTTGTATATTGTGTTTATACTTGACTACTAGTTGATGTATATTGTGTTTAACTTCATGCTGGAGACTTTGATTGAAAAAGAAAAATTTTCCTAGTGTTCGGATCCATTTTTGCATGAACACTTCTGTTGTATCTATCATAAAGAAGAAGCTGACTACAAAACAACTTAAAAAGTAAATTAAAATGTTTGTAAGAAACGATATTAAGTTTTGACTTTTTTTTTAAAAAAAAAACTTGTTTTACACTAAGGATTGGGAATATATGATGCAATGAAGTTGTGCAAGGCTGATGTTTCAATTATTTGCCCGGGGCTTGCTGCATCTATGAGTGCATTTCTTCTTACTACTAGTACCGAAGGCAACAGGTTCTGTATGCCCAATGCGAGAGTGATGATCCATCAGCCACTTGGAGCTGCTGGAGGCAAAGTAAGTATTCAATATCCTTTAAGGATTTTTTGCATTTTTCTAGGCCTAATATAGTAATATTTTGTCCCTAAATTTAAGACACAAAAGTTGTGATAATGTTACAAACATTTTCAAGTTAAATATTATCAACTCTATCACGCTTTGTGTAGTTGATGTATATTGTGCATATATTTATTATATATCATGAATGTACTTGATGTATGTCGTGCGTGTATTAAGTGTATATTGTGCGTGTATTAGGTATATACTGTGCGTGTACTAACCGTATACTTGATGTGTACTTATTGTATACAGTGTGTATACTTGTTGTATCAATCTACGTGCTACGTGGTCGTTAAAGTATATTAGGCTTGTTTTTCTTGTCTTTTTACTATTTTATGTATCTCTAATTTGATAAAAGGATTTTTGACGGATTGATGGAAAATATAACAAAAATATTTATATCCTGTAATTGGAATTTTCTTTACTAAAATTGGACCAATGTCCTATTTATGCCCGAAAATCAATTGTAAACGAACAAGTTTTCAATAATGTAAAAGATTTTGTACATAAATAATTTAAATTTTTCTTCATAAAATAGGACCAATATCCTAATTTTCAACAAATAATAGTCTCAATAACTGCCCATTGGTAATTGCATGCAATACAAATGTCTTCACCGAAATGACCTTGAATGAATGAACTCACTTTATGCATGGGTGCCCAATTAATTTAATGCTTTCTATGCTTTGCTTGATAGCTTTCCAACGCGTAAAAGTGCACTTTACCTTTCAATGTTTAAATAAGCTATATTGTGGTATTCATTACTTGTATACATTACGGGCACGTTTGGTTCGCTGTATTGTATTAGCCTGTATAGTATTAGTCTGTATAGTATTAGCCTGTATAGTATTAGTCTGTATAATATTAATGTGTATTATATTATACAGTGTTTGGTATAATATTATATTAATTTGTATTATTTTATATTGTATTTGATATATAATAGTATATTGTATTGTTTTTAAATAAAATTAAAAAATATGAAAAATTAAATTATTTTTAATATTATCAATTTAGACAAAAAAATTAATTGTAAAATACAATTTTTTAAAAATGTGCAAAAATTTCTTGAAATATAAATATATAATAGTAGATAAATTAACAATCAAACAAGCAATTTAATTAATAACATTCAATTATATAATTGAAATATATTAATAAATGTGTTAAAATTAATAATTTTATACATAGTCCCATAACAAATCAAAATAAATAAACTTAATTATTATTATTTTATTATTTTAGACATAATCCAATATGTAACAGGCTCATAAGTAGAAAATCATGCAAAAAATAATTTAATAATAATAATAATAATATTCAAACTAAATAAATTTAATAAACTATTATGACACACAAAATATATATTCACAAAATAAAAATGATAATAAAATAATAAAATAGAATTTATATAAAATGAGAAAAAGTAAAAATAAGGATAAACACCGTATTAAATAAATCCAGGGGGGAGGGGTGTACTATTTTATACTGTGTATATATGATAAAAACTAAATGTTGTATTATATAATACATGTATTATTTTTTAGAAAAATTAGCCAAACACCCTCTAATGTATTAGCCTGTATTATTTTATGCTATCCTGTATACTATACAGGAAAACAAACATGGCCTACGTGTATAAGATATCACATAAATTGACTATAAAACTAAGTAAAACACAAAAAGTTAACACTAAAACCTACTAGAAAACATAATAAAGTTACAAACTTACCATTGAAAATAAAATTTTAGCTATAAGCCTGGTCTGATTTAAATCGCTAAGAAGGCTGTTTTTGTGCATATGGGCTTGGGATTGTTGTGCAATGGTTGTATACATATTCTTTTTTTATCATTATTTTTTATTAACAAAATAGCCTAAAATATGTAAAAACACACACAAAATAAAGTTTAGTATCAAATATTGATAACAAAGTTTTCTAAGTGATATTTGCATTAATCGATGAAAAAAAAATATTATTTGTAAATACAGGCTGGGCTCGGCTTTTCAGTATTATTTGCTGGCTTAGACTTAGATTGAGGGATTTTTTACATAATTATAGGCAAATAAATAAATAACAAAAAAGAAAAAAAAATCATTTTCTCATTCTTTCATTTATACAACTTTTCTACATCTTTTCATTTAATTTCATTCTCCTAGTTCTTCAATTTCTTATCTCTTCCACCGACCACAGAAATCAAGCGCCGGCGAAATGTCTTCCGCTAAGGATGCCGATCCATCCCTAGGTTACATGACCGGAAAAGACACCGAGGTGAAGCTTTCTCGGCTAACCCGGGTGAAAAACAAAAGAAAGGGAAGGGAAGGGAACGACATCTGTTTTTTTTTTCATTCCCATTTTTCTCATGATTGATGAGCATCTGGTTTATTTTTTGCAATTTTTTTTTATAAAGAAGTTGCTCTTTAATTTAATTGTCTGCTTAATCACTCTCTTGTACTGTTATTTCCATTAGTTTTTAGCCTGTTGCCCCTAAAATTATTACAATTTCTTTCCTTTTTGGAATGCTGAAAATCAAGAATTAAATGATTAAGCATTTTGATTCTATAAAACCTGTGTATGCTAGATCATGTAAATTTTAACTGCTTCACTAAATTAGATTCTTCAATCTCCAAAGTCATTTCGGTGTCCATTTGGGATTTATTTCTCAAATTTTAATAGCAAAACTTTTATTACGTATCCTTAGTGAAATTTAGAGACTGAGAAATCTTGCTGAAAACATAACATAATCTAATACATGTGATATATTCAGGTGCTTTTGGATAATATTCCATCTGATTTGTGTTTTTCGTGTTTGTTTCTTAAACAATTTTACGTTTGCATGTTCGACTTATTAAGCTAAAAATGCCTTATTGTTTCTTCATTTTGCTTGTTTTTCTGGGAATTATGTGCAGCTTGTGCTTAAATGTAACATTTGGTAAGTAATTACTTCACCAAAATTGGCTTTAACTTGTTCAGCCTGAATCTTTTATGGAATTTGATTATCAAATTTTCATCTGATAGATTTCTCAAAAATTTCAATGCTTTGAAGATGCAGGGGAAGTATCAAAAATGGCAGTGGAAAAGGATATGTGAAGATTGATTCCATAAAAGACAGCTTTTGAGAATTCCACATGTATATTATATGGTAAATATCACTTAGTTTTTTGAAGGATGAACTAAAATTTTCTTATAAATCAGAGTTGTCTTAGGATAAAAGAATAGATTTATAGTAGCTAAAATTGTGAATGACTCTTTACTATATCAGTTATGGAATAAGGCATTGTAATCTATTTTTTTCCTAGAAAAATTAAAACGTAAATGATCTTTTTGGTATCTTATATTTCTTAAGGCTGAATTTCATAGAACTTTAAAATGTATACTCACAATTTGTGCAGCAACTAAGCACATCACATTATGTGAGAAATGAACTTGGCAACTAATGAATTTATAGTGGATTTCAGTTATGTTCAAAGAATGAATAGGAATTGTGACGTTGATATTTATTGATGATTTAGATAGGCCTATAATCTTTGTTATAGGACATGGAATAGAATTGGTGTTTTGCCTTTGTGGACTACATATATTATATGCTTATCAGTTTATTGGGAGCCTCATTTGTGTTTAAATATAGCATTTGATAAGTATACTGCACATGTACTTCTAATAAATTATGCATATACTTGATATATATTGTTTGTATACTTATTGTATACTGTGTATGTATTATATTATGTGTATGCTTTTTATATACTGTGTTGTGAGTGTACTTTTTGTATACTATGCATGTATTTGATGTATACTGTGAATGTACTTCCAGTACACTTAAAGTGAACTTGTGTGATATGCGTGTACCTCTTTAATATTGTGAATGTACTTCCAGTATACTTAAAGTGAACTTGTATGATATGTGTGTACCTCTTGTATATTGTGTGTGTACTTCTTGTATATGATGATATGATGACTATACTTCCAGTATATTGTAGATATATGCATATAAATTTATGTTGGTCCAATGTGTGAACAAGTAATGTTAAATATTACAGCTCTATATCATGTGTCATTAATATCTAAACTTTGAAGATCATTCTTTATTTTTGTGTTTGCTGACTTATCTCTGAATGAAGGTCCATAAAAGACCAATTTGGCAACACTTATTTTTCAATTTCCTATTTTTATTTTTGTAATTAATTTTTTTTTTTCCTTTTCTTGGATCTAGCTTGAATTGAATCTAACATTTTTTTTTTTGTTTGATTGCTATATATACAGTTCTTTTGTTTTAGATATCTGTAAAATTATGGTTCTTATTGATGTCAATTGGCATTTTTGCTGTCTCATTATCTCTTTTGATCCCTTCTATCCCGTAGCATAATTGTACTGCTGTTGAGTGCTGAGGACGAATTCCAATTTCACTTGGCATAGAAGTCCCAACTTATACTAACTCTGATAAATTTAATTTTTTTAGCAGTGTCATGTTCAAATTCTATTTGCTATTCTTTGCTCTAATGAATGTCAAAATGAGTTGATTTGTAAAAGTCAAAAGTAATATTTTTATATAATCTTTCTTTTTAAATTAGTACGTGAAGCCTAAACAATTAATTTCTGGCAGAGCTGTTGATTTTTTTTTTCACCCTTAACTATATTAGCAAGTTTGATATCCTTGCCCCAGGCCAATATGATTATCCATTCTCCCCTTTGCTTCTTACATCTTAAAAGAATAAGTATTGCTACAAATAGTACAATATAATGCATAAGCATAAAATATTTATTTTTATTTTCATCTGATCGGACATCATAGCATATCCCTAAAAGAATCGAAAAGTATTAGAAGGCATAAAAAATAAAATAAAAGAACACACATAATAGCAACTTTATAGTATATAGAATTTACTTATGTGTAACAATAATGCAAGAAAATCTATTCCATGGCTTACCATGGAGAATTTTCTGCTTGGAGAAATCAAACAAGTACATGCACATTATATATCAAGTACACTCACAATATATAGTAAATACATGCACAATATACGGCAAGTATATATACAATGTACTGAAAGTACACTCACAATATATATCAAATACACAAATAATATATTAGAAGTACATTCATAATATACAGCAAGTACACACACAGTATATATCAAGTATACGTACAGTATACTGAAAGTACAATGGTATACTGAAAATACATTTACAATATACATCAAGTACACAATATACACAAAATACATACACAACATACAAAAAGCACACGCATAGTATACATCAAGCACACGCATAGTATACATCAAGTACACACGTAGTATATAACACTACACGAATAGTATACATTAAATACACGCACCATACACCTAACTCTTAAATTAAATGACGTGAAATTTTAAATGAATTCATATCAAAACAATCAAATGCACCTCACATTTCGTTTTTAAAGTTTAAAATTACAAGAAAATAATGTAATATGAATCCATTACTATTACTGCTTTGATAGAAGAGTATTGATAATCTACTATTCACGCAGATGTATAGTAGGCATCCTACAAAATACAAAAATAAGCAGAACCAATTCTTAGAAAACATAAACTTCAAAGGCAACCAAGTAATCCAATACCCTTTGCCACATTTTGTGAAGCAAAATTCTATTTTCTGCCCATTATTCTACACTCTCTCACTTTCTCAGCTACGCAACTAATCAAACAAAATGCGATACAGAGAGAGATTCACACTTACCTTCTTCCTGAATCGACTTTGCCCTAGAAAATCTCAGCAACTTAAAGCAACTATGAGCAATGATCAAGAAAATAAAGAGTTTTCTGGCAAGCATGATATTCAAGGATTGATTTAAGAGAGTTACTTGAGAAAATTCTTAATTTGAGAAATGAAAAATAAATATCTGTTCAAGAAGAAAAACTAATCCTAAATCTGATATTTCTAATAAAACATTCTAAAAATGCAAGCTCTAAGAAATGAAATCCAAAACAAATATGAAAAATGGGTAACTTTTCATGACAGACATAAAATATTTAAAATTTTCCTAATCAGGAATAGTTAATTCAATCCAAGTGAGTCTGCGTGATTGTTTGAGGGACTTTTTTATAAATGGGGTATTTAAAAAAATTAATTAGCATTTTGGGGTATCCCAAAACTTAATTAGACATTTGGGGTAATTTGCTCATTTCCGCAACAATTTGTTGCGGAAATGGACAACCAATATTTTTTTTTTAAAAAAAGTTGAGCTGCTCTGCGTGGCAGCTTTTCCATTGGAAAATCATGGAAAAGCTGCCCTTACCTATTTTGTTTTAAATTTTTTTAATTTTATTTTTTATTTTGTTTTTTTAATTTTGGGATGTTTTCTTTTTTTTTTTTAATTTTATTTTTTTAATTTTAGATTAAAAAATACTTAATTTTATTGATATGAATAAAATATTTTTCTTAATACGTAAAAAATATTTCATTTTACTCAATTTGATAAAAAAATTATCCTATTTATTAAAACGTAAAAAATATTTTCATTTTATTCAATTTAATCAATAGAATAAAAAATTTGTAATTAATAACAATTTATTAATATTTTCATTTTATATTTTATTAATAACAATTTTATATTTTAAAATGAAATGAAAATAACAATTTATTAATAATAAATTTGATCATATTTATTAATAATAAATTTCAAATTTGATCAAATTTATTATCAATAGATCAAATTATTATCAATAGATCAAATTTGATCAAATTTATTATCAATAGATCAAATTTGATCAAATTTATTATTAATAAATTGTTATTATCAATAGATCAAATTTATTATCAATAGATCAAATTTGATCAAATTTATTATCAATAGATCAAATTATTATCAATAGATCAAATTTGATCAAATTTATTATTAATAAATTGTTATTTTCATTTCATTTTAAAATATAAAATTGTTATTAATAAAATATAAAATGAAAATATTAATAAATTGTTATTAATTACAAATTTTTTATTCTACTGATTAAATTGAATAAAACGAAAATATTTTTTACATTTTAATAAATAGGATAATTTTTTTATCAAATTGAATAAAATGAAAATATTTTTTACGTATTAAGAAAAATATTTTAAATTTTTTTTAAAAAAAATAGCTAAGGGCAGCTTTTCCATGGGTGCAGCTTTTCCAATGGAAAAGCTGCCACGCAGAGCAGCTCAATTTTTTTTAAAAAAAAATATTGGTTGTCCATTTCCGCAACAAATTGTTGCGAAAATGGGCAAATTACCCCAAATATCTAATTAAGTTTTGGAATACCCAAAATGCTAATTAATTTTTTTAAACACCCCATTTATAAAAAAGTCCCATTGTTTGAAGCATGATGAAATCAATTAAAACTAGACCTACTCCTACCTTTGATGTCCTCAATAATAGCATCAATTTCCTTCTAAAAGCTCTTTGGATCACTGCTTAAAGTACATACTCTTCTGGTCGCAGTGGAATTTAAAAAAAAATATATAGAAAATTGAAGAAAATGCTTTCCCTACCATTTTGACCGTAATATGCAGGTGATTTGAATGTGGGCAAAGACGGAACTGATAGAAATTTAGCTCAAAAAGGATAAGGAAAGTGGTTGAGTTTACCTTGTAGAGTTGCTCAGTGATGGCAGCACCGATGACGCCAGTGTAGAAAGCAGCAGCATAGAGAGTGAGAAGATGAGTAAAGGTTTTGGGTCAAATTGGACAAACTCGATTAAGATCTCCGCTGCCCTACACCAATCAACAGATACAAGCAAAATGACAGTGTCTACGAGGGAGATGGAAGGAGGAAGAGAACACCGGAAAAGGAAAAAGAAAAATATCGGTGAGATGAAAGGATAAAGAAAATCTCGAAGAAGAAAAGAGAAAGATGCCCGTCTGATGGAAGGAGAAAGAAAACGGAAAAGGAAAATGAGAAAATAGGGAGAGTAAAAGGAAAAAAAAAAAGTATTTTTGAAAATAAAAATTTAAAAAATGAAATTCACGAAAGATTATTTAAGAAAGAGTGTTATTGAAAAAAAAAAGTTCAAAAACCATTTTTTATTTTAAGTAATTTCCTCTTAGATTTATGTAAATTTTTGGTGAGCTTGGATGGGCTTGGGCTCAGATTTTTGAGTAACTCCACTTGAGCTCTGCATGAGTCCGACAAAACCCACAAACTGAAAATTCATGTGAATTTGTAGGTGCAGCTAGGTGTTGGTAGGTAGCAAGTAGTAACCATCTTAAATCACTAAATACTAAACAATTACAATTAATTATTAGGATTTTTTTTTATTATTTTTAAAACAATTACAAAGATTTGTTTATTGATAAGTGGATTTGTAATTAATCTGTGAATAAACCAGCAACTAACTGCCAGACATGAGCCTAAATCAAAGCTTGATTTTATTTCTTTTCATAAACACGCAACAAAAATTAATCATAGCTTAGCTTTTCTGATACGGCAATTAAACTAAATGTAGATGTATTTTCATGTGTCAAGAAAGAAAAACTTTTGGTGGCAAACATTCAACTGTGACTTACGTTTCCCCCCTTCATTTAAATTCTAAGAATTTGGATTGAAATGTTTAATCCTTTGTGAAAGGTTTAATTCCAACTTGGACCAGACCTGTTAATGTAATTGTATTCATATAATATACTTATAGAAGTGGAATTTCGTATAGGTGATTCGGTCATCTACATTACATGGAAACTATTGAAGAATGTGATATGAAATTGGGATTTCAATACATTTTTTATGTTATACAATGAAGTCCATTAGGACTTGCATAGATTTGATAAGAGAGGTGGCTGTAGGGATAACCATGGGGCAGGGCGAGGAGAGGCTCCCCACATACTGCCCCGCCCAGGGGCGGGAATTCCCCGTCCCCGTCCCCGCTGGGGATATGGGGGAAAAATCTCCCCCGTCCCCGCCCTCGCAGGAATCCCCGTCCCCAATGAAACTATACAATTCTAAGCCGATAGAAATTTTCGACCCGAATAAAAAATGTTTCACAATATTTACCTTGCAAAATTTAATAATTCATGACTTAAAATTAAAAATATCTCATACAATTTAAATACAAATACTTATAAACATTTTATATAATTAAAATACAAAATATTTGTAAATATTTTATACAATTCAAATATTAATAATATCACTTGAACAATTTATACACTGAATTTAATATATATATATATATATATATATATATATATATATATATAAAATAATAAAATGTTAATTATTTTTTTTTTGGGGCGGGAACCTCGTTCCCCATCCCCGCCCCGAATTCAAGGGCGGGGATTTTTTTTCTCCCCGCCCCTGCCCCCCCGGGGAAAAAATTCGGGAATTCTTCACCCCGTTCGAGTCGGGTCCCCGCCGGGGACGGGAAATCCCCGCCCCATGATCATCCCTAGGTGGCTGTACGCTTTAGACGCTTTTGTTGATATCTCCATGCAACTTGAATGCGCGTAGCTGCCAGACCTCTCCAATATGGAGATGCATACCTATCAGAACCCAAAGATTGAAATTTGTTAGATAAGTGCAGAGGAGAGAAGTACAATATTTTACACATAAGATGAACCTAATTCATAAATACAGAAATGACCTATGAGAACCATACAGTGTTTTATATTAGAATGTGCAACTCTAATATCATGCCTTGAGTGAATGTTTAAGCCATTACTTTGAAATGGCTTAAACATCATAGAAATGGCATGCAGTATTCATAACTTGCTTAGAAGAATTCTCTAGGTTTCCTTATTATTCAATCCACAATCTCGAAGTTCGTTGTCATGTACTTCAGCAGGTCTGGGTACAAATTCAGTGTGGTTCAGGTTGGTATTCCTTGTAATTCGAGTTTCAGGTGATTCGGTTCAGGTTGGTTTTTAACCCGGACCTACTAATGTACACCCCTAATTTCAAGAGCTTCAGGAGTTTTCTTTGCAGTAAAGCATGTTTCCTTCATTCCATCTCAACATTCTATTATTTATAATGACACTAAAAAAATTATATATATATAACAAAAAATCTATCAGGAAAATTTTCAGGGTAATTAATTGCTGTTTCAAGTCATGAAAGAAGATGAATTGGGAGAGAAATAACCTTATGGCTCCTTGAACACGTGGATTCCGCAAGTTTCTTGCATACTGATTTGTTACTTCTTCAAGGTCTGCAGCACGAAGTGAAAATGCTTCCACATTTGTCAAGCATTTGACGGTCCTGCTGCTAAGCAATCGTTGCCCGGGAATCCTGATTTTCTTTCCATCTGTAGAGAAAAAAATAGTTTCTAAAATGTTTTAACTTTTTGCTCATCATTGCTACAGCTTGGGCATGCAAGCATAGATAGCATCCTAAAACACATGCAAGCACACAGCCCTCATTTCACTGTGACTTTCTAGAATTTTCAAGTCAGAATTCCCAGATTCATACCAAAATGCAGTTGACTTATCCATATGCTTCTTATGGTGCATCAAATATTCCAATAATCACATGTTTATAATCAAGAAAAGTTGGCAATCACAGACAGTCGATAAATTGATCAAGTTAATTTAAGCAAAGAGTCAAAGGTCGTACCTTTGTTAACTGACGAATTCTCAAGACACCAAGTGAGAAGTTCCTCACCGCAGACATTGCCTTCACATAAGGGGACCTTAGTTCCATCTTCTCCAATGCTTTCCAGCTTTCCACGCACGATAAAGACCATCTTCTCAACTAGACCACCCTGGCGCAAAATCTCACTTCCGTTAACGTATATCTTTTGTTTTAGTCTCTCACAGATGGCATCCAAGACATGTTCATCCATCTTATCAAAAATCCAGACCTGCAAAATCCTTCACATTTTTCAATTTTCAGAAAATTCAGACCTAGTTAAAATGAGGTAAACGATTATGAATTAATAAAATATTTGGACTAACAATGTTATGATCCTCCTATTGCTCAACGCATTCTGGAGTTTTAACCTTGTTTCAAGTGGCAAAGAGAAATATGCCCTAAATATCACCAAAAAATTTAAGACTGCCGTCATGTGGTTTCAGAAATTTAAACACCTCTACATTGAACCAATTCAAATTTGTCACAATGTCCCAATGCTCTATCAATTCAAGATTTCTATAGCTAACTCTACCACTTCCAGCCAGTAAATATTCATGCAAGCAAGAATCAGAAAGGATTCATACAACCATCAGAAGAGAACATAAAGTTTCACAAGGATCCAAGGTGAAAGGTACATTAAGGATAAATTTGTGAAAAGAAACAAAACAATAAATTAAGCATGTTAGAATGTGAGGGAAGATGAGACAGATATTAGAGGTGGACCAAGAGAAAACAACAGTACTGTTGTCCATGGATTGAGCACAGATTTATTTGTTTTCCTGAAAATTCAAGAATTAATAAGTTTTCTATTTTTGTGCCATGTCATTGGACAAGCTAAGCCCATGTAGGAAGATCAAAGGAGGAGAAAAAAGGAAACTAGATAGGACCCTAATAAATAAAACACCTTCTTTCCCTTTTTCCCTGTGCAAAGAGCACACTGAAGTATTTTCTTGTTCGTCATACCAAATGCAACATAAGGGAAGCTTGCTAACAAGTTTAAAATGATTAAGCTCACAACCTTGAAATAGTAAAAAAATATATATATATATCTTCTTTATACTTTTTCATGGCATTTACTAGAGAGTGAAAAGAAGTAAACCATCCAAGGAAAAAAAATTAAAATAATTGATCATTGACAATGGTTAGCATAAACATTGTAAGAGTAAACAAAGAAAGCAAGCCCAGAAATGTCATGCCCAGCTTTTGAAATAACCATTTCCTAAATAATTAACAATATTGGAAGACTACATTTAAGTGACGGTTGTATATACCTTAAGGATGTGAACACGAAGTTTTGCCTAATTAACAATATTGGAAAGCAAGCACATATCTTTTTTGAAATTATCTTCTTGAGGCAACACGAAGTGTTCAATTGTCGCCTAGATCTAGAAAGGAAACTACTTTTTTACTTTTAATCCAAAATCAAGCATTTCAAATTAATTTGCCACATGATGCTAGAAGGTTTCATAAAAAATTGGTAATTTGTAAAAACATTCTCCACTGGATCATCCCACATAAGTGTTGACTATTACGATTTGTTGTCTTAATTTGTTAATTCTATAATTAATAAGCTAACTGTATACTTCCTAATTAGTCGTAGGATTTCTGTATGAAATCACTTGTACATTGATTGTTATATACAAGTGAGATAATCAGAATATTTCCTTTCACAATATTCTTCATGGTATCAGAGCCTCTGCCTTTTTGAAAGTTGAGTTTACTTCCTTCTGCAGTAGTTCTGTTCTTAAAAACGTTTCCAGTACACCATTTTCGGCAAGTGTAAAGAGGTCGTGTTTCGTCCCTCTTCTTTCGACACCGCCCTCACCAAAGCAATTCGACCGGTACCCAAATTTCCGGTGCCATCTGACCTCGTGCGTGAGTACACATGCCACCAGAAGCACTCAGCTCCTTGTCCACTAGCCGGCGCGTGTACCATCCTCCGATCACCTTCCGCCACCGAATCTTGCCTAGACCTGTTCGCAGCCTTCTCCGACTCCGACCAGCTACTCTCCGGTCATTTCTGAAGTTTTGAGTTTTTTGGGCTTCTCGTAAACAGGTTCTACTTTGGGTTCTATTTTTTCGGATTCTTTTTCACTACTGTTCCTTGTGTTATTATCTTCAAATTAATTCCACTATCATGTCAGATACTAAGAATGTAGAAAAACATTATACTATTAATTATGGCCCCTATTCTCAAATTAGTCTTGTTAAACTAGATAACAGCAGTACCTATTTAGCCTGATCTAAATCATGTTTACTGTCTATCAAGGCTAGACAGTTGCAAGGTTATATTAATGGGGATAAGAAACCACCTGTCATTGAACCACTTTTAGTCAATGGGACTGATAACTCATTGGTTATATCTTGGCTTATTTATTCTATGTACCCCAAGATATCCCAACAACAATTATTGTTTGACACTGAAAAAAAATATGAAAAATTGCAAAAACCACTTATTCTCGTATGGAAAATGATGCTCGGATTTTTGAACTCCGTAACAAAATTCATGTCACAAAACAAGGTAAGCTTACTGCTTTAGATTATTGTAATAGTGAGAATCTATTCACTTTATTCAAAATAGAAAATATACAGGTATTTATACAACATACTAGGGCTAAATTAGGAAAGAATTAAATCCCTATAGTCAAACTAAATCCCTATAATTATGCTACAGCCTGTACGTATCTTAACACTCCCCCTCAAGCTGGAGCATAGATATTAATCAAGCCCAGCTTGTTACAAATATAGTCAATTCGATTCCCAGGTAAAGCTTTAGTGAATACATCAGCTAATTGACTCCCTGTTCTAACATATGAAGTTGAGATTGATCCATCTTCTAGCTTTTCCCGAGTAAAATGACAATCGACTTCTATATGTTTGGTTCTCTCATGAAATACAGGATTATTTGCAATATAAATAGCTGCTTGGTTATCACACCATAAATTCATTGGTTTAAACTGAACAAACCCAATCTCCCCAAGTAAATGACGTAGCCATATAAGTTCACAAGTAGTCTGTGCCATGGCTCTATATTCGGATTCTGCACTTGATCGGGATACAACACTCTGTTTCTTACTCTTCCAAGAAACAAGATTACCCCCAACAAAAACGCAGTAACCAGTGGTAGAACGCCTATCTGAAAGATCCCCTGCATAATCTGCATCTGTGAAACCTTCTATAGCGTGGTGGCCATGACTTCGATATAAGATGCCACGCCCTGGTGCACTTTTCAGATATCTTAAAATATGTACAACAGCATCCCAATGTGAAGTTCTAGGAGATGACATGAACTGACTAATAACACTCACTGGAAAAGCAATGTCAGGACGAGTGATAGTAAGATAGTTCAATTTTCCTACAACTTTCCTATACTTTTCAGGATTTTCAAACAAGTCTCCATCTTCAGCTTTCAGCTTCACATTTGGTATCATAGGCGCATCACAAGCTTTTGCCTCAATAAAATCAGTACCATCTAATAAATCCAGGCAATATTTTCTCTGAGATAGATAAATCCCTTTATTACTACGAGAAACTTCAATCCCTAAGAAATATTTTAATGGTCCTAAATCTTTTGTTTGGAAATGAGTCCCAAGGAAAGTCTTCAACCTCGTGATCCCAGCTTCATCACTACCAGTTATTACTATATCATCCACATATACAATCAATAAAATGCACCCAGAACTAGATGATGTAAAGAATACTGAGTGATCATATGCACTTCTCTGTAGGCCAAAGTCAATCACAACTGTACGGAATCTCCCAAACCAAGCACGTGGAGACTGCTTCAAACCATACAAAGACTTTTTTAATTTGCACACTTTCCCAGACTCCCCCTGAGCAACAAAACCAGGTGGTTGCTCCATGTAAACTTCTTCATTCAAATCCCCATGCAAGAATGCATTCTTCACATCCAGTTGATGTAGTGACCAACCATAATTAGCAGCCAAGGAGATAAATAAACGAACCGACGAAAGTTTCGCAACTGGAGAAAAGGTCTCCGAATAATCCACTCCATATGTTTGTGCATATCCTTTAGCAACTAATCGAGCCTTCAATCGAGCAACAGAACCGTCAGGATTCATTTTAACAGTAAACACCCACTTACAACCAATGGCCTTTTTCTGGGGAGGCAAAGGCATAAGATCCCATGTATGATTCTGCTCTAAGGCCATCATCTCTTCTTTCATTGCAGCTTGCCAACCATCATGAGCTAAAGCTTCAGCAAGTGACGTGGGAATGGCAATAGAATCTAAGGAAGCTACAAAAGACTTGGAGGTAGGAGATAAAGCATGATAAGACACAACAGAAGAAACAGGGTAAGTGCATGTTCTTTTACCTTTGCGAAGAGCAATAGGAAGGTCAAGGCTAGCATCTGGTTGAGATGGAGAATCTGAAGACGAAGCAGGAGGTGTCTCGATAAGCGGGTGTATACGCCGAGAATAAACTTGACGAATAACAGGTCGAGAGGGAGGAGAAACAACCTGCTCACTGACAGTATAAATAAGAAAATCGTCCCCTGAATCACTAGTATGCAAAGGAAAGGACCCAGAGGAACCAAAGAAAGGTGTATTCTCAAAAAATGTAACATCAGCAGAGACCAAATAACGACCTAAAGAGGGAGAGTAACACCGATACCCCTTTTGTTCGCGAGAGTATCCCAAGAAGACACACTTAAGAGATTTAGGATCTAATTTTGAAACCTGAGGTCGCATATCTTGAACAAAACAGGTACTCCCAAAAATTCGAGGAGTAAGATGAAATAATGGAGATGAGGGAAAAAGAAGAGAATACGGAATCTGACCATTAAGAACAGAGGATGGCATTCTGTTGATAAGAAAACAGGCAGTGGAAACAGCATCTACCCAAAAAACTTTAGGAACCTGCATATGAAACATTAGAGCCCGGGCAACTTCTAATAAGTGACGGTTCTTCCGCTCAGCTACACCATTTTGCTGAGGGGTAACAATACAAGAAGACTGATGAATAATACCATGCTGGGAGAGATAAGATTTAAAAGTATGTGAAACATATTCTTTAGCATTATCACTTCTCAAAATACAAATTGACTTATTAAATTGAGTCTTAATTTCAGCATGAAACGCACAGAATATAGTAAATAACTCAGAACGAGATTTCATAGGATAAAGCCAAGTAACTCGAGAATAATCATCAATAAATGTCACAAAATAACGAAAACCAAGTTTGGAAATAACAGGACATGGACCCCATACATCAGTATGAACCAAGGAAAAAGAGGACTTAACACATTTATTTAGTCTAGGGGAATAAGATACTCTATGGTGTTTAGCAAATTGACAAGCTTCACACTCTAAAGTAGATTTTCCCGTAAGACTAGGACATAATTTTTGTAAAATTGAAAGAGGAGGATGACCAAAACGACAATGAAGCTGTAAAAGAGAAGACGAGCTGGTGCACGCAATGGATCGAGGTACAGGTACAGAAGTTGATTCAAGAGCATACAAGCCATTCACCAGACACCCTTTACCAAGAATCTGCTTCGTCCCAAGATCCTGAAAAAGACAATAATTGGGATAGAAAATAACACAACAGTTAAGATTTTGAGTGATTTGACTAACAGATAACAAGTTAAAGGGGAATGATGATAAACATAAAACAGATGATAAAGGAAGAGATTTGGTTGGATTTGCAATCCCATGTCCAATTACTGAAGCAGTAGATCCATTGGCCAAAGTAACACAAGGGAGATTATCAGTAGACTTGAAAGAAGAGAGAATACCTGTGTTGCCGGTCATATGATCTGTAGCACCTGAGTCAATAACCCACCTACGAGATGAGGTGGAAAGACAAGCAGTAGGGTTACCTGTATTAGCCAAAGCTGATATCCCAGAAGGTAACTGCTGTGAATCATAAGCGGCAGTTAAACGAGCATACTCATCTGCTGAAATGGTAACAGAAGGAAAGGACGACTGTGGAATTGGTAAGATGCCATCCTGAGTAGCTACATTGGCAAATTTTTTATTATGCAACTGTCCTGAGTTCTTTAAGGGTTTCCCATGTAATTTCCAGCAATTCTTTTTTATATGCCCCTCAACTCCACAATAATGACATGTACGAGAGTTACCGCCACTACTATTTCCACTTTTGCCTCCATGACTACTATTCGAAGTATTACTAACCAATGCCACTGTATCATTGGGTACCATACCAGAAGACAGATCACCGTCTTTACAAACTCGAAGTAGACGAGCATAAACTTCAGTAAAAGAAGGAAGAGACTCACTAGTTAACAATTGTGTGCGTGCCACATCATATTCAGAACCTAATCCTGCCAAAAAACACTGTACCACAATTTGCTCCTCTTGTTCTTGCATTTGCTTTATGTCAGTAATAATAGGAAACATAGATCTCTTTTCTTCAAATGCTTGTTTTACTTCAGTATAATATTGAAATAGGGAGCGACCTTTTTGTTCCGCTCGATAAATCTTTAATAAAAGATTATGAACACGAGACATATCTTGTTTGCAAGCATATAAAAATTCTAGATATTCCCATAATTCCTTAACACTTTCACAATGATTCACAACATCATCAACAGCAGGATCTAAAGTATTCTGAATTTGATTAAATAACTTATAATCTTCCATCAACCATTTTTTTCTAGCATCAACGTCATCCTTAGGTGGTGGATAATTAGTTAAGTGGCCTTCCAAATCTACACTAGTCACAAATCTACGAACAGTTCTCTTCCATTGCGCATAATTACTACCTCCAGTTAATTTTCGATCAGTAATTTTGGACGAACCCAACATGATTTCAGTAACAGTTTTCCTATCACTAGTTTCGGCCATTTAAAGTAATCCAAACAACTTGTATTCAAAACCGACAGTAAACTCCCAACAATTAAATAGCTTAAAATCCTCAAGTAAATCAGAATCCAGGACAAAGTGGATAACAGAACCTGGAGATCGAAACTTGAAGAACCAGAGGGAGCTGAGGCAGAGAGTGGACAGAGCAAACGGAAGAAGCTCACACCTTCAACCAGGAGAGATCAGCCCACGGTGTCACCGGAAAGAGGCCGGAAATAACAGGGCGACGCCGGAGATGAAGACGGAGGTCCAGCCGCCAAGCCACGCGCGCTCACTCGCCGGCGCGTGAGGAAGAACAGTAAATCGGAGAGGCGCGTGTAGCCCACTCGCGGCTCCGACGGTCACCGGAAAGAGGTGAAATGGCCGGAAATACGGAGGCGCTTCTTCCTGAGGTGGTGGTGAGATGAACGGATCACCAGAAGATGTGACCGGAAGAGGCAGTATCGTGAGGAAGAGCAGTGGACTTCGAGCGGCGCGTGAGATCCACTCGCGGCTGCAATGGTCACCGGAATTTGTGCAGAGGCCGGACTGATGAAGGGGAACCTCCCTATGGTGGCGGTGAGGGAAGTTAGTCACCTGAAGGACGTGACCCGAAAAGAAGGAACAGGATCTTCACACTGAGATCCAAACAGAAGAGAACCAGAACAAGAATTCTAATACAGGAGAGGAAATCGCAAACCTCAACCCTCAAACAAGAACCCTAAGGCTCTGATACCATGTAATAGTGAGAATCTATTCACTTTATTCAAAATAGAAAATATACAGGTATTTATACAACATACTAGGGCTAAATTAGGAAAGAATTAAATCCCTATAGTCAAACTAAATCCCTATAATTATGCTACAGCCTGTACGTATCTTAACAATTATTTTTCTGAACTGGATAGTTTATGGCAGGAACTAGTTTATTATTAAGATTTTCAAACCAAGTGTGTTGATGCGGTACTGATGCAAAACATGCTTGAAAAGGAGTGGGTCTATGATTTTTTAGCTAGCTTGAACCATGAATTTGACCAATTGAGAGTTCAAAGTATTAGCAGGTCCCCTTTTTCCACTCTTGAGGAGGCATATTCTTATATCATATCTAGCAGGAAGAGACCAAAGAGATGCCTTGCTTTACACTGCACTGGTTGAGAAGTCGGGCTTAACTGCCCATGTTACTCACGAGCAGTCGTAGGGTATTACCTCTGATAAAAACTATATGCATTGTGATTAGTATAGAAAGCCAAGGCATACAAAGGAGACTTACTGGAAGTTGCATGGGAAACCTACTAGAGGTCGAGGGGAAGGCTCAAGCAAATATGTTAGAAACAGTCGAATCATCCAAGGAGACAGCTTCAGTTGAAAGTCTCTTCTGATGAAATTCAGCATTTTACGCGTCTTCTGTCTCAATTCAACCCTTCCTCCAGTACTACCTCTAATTTTGTCAAGTCAGGAAACACTTTTACTCATCTTGACTTATGGATTATCAATTCTGGTGCAAATAGACATATGATAGCCACTTCTAAAGGCTTTTTTAACTACTCTTCTTATCTAAAAAGGAATAGTGTCAGGGTTGCTGATGGGTAATTTTTTACTCCAAATATTAAGTAGTCTTTTGTTTTTCATATTCCTCAATTTCCTGTCAATCTTTTATCTATCAATACTATCACCAACGCTTTAAAATATAAGATTGAGTTTTCTCATGATTATTGCATTTTCCAGGATCTTCAAATAGGGAAGACGATTAGCAGTGGTAAAAAATATGATGGCTTATACATGATGGAAGACAGTCGAGGCTTGGCCCTTTTTGGAGGATATAAGGATGTCAAACAGGAAATAATACTGTGGCATAGGCAGTTAGGGCATTCATCTTTTTGTCTTAGAAAAACTATGTCCCAATTTATTTTCTAGAACTCGGTTTTATTCTTTATCATGTGATGCTTGTGAGTATGCTAAACACAATAAAAATTCTTATCATTTAAGTGATAATAAAACCATTGTTCATTTTATGCTTATTCATTATGATGTTTGGGAGCCCACACAGACTGCGTCTTTGTCTGGAAATCGATAGTTTGTTACTTTTATTGATTGTTACACTAGAATGACTTGCATGTATTTGATTAAAGCAAAAAGTGATGTTTTCTCAAACTTTTAATCTTTTCATGAAATGGTTCACATCCATTTTGATCCTAAAATAAAAGTCTTGCGAACTGATAATGGGACAGAATATATGAATTGTAGGTTTGGTACTTATTTGATGTCTCATAGGATTGTTGATCAAACTAGTTGTCCTTATACTAGTGCTCAAAATGGGATAGCTGAAAGAAAAAATAGGCATTTGTTGGAAGTTACTAGATCCCATATGTTTACTATGAATGTTCCAAAATCATACTACGGGGATGCTCTACTAGTCGCAGCCTATCTTATTAATAAAATGCCCCTTAAAACTCTCAACTTCAAGACCCCTTTTAGAAGTCATAGCCGGAAAGAATGGCTATATTGTTCCACTAAAGGTTTTTAGGTGTGTCTACTTTGTCCGTACTAGGAATATTGGAAAATTAGATCCGAAAGCGCTAAATGTGTGTTCATTCGGTATTTTCCAACCCAAAAGGGATACAAATGTTATCACCCTCTATCTAGAAAGTTTTATATGAGTATGGATGTTACCTTTCGGGAATTCAAACCTTACTTTGGAACTAACCAATCATCTCTTCAGGGAAAGAGTAGTGAAGAAGTGATGCCTGTGGTCCTTCATGATCTTGTTTGAAGGGAGAATAAGGAAACTGTTTTTCAAAGGGGAGAATAAGGAGACTAATGTTTAGGAGGAGAATGAGAAGATTAATGGGGAGACTAATGTTCAGGGCGAGAATATTGTTGGGCGTTTAGATAAACCTGATTAGTTGAGATACTTGAGGAAAAACAGGTCTGAAGAAGCCATCATGCATCCTACACTGCAAGAGTTTCTGGGTGAATTATCTTCTGATTCTGATTTGAATTTACCCGTTGCTCAAAGAAAATGAGTCAAATCGTGTACAAAACATTTTATTTCTAATTTTGTTTCTTATGATTCCCTGTCTCCCTCCTGTCGAGTCTTTGCATTGTCTCTTTTCTCTATGTCTATTCCACAAGATTTGAGGGAAGCTATCACAGATCCAAAGTGGAAATAAGCAATGGTAGAAAAAATGAAAACTCCTGCCAAAAATGAAATTTAGGAACTAGTTGCTCCTCCAGGCAAGAAGTTAGTTGGCTGCAGGTGGATGTTAATAATAAAACACAAAGCTGATGGTTTGATTGAAAGATTCAACGCAAGATTAGTGGCAAAAGGATTCACTCAGACTTATGGAGTTGATTATCAGGAGACATTTGCACCTATTGCCAAAATGAACACAATCACAATCTTGTTATCCTGTGCAGCTAACGTGGATTGGGATTTGCAACAATTTGATGTGAAAAATGCATTCCTACATGGAGACCTGAAAGATGAGGATGCGGAACCCTAAGGCTAAAGAACCCCTAAGAACACACAATATGGCAAGAACAAGAACTTGTATAAATCCCCAACCCTAATGAACTCCCAATCAATTTATGAAAGGAAACGCATATAATAAGGTTGATTTAAAACATAAGAACAGATTTCGCCACAAGTAAATACCTTGATAAGAAATTAGTTCTTGATGCAAAAGAGGAAGACAAGCAAATCCTCTCCCTTGAAGAAAATTCGGCCAAACCAAATGATGATATTCAAAAGTGTTTAAAATCTGCCTTTTACAACTTATAATGAGGTATTTATAACCCCCAAAAGGTAGGTAACCCTAAATAAGTCAAAAGGCCACCTAACACATGGGCCTCCCACCAAACCCTAAATAAGTCAAAAGGCCACCTAACACATGGGTCTCCCACCAAACCCTAAATAAGTCAAAAGGCCACCTAACACATGGGCCTCCCACCAAATAACTAAAACCCAAACTTATTAACTCTAAAATACAGCCCACAAGCCTAAAATAATTAAATTAAATGAGTCCAAGCTAAAATAAGCCCAACTCACTTAAAATAAGCCTATTAAGCTATATAAGAATCTAACTAAATAAATTAAAACAAAACAAGTTCAACATAATAAAATAAGCCCCTTGGACCACCTAAAGCTACTCTACTAGCTTAAAATATTCGATCAAGCCCATTTGATTCTTCTCATGACCATTCGGCTTTATTGGATTGGTCATAGTGTCATTCGGCTCCAATCTCTCTTGAGTTTCCATAATTTCCACAATTTGACCCGTGTAGGATTGCCATGATGGGTTGACCCCCCGGTGCACGCATCATTTACAGTGAGAATCCTCCTGGCTTTGAAAATGAGATAACTTAAGGAAAGGCGTGCAAACTAAAGAAAGTCTTGTATAGGTTGAAACAATCCCCGAGCGCTTGGTTTGACAAATTTAGCAAAGCCGTGATCTCTTTTGGGTATCAACAGAACAATCCTGATCACATCCTCTTTATGAGACAATACAAGGGTAAGATCACTCTTCTTATTGTTTATGTTCATGACATAATGAGGACAAGAGATAACAAAGAAGAAATGGATCGGCTGAAGAAGCTACTGGCCTAGGAATTTGTGATCAAAGATCTTGGAAAGTTACAATACTTATTGGGAATTGAAGTTGCCAGATCAATAAAAGTAATATTCATTTCTCAAAGAAAATACATGCTAGATCTTTTGGATGAAACCGGTATGTTGGGATGTAAACCAGCAGAATTGTCCATTGAAAGCAATTATAAGCTGCAAGTAGGAACTTTGGAATCAGTTGATAAAGGCAGATATTGGTTGGGAGGCTCATCTATTTGTCTCACACCAGACCAAATATTGCTTATGCAGTCAATTTGGTAAGTCAGTTTATGCATGATCCTAGAAAATCTCATATGCATACTGTTTTTTGCATTTTGCGGTATCTAAAGTCAGCTCCAGGAAAATGTCTTCTTTTCTCCAAACATGGCCATCTTCGAATTGAAGTATTCACAGATGCAAATTGGGCTGGATCTCTAGATGACAGAAGATCCACCTCTAGTTATTGCACACTTGTTGAAGGTAACTTGGTCACTTGGAGAATCAAGAAATAGAGTGTGGTTGCTAGATCTAGTGCAAATGCAGAATAGTGAGCTATGGCTCAAGGTGCCTATGAGCTTTTATGGCTACAAAAGTCACCAGCAAAGCTGAAATTGACTGGCAAAGACAAACTATACTTATATTGTGATAACAAAGTTGCAATCAACATTGCTCATAATCCTGTTCAACATGACCGGATGAAGCACATCGAAATTGATCGATACTTCATCAAAGAAAAGCTAACTGATGGTGTCTTGAGTTTTTTCCATGTGATGTCGAAAATATAACTAGCAAATGTTTCCACAAAAGGACTCAGCAGTCAAGCCTTTTATACCTTAGTTTGCAAGTTGAGCATGGAAAATATTTTTGCACTAAGTTGAGGGGGAATGCTAACTATTATAATTTGTTGCCTTAGTTTGTTAATTCTATAATTAATAGGCTAGCTGCATACTTCCTAATAAGTCGTAGGATTTCTCTATAAAATCCCTTGTACATTGTTTGTTATACACAAGTGAGATAATAAGAAAATTTCCTTTCACAAAATTCTTCAATAAGTTATCAGGTCCTAAGGATCAGAATTGTGCAATATATTTTGCTGAGTGATAAGCATGTAATATGCATGAAAGGAATATAGTTTGTTATTATACTAGGAGTACATATCTCACTTTCTCAACAAATGTGAAGAGGTGTCGTCTTATCTCTCTCTGGAGATCTTCTGGCAAATTCTCCAAGAGCATTGCTTCATTTACCCCTCTTGTTGCTGCCCAATTATACCTTTCAGCTTCTAGCACTTTCCTACATTACAGCAATTCAATGAACATCAAACAAACAAATATTGCAACCCAGATTAAATAAATTTTATGAGAAACATTTCAAAATAATTTGTATATTAGGATGACAATATGCTGTGTTCAAACAGCAATTTTTCTACTCTTTCGTACAGCACAAACAGAACAAATATTTCCCCTACAAGGGTGAAAAAGTTATTTCCTATCAAGGTGATATTTTTTCCAATTAAGCATTAAGTAGGATAAACAAAACATGGAGGTTGTCTAAAATGTCAACCAAATCACCATTTGTGGAGTCAATTAGTTCAGTTGCCAACCACTTCAACCATAAAAGTGGCTATACAATCATTGAAGAGATATTAAAAAAATACATGAGATGTTATCTTGATTTCTAATTTTACTGTTATTTATAAAAATTAAATTACTTGGATTGTGCTCACATTATGGACATTTCATTATGTAATGATGTGGATGCTATATATTCATATTTATTATTGGCTTCATACCTATACATATATTGCCCCTTGTACTGGCCTATTCTTTCCACTTAGCCCCCTGCACTCATTTTTTCTTTTTTAGTAAAAAGTGCCTACTGCACATATAACCCTTGTGGAATCGATTTTTGTTCCACCTAGTCCCTACATTGCTGATGGAACTCCATGTCAGCTATAGGGGCTAAGTGGAGCAAAATTGAGTTTATTGGGGGTTCTATGTGGGAAAAGAAAAGGCAAGTACAGGGGCAGATCAAGTAAAAAAATGAATATATGGGACTAAGTGAATAAATGGTCAATTATGAGCCGCTTCATATGTTTTAAGCTCTCATTATTAATGCAGTTTTTAAATGGCAAATTAATCTTAATTTATCTTGGCTACAGTAGAAATATATTCTCTCAGTGAGAAAGCACTTTGCGGATAAATACTATTCAAGTTAGAATATATGATGACACTATCATTTTGCAAGATATATGAGGCATTTTCTTTATGCATACATCTTAACCATATCAATGTGATGATTGGATCTGCGCCAGGTCCAAATTTCACCTGCTGAGAGTTACACATATTTCTATTACAGTTCCACAGATTTTGTTGGAACATTGCAGCAGGTGTCAAACATAGCCCAAGAAGCTATAAGTCTTTTGAAGTTTCAGAGGATAATATAATCACTAAATCAAGTTGCATGAAATAATAGAATTTGTATTCCCAGCAACATTATTAAGTGCTCAAGGATGCGAGCCTAAAGAAAAAATGTTGCTAAACTTTTGGGCCCAAGTCTCTCACAACATGAAAAAAAAAAAGGTGAAACAAGTCATTGAAAATCTTTCAACACAAATATATGTTGCTGGAAAGTATCAATGTACAAGAAAAGAGTCCAGCCTGTAGTTGAGGAGTTACAATAGAAAAATAAAGCAGTAACTATAATATATCAGAACAGCTCAAACATATAGCTAAAATATAGGAAAAACTAGATAATTTTTTACTGCACTATTAAAATTTGATGCTTAAGGAGAACAGAAATGCTTCTGCAGATGAAAAAACAACTTATTATTTGCTTAATTGTGAGCAACAGAATAAGCCCAAACCATAACATAAGATTTTCAATGAGAAACTTAACTATCTATTCCAGTTCCAGTACAAGGTCTAATTTTTAGAACATAGCATCATCATATCATTTTAAGTTAATGCTTCAATGCTTTAAGAAAAAGGCATTCTGTCTTTAAGAGGGTGGATGGGTGGGGGCAAGGAGGATTGTTGAGTTTATAACGGCTCACCTTCTTAGTTTTGGTGGCAAACGGCGATGGCTCATCCACTGCTCAACATCACGACGTCTTAGTGACATTTCCAACCTCCTAGGAGATAGAATGAAAGGAATTCATGAAAAATGAAGTCATTAAACATA
Source organism: Excoecaria cochinchinensis (assembly GCA_947683425.1). Classification (NCBI taxonomy): domain Eukaryota; kingdom Viridiplantae; phylum Streptophyta; class Magnoliopsida; order Malpighiales; family Euphorbiaceae; genus Excoecaria; species Excoecaria cochinchinensis. The sequence continues at coordinate 13,002,873 of CANTUQ010000098.1, forward strand.
TAGTTATTCTTAAAAGCAAAGGAGAATTCAAGGAAATTCCTCCTTGAGAAAGCAACATGCAGCATGTAACATTCAAGGCAATCCATGCATTCTAATAAAGTATTAACTTTAAGAGGCAGGAAGATAATAACATTCTTGGCAGTCAAATATCACAGAAGAAAAGATGCTGACTACTGTGAAAAATTTAAGGTGAAAAAAAATGGGGTTCCTCCCTCAGCAAAACCGGTTATGACAAAATATAGAAAGATAACCAAAATAGCTTGCCCAAAAATCCTCCCTTTCTCCTTAGACAATCTCAGAATATATACAAAGCATCCAATCTAAATTAGGAAACTAATTAATTATCCATTAGCCTAAGATAAAGCTAATCTATACAAGGAAAGTCAACTGTACAAAATATAAGAAACCTATATACACTGATATCCCCCCACAAATTGATACTGGGCGATCCGAAAGCATCAATTTGTTAACAAGTAGCTGATGACGACCACTAGAAAGTGCCTTAGTAAATACATCGGCAGTCTGATGCTCAGTAGTGATATGAGGTAGAGAGATGATATGAAAATCATATGCCTCACGAACAGAGTGACAATCCACTTCAATACGTTTTGTGCGCTCATGAAAAACTGGATTAGCTGTAATCTGAATAGCACTAATATTATCAGCATGAAGAGGTGTAGGATTGAATTGGCAGAAACCAAGCTTAGCCAGAAATCCCCAAAGCCAAAGAATTTCTGAACAAGCAAATGACATAGCTCTATACGACTCAGTAGAAGATTTAGAGACGCAATCTTGCTTTTTGCTTTTCCAAGAAATCAGTGAAGAACCAAGAAACATGCACCAACCAGTAATGGACCGTCGAGTATCAGGGCACCCAGCCCAATCAGCATCACTATAAGCAACAAGATGAAGAGAAGAGTCGGTTGGAAAGAACCAACCTCACGCAGAGGTACCACACAAATAACGAATGATCCGACGGACAGCAACTAGATGAAGATGCCTGGGTGCTTGCATAAATTGGCTCACCTGTTGAACAGCAAAAGAAATATCTGGACGAGTAATAGTCAGATAATTTAAGCTACCAACAAGACGTCTATACAAAGTAGGATCAGATAGAAAATAACCCTCATCACGACAATATTTAACATTTACTTCCAAGGGAGTATGAACAGAACGGCCATCCTAAAGACCAAATAAAGAAATGAGATCTTGAGTATACTTATGTTGATGTAGAAAAATACCATCTGACTAGACGACGTTTCCCAATATTCCTTGTTGTCCAAAATAAACACCCTTGTAAATCTGTTACAAGTTTTCATGAATTTCTCCCGAAAATCCTAAAGGCTGACCGTTCGGATCGACCTGGGGTTCGACGCCGCGAAAACGGAGCGAACGAAATTTTTAACGACCGACGGGGTGCCCGTCGCTCGGTGTTCAGACGGGCAGCCCGTCGGTCACGAAAAAGTATAAAAGGAGCGCCTAGCGACGCCCCTTTAGTTTTTTCTCTTCTTCCTTTTCTTTCTCGCAAAACCGACGCCGCCTTGTGGTTTTTTGCCCTTTTCTCACTCATTTTTGATCCGTTTTGCGCACCACTTGCGCCAAAACGACCCTTGCACCGTCGCGCACCTTTGGGATTACTTTTTTCACACTTTCGTTAAGTTTTTTTTCAGTACATTTCGTCGACTAACAGGTTAGTTTGTCCTATTTTTCTACTCTTTTCTGCTTTTTTTTAAGTAATTTGCATGTAAAATGTATGTCTAGTATATTTTAGCAAAATGTAGGACTAAATTTTGCACAATTATGCTTAGCCTTTTGGACTGTATACAACGCATAACCATAAGAATATGAATATGTATTGATAAATAAAAATTATGAATGAAAAAAAAGAACTATGGACTTGTAAACTTGCCCTCGTCTAACTCGATTTTAGGACTAATTTGGACTAAATGAAACACGTAAATAATTGTTGCTTGCAGCCTGAGGCCTGTCCTATTATTTTGTTTTTATGTGCAGGGAGTTGGGCACATCCTTACCGAGATGCTACCCAAATTTTTAAAATTTTCTGGGTAGGAACATTCTTGCCGGAATGCTGCCAAAATTTTTTGGTAGGCACATTTCAGCCGAAATGCTGCCGGAATTTACAAATTTTTTTCATGTTTTGATCGGCTTACTGGCAGTGACAATGTAAAACTAATTTTTTCTTCTTTTCAGGATGCCTCCACGACGCAACATTCCCCGTGACCAGGCTGAGCCTCAGGCTCGTATATGGATGAGCGACGAGGCCAGGGAGAGATTCCGAGTGTTTGCTCATGTACAGTTCAGAGCCAGCCGTTTTGTCTCCAGACCCTTCTTGCAGAGCATGGGGATGCTAGAGGAGGTTTTTTTCTTTAGCTGCAGCTGCAGGATGGACGGAGTTCTTGTAACCATCATTTCAGACTCATCCCGAGGTTGTCCAGGAGTTTTTGGCTACCCTCCATTACAGGGGATTCCAGAGATCAGACACTGAGGAGGGGGTCATCCAGTTCTGGGTCAGAAGGCACCACCACAGCATCACGCGCCAGAGATTTTCTGAGGCCATGGAGCTACCATATGGGGATGATGTCATGATTCCCCAGAGAACTGTTAGGAGACTGCATTGGGAGATGATCGCCATGCCGGGAGTGCCGTATGACCATGATACTGCTAAAAGTACGGTGCTCTCGTTGCAGGCACTACGGTATGTACACAGAGTGCTCTCCAGCTCTTATTTGGGCCGGGCAGATAATCCGGGTTCTGTGAACGGAGCTAAGATCTGGAGCCTATGGGCAATGATAGCTGGCCGGCGCCTCAACATTAGCCACGAGATTGTGGCTAATCTGGTCCGAGTCTCATGGGGAGCAGCCCCTATGGTATGGGCAGGAGGAGTGGTGACCAGACTGCTGCTACACTTGGGAGTCGACCCAGACAGTTTCAGGCCTCCACTGGATGAGTGTGTATGTGGATGTCTCAGCAGCTCCGACACTACATCTAATTTTGTGAAGTCAGATAACACTTTTGCTCATCTACACTTATGGATTATTGATTCTGGTGCGAACGGACACATGAAAGGCTTTTCTAAAGGCTTTCTTAACTACTTGTTTAAAAAGGGATAGTATCAGGGTAGTTGATGGGTCTTTTAACTCCTATTTCTGAGACAGGTTCTGTTGTCTGCACTTCAAATATTAAATTGTCTTATGTTCTTAATTTTTCTCAATTTCCTGTTAATATTTTATCTGTCAATGCCAACACTAAAGCTCTACATTGCAATATCTTATATTCATGTTCCTCAATTTTTTGTTAATCTTTTATCTGTTAGTGCCATCACTAAAACTCTAAATTGCAAAGTTGAATTTTTTCCTATCATTGTGTTTTACAAGACCTTCAAATGGGGAGAGTTGGCAGTAGTAGAGTGCATGATGGCTTATATATGGTAGAAGGAAGTCGAGGTTCAATTTGGTGTCAAGCCCTTTTTGGAGGACATAAGGATGTCAACCAGAAGATAATACAGTGGCATAAACAGTTAGGGCATCCATCTTTTTTTGTCTTAGCATAACTATATTCTAGTTTATTTTCCAGAACTCAATTTGAGTCTTTATTTTGTGATGCTGGTAAGTATGCCAAACATACTAGAAACTCTTATCATTTGAGTGATAATAAAAGCATTTTTCCATTTATGCGTATTCATTATAATGTTTAACGGGTTGCTCAGACCGTTTCTTTACCTGGAAATTGATAGTTTGTTACTTTTATTGACTGTTGCACTAGAATGACCTGGATTTATTTGATAAAAGCGAAAAGTGATGTCTTTTCTTTCATTCCATTCGTAAAATGGTTTGCAACCAATTTGATGCTAAGATCAAAGTTTTGAGAATAGATAATGGCACAGAATATATCAATAGAAGGTTTGATACTTATTTGGAGTCTAATGGGATTGTTCATCAAACTAGTTGTTCTTATACTAGTGCTCAAAATGGAATAGCAGGAAGAAAAAAGAAACTTATGTTGGAGGTTGCTAGATCTCTTATTAAACAATCAATGTTCCAAAGACATGTTTGGGAGATGCTATTCTAGTGGCAGCCTACCTTATCAATAGAATGCCCCTAAAATCTCTTAACTTCAAGATGCCTATGGAAGTCTTAAACGAAAAAAATATTATATTGTTCCTCCAAAGGTTTTTTGGTGTGTCTACTGTGTCTATGCTAGGAATACTGGAAAACTAGATCCAATGGTCCTTAGTTGAGTGTTCATTTGGTATTCTTCTACCCAGGAGGGATATAAGTGTTATAATCCTCCATCTAGAGAGTACTATGTTAGTATTTATGTTACTTGAATCTTACTTTGAAACTATCCAATCACCTCTTCAGAGGGAGAGTTGTGAAGAAGAAGATGAAGAAGTAATGCCTAATTTTGTGCCTCTCAATGACCTTTACTCTAAGGGAAAGTTCTAGAGAAATTATTGTAGTTAGATAATAAGAAGAGACTGATGTTCATGGGAAGATTAATTTTCAAGGGAAGACTATTAATGCTCAAGAGGAGACTGTTGTTAGACGTTTAGATAAACCTAATTTGTTAAGATATTCAAGGAAAAACAAGACAGAAAAAGTATCATGCAACCTACACTGCAAGAACTGTCTTCATATGGCAAGTTATCTTTTGATTTTGATTTGAATTTACCCATTGCTCAAAGAAAAAGAGCCAGGTCATGTACCAAACATTTTATCTCTAACTTAATCTCCTATGAGTCCTTGTCTCCCTCCTATAGAGCCCTTGTCCATTTATACTTTGTCTATTCCACAAGATTGGAAGGAAGCTATCGAAGATCCCAAATGAAAAGAAGCCATGCAGAAGAAACGAAAGCTCTTGCCCAAAATGAGAATTGGGATCTAGTTACTCCTCTAGGCAAGAAGTTAGTTGGTTGCAAATGGGTGTTCACAGTAAAGCACAAAGCTGATGGCTCGATTGAGAAATTCAAAGCCAGATTGGTAGCTAGGAGACTCACTCAAACTTATGGAGTGGACAATTAGGAGACATTTGCACCTATTGCTAAAATGAACACGATTAGAATCTTGTTATCCTGTGTAGCCAGCATAGATTGGGATTTACAACAATTTGATGTTAAAAATACTCTTCTTCATGGAGACCTAGAAGAGAAAGTACATATGGAGATTCTGATGATGAAAGAACTCAAGGAAAGGTGTGTAGACTGAAAAAAACCTTGTTTGGACTAAAACAGTCTTCCAAAGGATGGTTTGACAGATTCAACAAAGCCATAATCTCTTTCGGGTATCAACAAATACTAATCATACCCTTCTTATAAGACATCACATAGGTAAGATTACTCTTTTCATTGTTTATGTTGATAACATAGTGAAGAAATTTAGAGTAAGATTTCTTACTTTTGCATTAACACACCACAAGCATTTATACAAGAATTAAACCAAAAAAGTCAGAAAATATCAGCTCCTATATTTTCTCCTAAATATGCTCCTACAGCTAACACATTACAATTGTCAACATAACAGCTAATGTACACAGCCAACTATCAATATTCAACATAGCTGACTAACAATATTCAACACTCCCCCGCACGTTGGTGCAAAAATATTACATATGCCCAACTTGTAGACTATGGTGTGAAAAGTTCGATTTTTAAGTCCTTTTGTGAAAATATCAGCTAGCTGTCTATCTGACTTCACATGGAATAAACCCAAGATGCCTTCAGTTAGCTTTTCTTTGATGAAATGTCGATTCGTCCGGTCATGCTGAACAGGATTATGAGCTACACTGATGGCGGCATTATTGTCACAATATAAGGATAGTCTCCTTCCCTCAGATAGTCTCAATTCTTCTAGTAGCTTTCTCAGCCAAAGTTCACAAACACCTTGAGCCATAGCCCTGTATTCTGCTTCAGCACTTGATCTTGCAACCAAACTTTGTTTCTTACTTCTCCAAGTAACTAAGTTTCCTCCTATAAGAGTACAATATCCTGATGTAAATCGTCGGTCATTTAAAGATCCAGCCCAATCTGCATCTGTAAAAGCTTCTATGTGGAGGTGACCATGTTTGGAGAAAAGAAGACCCTTTTCCTGAGGCAGACTTCAAATACCGCAAAATTCGAAAGACAGCCTGCATGTGAGAGTCTTGTGGATCATGCATGAATTGACTCACCAAGCTCACTGAGTAGGCTATGTCTGGCCTAGTGTGTGAGATAAATGAGTGTCCCAACTAACCTTTGATATCTCTCTTTATCCACTGGCTTTTCAACTTCTGATTGTAGCTCGTGATTGCTCTCAATAGGCATGTTTGCCGGTTTGCATCCTAGCATACCGGTCTCATCCAAGAGATCTAAGATGTATTTTCTCTGAGAAATGAAGATTCCTTTAGTTGATATGGCAACTTCAATTCCCAAGAAATATCGTAACTCTCCAAAATCCTTTATATCAAATTCCTGAGCTAAAAGCTTCTTCAGGCGAACCATTTCTCCTTTATCGTCCCCTGTCATCACTATGTCATCAACATAAATTATAAGAAGAGTGATTTTTTCCTTGGAGTGTCTCATAAAAAGGGTATGATCAGCATTCCTCTGTTGATAACCAAAAGAAATCATGGCTTTGCTGAATCTATCAAACCAAACTCTTGGAGATTGTTTCAATCCATACAAGGCTTTCTTCAGTCTACACACCGTTCCTTAAGTTCTTTCATTATCAAAACCAGGAGTTATCTCCATATAAACCTCTTCTTCTAGGTCTCTATGGAGGAATGCATTCTTCACATCAAATTACTGCAGATTCCAATCCAAATTAGCTACACAAGATAACAAGATTCTGATTGTATTCATTTTGGCAACAGGTGCGAACGTCTCCCGATAGTCAACTCCGTTAAGTCTGAATGAATCCCTTTGCCACTAGTCTGGCTTTAAATCTTTCAACCGAACCATCAGTTTTGTGTTTTATTGTGAACACCCACTTATAACCAACTAACTTCTTGTCTGGAGAGTCAACAAGTTCCCAGGTTTCACTATTTGAGAAAGCCTTCATTTCTTCTACCGTAGCTTCTTGCCATTTTGGATCTGTGATAGCTTCCCTCCAATCCTGTGGAATAGACATAGAGGAAAGAGACAAGGCAAAAACTCTATAGGAAGGAGACAGATAATCATAAGAGACAAAATTAGAAATGGAATGTTTTGTACAAGACCTGACTCCTTTTCTTTGAGCAATGGGCAAATTTAAATCAAGATCAGAATATGACTCACCCCAGGATTCTGGCAGTGTAGAAGGCATGATAGCTTTTTCAGACCTATTTTTCCTCAAGTATTTCAATAAATCAGGTCTATCTAAACGACCATCAACATTCTGCTCCCCCTGAACATCAACAATGTTATCCTCCTGAACAAGATCATGAGTTACCACGGGTTCATTTATCACCACAGGTTCATTTATCACCACTTCTTCACTACTCTCCCCCTGAAGAGGTGATTGATTAATGCCAAAATAAGGTTCTGATTCCCTAAAGGTAACATCCATACTGACATAGAACTTCCTAGATGGGGGGTGATAACACTTATATCCCTTTTGAGTTGAAGAATACCCAATAAACACACATTTTAGTGTTTTCGGATCTAATTTCCCAACATTCCTAGTATGGACAAAGCAAACACAGCCAAAAATTTTTGGTGAAACAGTATAGCAAGTTTTTACAGTTAAAACCTCTAAAGGAGTCCTAAAGTTAAGAGCTTTGAGATGCATTCTATTAATAAGATAGGCAGCTACCAGTATTGCATCCCCCAATATGGCTTTGGAACATTCATAGTAAACATAAGAGATCTAGCAACTTCCAGCAAATGCCTATTTTTCCTTTCAGCTACTCCATTTTGAGCACTAGTATAAGGACAACTAGTTTGGTGAATGATCCCTTGAGATTCTAAATAAGTTCCAAATCTACTATCCATGTATTCTGTCCCATTATCAGTCCTTAAAACCTTTATTTTAGCATCAAACTGGGTGTAGACCATTTTATGAAAAGATTGAAAACAGGAGAAAACCTCACTTTTTGTTTTAATCAAATATACCCAAGTCATTCTGGTGCAACAATCAATAAGGGTAACAAACCATCAATTTCCAGTCAAAGAGGGTGTCTGTGTGGGTCCCCAAGCATCAGAATAAAAAAGCATGAAAGGAACAGTGGTTTTATTGTCACTTAAAGGATAAGAATTTTTTGTATGTTTAGCATACTCACAAGCATCACGGGATAAAGACTTAAACCGAGTTTTAGAAAATAAACTGGGATATAATTTTTCTAAAACAAAAAAAGATGAATGTCCTAATCTCCTGTGCCATTGTATTATTTCCTGATTGACATCCTTATGTCCTCCAAACAAAGCTAAGCCTTGACAGTCGTCCATCATATATAAGCCATCATATTCTCTGCCACTACCAATCCACTTCCCTGTTTGAAAGTCCAAAAAGATACAATAATCAGGAAAGAACTCAACTTTACAGTTTAGAGATTTAGTGATAGAACTGACAGATAAAAGTTTGACAGGAAATTGAGGAACATGAAAAACAGAAAACTTAATATTTGGAGTACAGACAATGAAACCTATCCCAGAAATAGGAGTAAATGACCCATCAGTTACCCTGACACTATCCCGTTTTAGACAAGGAGAGTAGTTAAGAAAGCCTTCAGAAGTACCCGTCATATGTCTATTCGCACCAGAATCAATAATCCAAGAGTTATGATGAGCAAGTGTGTCACCTGTTTGGGCGGAGTTCGAGGTAGCACTAGATGAAAAATTGAGTTGTGACATAAGGCGCCTGAAATGTTGAACTTCTTCAGAGGAGAGACTTTCGACTGGGGGTATCTCCTTAAATGATTCAGCTGCTTCTAACATATTTGCTTGAGCCCTAGTTGGATTGGCTCGTTTTCCCCCAAAACCTCTGGTAGGTCTCCCATGTAACTTCCAGCAAGTTTCTTTTGTATGCCTTGGTTTTCCACAGTATTCACAGTGCACACGATTTTGATCAGAAGAGACACTCTTCAACTGCTCTTGAGTAAAGTGGACAGTTAAACCCGACTTTTCAGCTGGTGCAGTATACAGCATGGCACCTCTTCTGGTTTCTTTCGGCTGAATATAAGAGTGTGCCTCTTCGAGAGATGGAAAGGGAGATCTACCAATGACTTGAACTCTTAATTAGTCAAATTCGGAATTCAAACCAGCCAAAAAATCATACACTCGCTCTTTTTCAATCATATTTTGGATTAATATAGCATCATCAGGACACTTAACTTGAAAATTCTGATAATAATCCAATTCCTGCCACAAACTGCTCAATTTAGAAAAATAATCCGAAACAGTAAGCTCACCTTATTTCATGTCACGAATTTTGTTCCTAAACTCAAAAATTCGAGCATCATTTCCCATACGAGAATAGGTAGTTTTTGCAGCCTTCCATATTTTCTCTGCAGTGTCAAGCAGTAAATATTGTCTAGAAATTTTAAGGTGCATAGAATTTAGAAGCCAAGACATGACTAATGAGTTATCAGAGTCCCATTGACTAAAAGTGGGGTCGGTAACAGGTGGTGATTTTTTATCTCCAGTAATATATCCTTGCAATCTTCTGGCTTTAATAGATAATAGGCATGATCTAAACCAGGCTAAATAGGTATTACTTCCATCTAATTTAATTGGGCTAATTTGACCATCATTGGCCGTATAAGATTTCTCTACTTGTTTGGTTTCAAATTCTGACATAATGGGAGTTTAAAAATACAATGAGCACAGAACAATTCAGTTTACAGAACCTGATTACGAGAAATTCAAAACACCAATTCTTCAAAAGTGGCCGAAGATTAGTTGAACAGGGTTGGAAGAGTCTTATAGCTGGCTTCTGGTGACAGCAAAGGATGGATGAATGAAGAGCAAGAACGGCAAAGAACGTGTAACCCCAAAGAAAACCTAACGGCGATTTCAGAACTGACCTATGAGGTACTGATCGGAATCGCAGGAGGCCGGCGACCTGGGTAGACAAGATCCGGTGACAGAAGGTGGCCGGAGGTAGCAAGGTTGGTGCCGAAATGATCTGACGGCGCGTGTGGCCACGCGCAAGGTCGGACGGCGCCGAGATTTGGTGCACTGACCGGAATCGGCTTGGGCTTCTTTCCGGTGAGGGCAGTGACGACAATGAACGGACAGATTGCGACCTTGATGAAGAGCTCAACGTACTGATGTGAACAGTAATGCCGGAGTCTGATGCCGACGTGATTCCAGACAGAGACCGAACAAAGGCTTGTCTTCCTTCCTAGGTGAGCAGCGTCATTTAGAGAGGGAGATAACTCAACCTCTTAGATTGTCGAAAAAAAAATAATCCAGTACACGATTGCTGGAACCAAGAACTGAAAAATCAAGAACTTTACTACCAGGGAGCAAACTCAACCTTTAGAAATGGCAGAAGCTCTGATACCATGAAGAAATTTAGAGTAAGATTTCTTACTTTTGCATTAACACACTACAAGCATTTATACAAGAATTAAACCAAAAAAGTCGGAAAATATCAGCCCCTAAATCTGCTCCTACAGCTAACACATTACAACTGTCAACATAACAGCTAATATACACAGCTGACTAACAATATTCAACACATAGTAATGATAGAAGATGATGAAGAGATGGCTCGGCTGAAGAAACTTTTGGTCAGGAGTTTGAGATCAAGAATCTTGTGAAGCTACAATATTTTATGGGAATTAAAGTTATAAGATCAACCAAAGGAATCCTCATTTCTCAAAGAAAATACATTCTATATCTCTTGAATGAAATTGGTATGCTGAAATGCAAACTGGCGAAATCACCTATTGAAAGCAACCATAAGTTATAAGCATGGATTGGAGATTCAGTTGATAAGGATAGATATCAGAGGTTGTTTGGAAGGAACATCTATCTCCCTCACACTAGACCGAACATAGCATATGTTGTCAGCTTGGCTAGCCAATTTATGCATGATCCTCAAGAATCTCATACGCATGTTGTCTTTCACATTTTGCAATATCTAAAGTCAACTCTAGGAAAATGCCTTCTTTTCTCCAAACATGGCCGCCTTCAAATAGAAACCTTTATCGATGCAGATTAGGCTGGATCTCCATATGACATGAGGTCTACATCTAGTTATTGCATGTTTATAGGAGATAACTTAGTCGCCTAAAGAAGCAAAAAAAAAAAGTGTTGTTGCTAGATTAAGTGTTGAAGCAGTAAGGTGTCTCTGAGCTTCTTAGGTTGTAAAAGTTACTAAAGGAACTGAGATTATTTGGAGAAGCTAAACTATTCTTGTACTGTGACAACAAGGCTACATTCAGTATAGCTCATAATCACGTTCAACATGACTGGACGGAGCACAATGAAATTGAACGAAACTTTATCAAAGAAAAGTTGAGAGGTGGAGCCTTGAGTTTAGTCCTTGTAAGGTTATACAAACAGCTAGTTGATGTGTTCACAAAATGACTCAACAATCAGACCTTTCATACTTTGATTTGCAAGTTGGGCATGTGTGATATCTTTGCACCAATTTGAGGAGTGTTGATTGTATTGATTTATTCCCTTAATTAGATGATATTGTAATTATGTATCAATTATAGGCTTGTTGTATACTTCCTAATTGAAAACACAATGATTTTCTATATATTTGTATTGAAGAAACAACAGTTATTTATACAAGACTAGAAAAGCTAACTAAGGAAACTCATATTTGTTAGCCTATAAATCTGCTCCTATAATCTTGCTATGCTATACAAGGAAAACTAAATATTACAGCTAATTACAATCAGTACTGTAACACTCCCCCCCAAGCTGGAGCATAGATATTAATCATACCCAGCTTGTTACACAAATATTCAACTCGAGAGCCATTTAAAGATTTTGTGAATAGATCGCCTAACTGTTCTCCTGTCTTCACATGTCCTGTTGAGATGACATTATCTTGAATCTTTTCACGAATAAAGTGACAGTCAACTTCAATATGCTTAGTCCGTTCATGATACACTGGATTAGAGGCAATATGAAGAGCAGCTTGATTATCACACCAAAGTTTTGCTGGAGACGAAGGATCTATACCAATTTCAGCAAGCAAATGACGAATCCACAAGATTTCACATGCGGATTGTGACATAGCTCTGTATTCAGATTCTGCACTAGATCTGGATACCACTGTTTGCTTCTTGCTCCTCCAAGATACTAAATTCCCTCCAACAAAAACACAATAGCCTGTAGTTGACCTCCTATCGATCTTGGATCCTGCCCAATCAGCATCAACGAAACATTCAATGTGAGCATGCCCGTGATCACTGTACATTATACCTAGGCCAGGAGCACCTTTCAAATAACATAAGATCTGCTCTAGAGCTTCCCAATGCTTGACTGTAGGAGCAGTCATAAATTGACTAACAACACTTACTGCAAAAGCAATATCTGGACGAGTTACTGTGAGATAATTCAATTTTCCAACTAATTTCCTGTATCTCTCTGGATCATCAAAATGATCGCTATCATCCTTTGCAAGTTGCACATTAGGGACCATAGGAGTACTGCATGGCTTAGCTCCTAATTTCCCAGTTTCTGCAAGCAAGTCAAGAACATATTTTCTTTGTGATAGAAGAATCCTCTCCTTGTTTCTCAAAACTTCCACTCCCAAGAAATATTTCAGCTGGCCCAAATCTTTAGTATGAAATCTACCATGCATGAAAGACTTAAGTGAAGAAATACCTGCAGAATCACTTCCTGTAATCACAATATCATCAACATAGACCACCAGAAGAATAACTCCAGCTTCTGATTGTCTGTAGAAAACTGAGTGGTCACACTGACTCTTCTTTAGCCCAAACTCTTGGACAACCTCACTGAATTTGCCAAACCAAGCACGAGGACTCTGCTTCAATCCATACAGAGATTTCTTCAGATGACAAACTTTTCCATACTCCCCCTGAGCAACAAAACCAGGTGGTTGCTCCATATAAACTTCTTCCTGAAGATCGCCATGAAGGAAAGCATTTTTGATGTCTAATTGATGTAATGGCCAATGTTGGGAAGCTGCTAAAGATATGAATAAACGAACAGAACTCAATTTGGCGACTGGGGAGAAAGTATCAGAATAATCTACCCCATAAGTCTGAGCATATCCTTTAGCAACAAGTCGAGCTTTAAGCCGAGCCACAGATCCATCTGGATTAACTTTGACTGTAAAGACCCATTTACAACCCACAGCCTTCTTCCCATATGGTAAAGTCACCAAATCCCAAGTTTGATTTGTATCCAAGGCATTTAGCTCTTCAAGCATAGCAGCAGACCACCCAGGGTGACTCAAGGCTTCCTTAACTGTCTTAGGAATAGATATAGAATCTAAAGATGCAATTAAAGAGCATGTCGAGGAAGACAGATGGTCATAGGAAACAAAATTAGCAATGGAATAAGTGGATTTACAATTGCGTGTACCTTTACGAAGAGCAATGGGAAGATCGGGGTCAGATGGAGCAGGATCAGATGACGAAGGTGCTGGCGCAGGACATGTATCATTAGTGTCTTTTCTTCGAGAGTAGACCTGGACAATCTGTGGTTTGGCTAATGTTGAATGATCATCAGTTGTTGTCGGCTCAATAGAAGGAGGAGATACATCAACAGACGCTTGAGAAGATTTCACAGTATAAATGAGCCACTCATCATCCTCACCCTGACTTGTAAGAGTGGATTGAGATGAAAAGAATGGTTTATCTTCTGAGAATATCACATCAGCTGAAACCAAATGTCGCTGCAGATCAGGAGAATAACATCTATATCCCTTTTGAAGGCGCGAGTATCCCAAGAAAACACACCTCAATGCTTTAGGGTCTAATTTAGTAACATGGGGACGTACATCGCGAACATAACAAGTACTGCCAAATATCCGTGGTTCCACTGGAAAGAGTGATTTATGAGGAAATAAAACACTATAGGGTACATCACCTTGTAACACCGTAGAGGGCATCCGATTAATCAGAAAGCAAGCTGTAGAAATAGCATCAACCCAGAAATGCTTAGGAACATTCATCTGAAACAATAAAGCTCTAGCAGTCTCAAGTAAATGCCTGTTCTTTCTCTCAGCAACACCATTTTGAGAAGGGGTATCAACACAAAAGGACTGGTGAATAATACCATGTTGAGACATGTACCTCTGAAAAGAATCTGACATGTATTCCTTAACATTATCACTTCGCAATATATTCACAGAAGCATTAAACTGTGTTTTAACTTCAGCATTAAAAGCAGAAAAATGGGAAAAAACTTCAAAACGATTCTTCATAAAATAAATCCAAGTCATACGAGAAAAATCATCCACAAAAGTAACAAAATATCTGTACCCAGTTTTCGACATAACTGGACAAGGACCCCAAACATCTGAATGAACAAGTTGAAAAGAAAACTCAGCTCGTTTATTAATTCTAGGACCGAACGAGCTACGATGATGTTTTGCAAAATGACAAGACTCACAATCCAAAGAAGATACATCATGAAATTGTGGACATAATTTCTTCAAAACAGGTAGAGAAGGATGCCCCAACCGACAATGTGCATCAAAAGGAGAAGCTACACTGGAACAAGCAACAGATCGTGGTACCCAAGAATCAAGGATGTAGAGACCACCAGATACATGTCCTTTACCAAAAATCTGCTTCGTCATAAGATCCTGAAAAAGACAATGATCAGGAAAAAATGAGACACAACAATTGAGGTCTTTGGTAAGTTTACTCACAGATATCAAATTAAAAGCTAGGTTAGACAGATTTAGAACAGAGGATAAAGTAATAGAAGAAGTTGGTTTAACAGTCCCAGACCCCACAATGTTGCATGATGTCCCATCAGCTATAGTAACAGGTGAAGGAGCTTTATGAGATCGAAAACTAGAAAAGGTATTAGAATTACCTGTCATGTGATTTGTGGCACCAGAATCAATGACCCAATTCTTGGTAGAGGAAAGAAGACATGTGTTACCTGTCTCAGCAGGGACCGAAGTCGAAGATCCCTTTAACATTTCTTGGTACTTAGCATAGTCCTCAACCGAAATAGTGATATTCTGCTCAGAAGATGAACCAGAAGTAACAATATTAGCAATTTGTGTCCTCTGGTTGCGATTCTGCAATTTCTTACAGTAGCGTTTCGTATGACCTGGCTCTTTACAATAGTAGCAAACAATATCATTATTGGATCTATTTCCTCCTCTCTGCACATTCTTCTTACCAGTGTCACTTCCTCCTTCTTTGACAACAAGAATACTATTTGACTGACTAGATAAAGCATTATCTGCACGTAATAGCCTACTGAACACATCTTCCAAAGTAGGAATCTCAAAACCAGAAAGAATTTGGGATTTGGCCGTCTCAAATTCGGATGGCAAACCGGCCAAAAAACTCATAACTGCCATTTTTTCTCTCTGAGCTTATTGTTTCCTAATGTCCGCACTAAAAGGTAAGAGCATGTTCAATTCTTCATAAGTTTTCTTGAACTCCATAAAATAGGTGGTGAGAGGTTTAGCCTCTTTTTCAGCACGATAAAAGGCTTTACACACATCATAAATGCGAGACTCATTCCTTTTTCCAGAGTATAAAAAAGCCAAATAATCCATTAATTCTTTCACACGTTCACAATGAGAAATTAAACCAAGCACATTCCTTTCAATTGAATTTCTAATTTGTAAGAGTAATTGTGAGTCATTTCTCATCCAAATTTGTTTTTCAGTTTTATCAGTTGGAGGGTCATCAGTTAAGTGATCGTCCTTATCCATACTACGAAGATAAATTCTAATAGTTCTACTCCAATCAAGATAATTGGACCCATCCAATTTTTCTTCTGTAATTTTAGACAAAGGAATAATCTCACTAACAGTCTCCCTAACAGTCTCTTTACTATCGCCCATAATCTCCACAAATTATAAAAGCAACAATAAAGCAGTAAGTGAACCAATACACCAAGCAAAACAAAATAAATGCCCAAACCTCTCAACCAAATAAAATAAAGTAGGATCCAATAAAGAACCTGGATACCAAAGCAGCAGCAACCCTCAAAACACAAAACGCAGCTACAGTCACAAAGAAAGGAGCAGAATACCGATTGAAACCAAATACCACTAGGAGAGGAGATCTCCTCAAGAAGACACCGGAATCTGACCGGAGACAACCAGGCGACGCCGGGTACCAAGATCGGAGCTTCAACTGCCTCCACACGCGCCGGCGAGTGAAAAATGCACAGAAACTTCTAGCGGCGCGTGAGCCCTACGCGCTAAGAATCCGGTCACCGTACTCCGGGGAATGGCCGATCGGGACCTCGTGCACCTCTCTCCACCGACGGTGAGACAAAACGGTCACCGGAAAATGTGACCAAAGGAGAACCGAATCTCACCCGAAAGATAAAGAACAGAAACCCAGACAAATAATTTCCCAGAATATCCTATAGCTCTGATACCATGAAAACACAATGATTTTCTATATATTTGTATTGAAGAAACAACAGTTATTTATACAAGGCTAGAAAAGCTAACTAAGGAAACTCATATTTGTTAGCCTATAAATCTGCTCCTATAATCTTGCTATGCTATACAAGGAAAACTAAATATTACAGCTAATTACAATCAGTACTGTAACACTAATCAATCATAGGATTTCTGTATAAAATCTTTTGTACATTGGTTGTTTATACACAAGCGAGATAATAAAAAAATCTATTTCACAAAATTCTTCAAAGATAAAATGAAATTAAACATGATAAAATATTTAAAACTACTTAGTATTTTACTAGCACCTCATAATAAAAAGCTTTACCTCCTACCAAGAGCCTGCAGAAAGTTCTGGATATTTCCTATAAGAAAAGCAAATAGCAATAGGCCAAGTCCAACAATGGCCATGGTAAAGAGGACTTCCCAAACAAAATAACTTGGTGTTTGATTTCCAGCAAGAGTACTGATTTGCTTCATAAAAAGAAAAAAAAAATGCATCCTCTTTAGGACAAAGCAAATAAAAGTAAACTTATGTGACATTCACAATAAAATTGAGTCCTAACTACAGCAACAGTTATCATAACAAATAATAACAGTATGAAGTATATCACTCCAAATCAAAATAAAGTCATTAAAGCCCAAAGGTTATACTTTTATATGATATTGACCAATCACATCTATGTCCAATGAAAAATCCAAGCCATTTTTGGTTTGCACCTCAAGACTTTTTAGTGAGATAGTGATACATGGTAGGATTTCTTCACTTTCTGATGGTAGCTGAAGTGTTTTCCAATTGTTGTAATGATGAATGACCTTCAGTTCTAGATTTTCCCAAGGGCCTCTAAGTATGATGCTTATAACCATTTTTAAGCTTTTCCTTTTTTTTTTTCCATTAAAATAGAATCTAATAAACCTGCAAATGACACAGATTTCAGCCAGTATATCCTGTCTTTTCCTCTACAGATTGAGCCATGAAATTAAAATTTTAATTTCTAATCTATGTGCTTGTTTCCAATGTAAAATTTCAATCTAATACCAGCCTAACAATTTGTTCTATGTCATTGAGTTCATCGTAATGTCATTAAAAGCTTATTAAAAAATTTTAGCCACAAAATCTTTCATTTCATTAACATTAAGTTTTCAGGAGGGATAGAAAGGAAAAAGAAATGTAAGACCAAGGATAAGTTATCCCATCAAACCCCAATTTCAACTTTCTCAAAATTGAGAGAATTAAGAGTTATCCTCCTTGACAACTGACCATATTTTTGTGGAAATTACTAAAAACCCCATGAGATTCGGCCATATTCAAACTTGCATCCCTGCTTTTTCAAAAGTAAATACAATAGTGCTTGACAACCAATTTCATAGTCCTATTTCTGTCAACAATATAAACCCCACTGAGTGACGCCCGTATTTCAAAAAAGAAGACTGAAAATTTCTTAAAAAGATTTCAATTTCATGACTAAAAGAGGAAAAAAAAGTAGTGAATAAGCTGTGATGGAGGATACAGGATATGGTATCTTCCTAACCTGTTGAGCATGAAAGGACAAGAAACACAAAAGTGAGCAGGAAGATTATCATGATGATGATTAGTAGAAGAAGAGAGTACATGCTGGTTACCTGGAATCCCCAAAACAATGAATATACATATCTGGTAACGACACTATGCTGTGTTGTGAGATTGACAACTTTGAGATAGATTCCATATGGAAAATCATCTTCTGTGAAGCAAGCAGTAGCCTTTTCATTGTTTTTCCACGTAGTCCAATTTTCATTAGAAAGAAATCTTTCATAATTATTCCAATATCCACAGTCTATGAAATCCATACATGATTTCTCAATATCAGATTTATGACAGGCATCACGAAGACATTGATTAACCCTCTGTATCAAGAATGGATGATAGAAATCAGGAGATGAAATTAATGAGCAAGTAACATGCTGATAAACTAAAGTTTGAAGATATCCACACAGGAGCATATCAAATTTTATAAGGTCAGAAGAGAGAAAGAAACAAAACATGGCTAGCATGTGTATTTTAACATTATAAGCTTCCGCTCACCTGCAACCCAAATAGGTACCAGCATGACCCAACGATATGGCCAGCTAACATGAAGGTAAGCAGGTTTATGAAAAAGTTGGCCCATGCAGTCTCAAATATGAAACCAGTAGGAGACGCCCCGATGAGAAGAGGTAAAAACCTATACAACCTGGGAATGTACTGGAAAAGAACTGCTGCTCGTAAAAGGTTTTTGGCATAATTTGCTCCAGATAGGCTGACCGGTAGGACCATTAATATAATAATCTGCACATAATTCCATCAAAATGAAGCAATACAAACAAGTGCAAGTTTTTTTTTTTTTGGACAAACTCAGCTAAACGCTTTGTGAAAAATTCTTACAGGGGGGTTACATAAAAAATGCCATGCAATTGTACATATGATTACAGATATGAATACAGCTAATTACAAATCTAGTGCCCAAATTGATTCGCTTGTTTATGTTTCATTTTTAACTTTTTCTGTATCTCTCTTCCAATGTCTCAGTGGGACTGGAAGATAGCTGTTGCTCGAAAAAACTTGCTAGTGTTGTCATTTTGGTTTTGCCGATCTTGGAGTCGGAAACAAGAAAAGTCCTATATAATATGATGGCATGGATATTTAAAACAAAAGTTAAATGAGTTTGAATAGTTTAAGAGTCGAGCATGTTACTCCACTCAAGCAAGTTCAAATAGCCGGGGGGTTATAATTGAATTCTATCGAAACAGGGTTACAAACTTATGGCTAACAAGGTCCAAGAGCCTAAATCTAATACTTCAACAACTTGACATTTGAATGTTGCCATATAGATGCAAAATTCCGAATTGCAACATCCCATTGAAAAAAGACAAAAAAAAAAAAAAAAAAGGAAATGCAAGTCACCATCCAAGATGAGAATCCAACTTACTTGAGGAATTGGCAATACAATAAATAAGTCCACAACAAAATATCCACGAAGGTAGTGCGAAGCAATGTTCTTTGGCTGGTCAACTAATTCTCCAGCACCAACCACTCTAGACTCTGGAGCTATATATGCCAACCTAAACTACCAAAAGAAAAATAAAATAAAATTATATTTATTTAATAAATTTCGTTATAATGATGAAACCCCAATGCTCAAAAATTAGATGTTGAATGGGCAAGCAGCAATATGCTTAAATCAGAAAGAACAAGGATAAAAATAGTGTTGACTATTACGATTTGTTGTCTTAATTTGTTAATTTTATAGTTAAGAGGCTAGCTGTATACTTCCTAATTAGTCAAAAGATTTCTTCCTAACTAATCATAAGATTTTGGTATAAAATCCGTTGTTTATTGATTGTTTATACACACAAGTGTAATAATAAGAAAAATTTCTTTCATAAAATTTTTCATGGTATCAGAGCCTATGCTATATTAAAAGGTTGAGTGTACTCTCTTCCGCAGTTGATCCAATATGCCATTTTTCGGCAAGTTTAAAGAAGTCGCGTTCCGTCCCTCCTCTTTCAACACCGCCCTCACCAAAGCAAAGCCCAGGCCCAGTTCAGCCTGTACCCAACTTTTCAGGGCCATCCGGCCTCGCACGTGAGTACACGTACCGCCAAAAGCTTTTGGCTCCTTGTGCACTCGCCGACACGTGTAGCGCGTGTACCAACCTCTGACCACCTTCCGTCACCAGATCCTGCCCAGATCTATTCGTCGGCCTTCTCCGACTCCAACCAACTACTCTCCGGTCATTTCTGAAGTCTTTGGTTTTTTGGGCTTCTTATGAACAAGTTTTGTTTCTTCAGATTTTGTTTTTTTGAATTCTTCTTATGTTTTTATCTTCAATTTAATCATGCCTTCATGTCAGATACTAAGGATGCAGAGAAACATTATACTGTTAATGACAGCCCTACTCTCAAATTAATCCTATTAAACTAGATGGCAGTAGTACCTATTTAGCCTTGTCTAAATCATGTTTACTGTCTATCAAGGCTAGAAAGTTACAAGGTTATATTAATGGAGATAAGAAACAACCACCTGTCACTAACCCCACCTTTAGTCAATGGGATTCTTTGGCTATGTCTTGGCTTATTAATTCTATGCATCCCAAGATCTCCCGACAGTATTTGCTGCTTGACACTGCAGAGAAGATAGGGAAAGCTGCAAAAAACATTTATTCTCGGATGAAAAATGATGCTCGGATTTTTGAACTTCGTAACAAAATTCATGGCACAAAACAAGGTGAGCTTACTGTTTTAGATTATTTTTCTAAGATGGGTAGTTTATGACAGAAACTGGATTATTATCAAGATTTTCAAGCCAAGTGTGCTGATAACGTAGCACTGATTCAAAACATGCTTGAAAATGAGCAGGTATATGATTTTTTTAACTATTTTGAACTATGAATTTAACCAGAGAGTTCAAGTTATTGGTAGATCCCCTTTTTCCCCTTTCTTAAGGAGGTACATTTTTATATCATCGGAAGAAGTGTCATGCTTTACACTGCACCAGATAAGAAGTTGGGCTTAACTGCCCATGTTACTCATGAGCAGCTGAAGGATGTGACTTTGGTTAAAGACCATATGTACTCTAATTACCGTGGAAAGTTAAAGCATACAAAGGAGACTTGCTGTAAGTTGCATGGAAAATCTATTGGGGTTCGAGGAGGAAAACGAGCCAATCCAATAAGGGCCCAAGTATATATGTTAGAAACAGTAGAATTATCTAAGTAGACAACTTCAGTTGAAAGTCTCTATTCTGATGAAATTCGGCATTTTAGACATCTTTTATCTCAGCTCAACCCTTTCTCCAGTGCTACCTCCAATTTTGTCAAGTCAAGTAATATTTTTGCTCATCTTGACAAATAAACATATTGCAGGCACTTCTAAAGGCTTTTTTAACTACTCTCTTTGTCAAAAAAGGGATAGTGTCAAGATTGCTAATGGATCTTTAACCCCTATTTATGGGACATGTTCTATTGTTTGTACTCCAAATACTAAGCTATCCTCTGTTCTTCATATTCCTCAATTTCCTATGAATCTTTTATCTATCAAAGCTATCACCAAGGCTTTAAACTGTGAGGTTGAATTTTTTACCGATTAGTGCATTTTTCAAGATCTTACATAGGAAAAAGGATTGGCAGTGGTAGAAAGCATGATGGCTTATACATGATGGAAAACAGTCAAGGCTTAGCCCTTTTTGGACGATATAAGGATGTCAACCAGAAAATAATACAGTGGCATAGGTGGTTAGGGCATCTATCTTTTTTTGTCTTAGAAAAACCATATGCCAGTTTATTTTCTAGAACTCGTTTTGATTATTTATCTTGTGATGCTTATGAGTATGTTAAACATATTAAAAACTCTTATCCTTTAAGTGACAATAAAACCATTATTCCTTTTATGCTAATTCATTATGATGTTTGGGGGCCCACACAGACTGCATCATTGTCTGCAAATCGATGGTTTGTTACTTTTATTAATTGTTGCACTAGAATGACTTAGGTGTATTTGATTAAATCAAAAAGTGATGTTTTCTCAAACTTTCAATCTTTTCATAAGATGATTCACACTCAGTTTGATACTAAAATAAAACTCTTAAGAACTGATAATGGAACAGAATACATGGATAGTAGATTTGGTAATTATTTGGTGTCTCACAGGATTGTTCATCAAACTAGTTGTCCTTGTACTAGTGCTCAAAATAGGGCAGCTGAAAAGAAAAATAGGCATTTCTTGTAAGTTGCTAGATCCATTATGTTTACTATGAATGTTCCAAAGCCATACTAGGGGGATGTTACACTAGTAGCAGCCTATGTTATTAATAGAATACCCCTTAAAACTCTCAATTTCAAGACTCCTTTAGAAGTCTTAACTGGGAAGAATGGTTATACTCTTCCACCAAAGGTTTTTTGATGTGTCTGCTTTGTCCATACTAGGAATGTTGGGAAATTAGACTTAAGGGTTATTAGATGTGTGTTCGTTGGGTATTCTCCAATCCAAAAGGGATATAAGTATTATCACCCTCCATCTAGAAAGTTTTATGTCAGTATGGATGTTACGTTTTGAAAATTTGAACCTTAGTTTGTAACTGCCCAATCACCTCTTCAGAAGTAGTGAAAAAGAAGTGATGCTTGTGGTCCTTCATCATTTTGTTCAGGGGGAGAATAAGGAGACTAATGTTCAGAAGGAGAATGGGAAGATTGATGATGTTCAGGAGGAGAATGTTGTTGGGTATTTAGAAAGACCTAATTTGTTGAGATATTCGAGAAAAAATAGGTCTGAAGAAGCCATCATACATCCTACATTGCAAGAATCCTCGGGTGAGTTATATTCTGATCCTGATTTGAATTTATCCATTGCTCAAAGAAAAGGAGCCAGGTCGTGTACAAAACATTTTATTTCTAACTGTCTCCTATGATTCCTTGTCTCCCTTCTATATTGCTTTTGCCTTGTCTCTTTCCTCTATATCTATTCCACAAAATTGGACGGAAGCTATCACAGATCCAAAGTGGAAAGAAGCGATGGTAAAAGAAATGAAAGCTCTCGCCAAAAATGAAACCTGGCAACTAATTACTCCTCCAGGTAAGAAGCTAGTTGCTGTAAGTGGGTATTCACAATAAAACACAAAGCTGATGGTTCGATTGAAAGATTCAAAGCAAGATTAGTAGCAAAGGAATTCACTCAAGCTTATAGAGTTAATTATCGGGAGACATTTGACCTGTTGCCAAAATGAACACAATCAGAATCTTGTAGCTAATTTGGATAGGAATTTTCAACAATTTGATGTGAAAAATACATTCCTACATAGAGACTTGAAAAAAAAGGTTTACATGGAAATTCCTCCTAGTTTTAAAAATGAGATAACTCAAGGAAAGATGTGCAGACTAAATAAAGCCTTGTATGGGTTGAAACAATTTCCAAGCGCTTGATTTAACAGATTTAATAAAACCATGATCTTTTTTTAGTATCAATAAAGCAATGATGATCACACCCTCTTTATAAGATATTACAAGGGTAAGACCACTCGTTTTATTGTTTATGTTGATGACATAGTGATGACAGGAGATGACAAAGAAGAAAAGGTTCGACTAAAGAAGCTTTTGGCCCAGGAGTTTGAGATCAAGAATCTTGAAAAATTACAATATTTCTTGGGAATTGAAGTTGCCATATCAACCAAATGAATGTTTATTTCTCATAGGAAATACATCTTGAATCTTTTGGATGAAACTAGTATACTAGGATATAAACCAGCAAGATCACCCATTGAAAGCAACCCTATGTTGCAAGCAGGAACTGAAAAATCAGTTGATAAAGGCAGATATCAAAGATTGGTTGGAAGGCTCATTTACTTGTCTCACACCAGACCAGACATTACTTATGCAGTAAGTTTAGTAAACCAGTTTATGCATGATCCTAGATAATCTCATCTGCATGCTGTTTTTCAAATTTTGCGGTACCTAAAGTCAGCTCCAGGGAAAGATCTCCTTTTCTCCAAATACAATCATTTTCGAATTGAAGCCTTTACATATACAGATTGGGCTGGATCTCTAGATGACAAAAAATCCACCTTTAGTTATTGCACACTTGTGGAAGGTAACTTGATCACTTAGAGAAGCAAGAAACAAAGTGTGGTTGCTAAATCTAGTACAAAAGTAGAATACAAAGTTATGGCTCAAGGTGTGTGTGCGGTCTTATGGCTGCAGAAGTTGCTAGCAAAGCTAAAGTTGACTGAAAAAAACAAATTATCCTTGTATTGTGATAACAAACTGCAATCAGTATTGCTCATAATCCTGTTCAATATGACCAGACGAAGCACATCAAAATTGATCGATACTTCAACAAAGAAAAGCTAGTTGATGGTGTCTTGAACTTTTTCCATGTAATGTCGGAAAGACAGGTAGCTGATGTTTTCACAAAATGACTCAACAGTCGAGCCTTTTACACCTTAGTTTGCAAGTTGGTCATGGGAAATATTTTTGCACCAACTTGAAGGAGAGTGTTGACTATTATGATTTGTTGTTTTAATTTGTTAATTCTGTAATTAATAGGCTAGCTGTATACTTCCTAATTAATCATAGGATTTTTTCCTAATTAGTCATAAGATTTCTGTATAAAATCTCTTGTACATTTATTGTTTCTACACAAATGAGATAATAAGAAAATCTCCTTTCATAAATTCTTCAAATAGACTATATTGAATGTCAAATCCAATAAAGAGGAAGACTAAAACTCATTATTTTTGCTTAACCGCAACAACTACAGGTGAGATCATTGGAATTTGTTATCGCGGATATTTTAGCTAGAAGTCCACATTCTAGTATATGTAAACAAACCAACCAACAAATAACAAGAAGACTAATACAAGGAGCTAAAAGATCATGTACCTGAAGAAGTATGTTCAATAAGAAGACAAAATCAGTCGTGCTCCTAAATGCAACAAGTGTTGTAGTCATGGGCCAGTTAATAAATATGCACTTGTAGTCCTGCAAAATAAGAACAAAAAAAAAAGTAAATCATGAAATTCCAACGAAGACACAAGTTAAATTAAGTTACTAATTTCAAAGACAGATTGCCCAGACAACAAAAAACTTCCTTCCCCAAGCAATCAAAAATAAGAAAGCAAAAAAATATGGCAACAAAGCATCAGCAAGAACAAAAGCAACTGGTAATTCACATATGGAAGAAAGAAATTAACTATACGAGGATGCTACTCACAATCTCAAGATGGATATTTTGGAGATTTCAATTTTAATGTTTGTAGAGAAATTATATGGTCTTAAAGTTTCATATGGTATCCTTTCCTGTAAAGATCCTTTTAATTTGATGCAAA
This sequence comes from Excoecaria cochinchinensis, assembly GCA_947683425.1. Lineage (NCBI taxonomy): Eukaryota > Viridiplantae > Streptophyta > Magnoliopsida > Malpighiales > Euphorbiaceae > Excoecaria > Excoecaria cochinchinensis. The sequence continues at coordinate 13,028,229 of CANTUQ010000098.1, forward strand.
ACAAGGTGCTCTTGAAAATATTGAAAAATCCATTAATCTGAAGATAGCTTCATACAGAATATTATAATAGGACGGACCAAGTCTAACAAAAATATTTTATGGATTTTTCATGACAATGATTTTTTTTTCAACAAAAGTTATTAAGATATATTTCCATAAATATTAAGAATAAAATATAAACATATTTTTCAACCTAAAATTAATTTTCTATGATGATAACTCATGCACAGATACCTGCTCGTGTGTTAGTGCGTGCGTGTGTGTGTATGCAGAACTTGATAGGAAAGAAAGAAATTCTAAATAACTGTATTTAGTATAAATACCACTTCAAATTCAGCAAACAAACTTTAAAGGTCACTAAAAGTATGTAACCATACATATATTTTGTCGGGCACAGCGGATAAATAAAAATAAATTAGCAGAGTAGAATATTGACACCAGCAATTTAACGTGGTTCACCCAAAACGTTTGGGTTACGTACACGAGACAAACTCCGAAAATATTTCTTCCACTAATAAAATTAATGGGTACAAGAGAGGAAAAATAACACAATAATTTTAAGATAAACCCAAAATAGTGGCACACAAGTATTTCCCAAACTCACTATTTTGTCACTCCCCTTTTAGAAAAATATCCCAAATATTTTTCTAAAGTAATTCCCTCTCTATTTACAAAACTGAAGGATTAATTGAACTAAACTGGAAAGGCCTATTTATAGGAAAAAATATACGTGTAATTTACGCGTTTGTTACGCGTAAACCACCTACCAATGCAGCCGCAATTGTTTACTCAGCCCCAATTGTTTACTTTCCTTCATTTTAACTTTTCTAACATGCCTTTCCTTTTTTCTTTTCAATGGAGTGGGCCCCACTATGTGGAGGAAATCCACGTCCAACAATTCTCCCCCTTCCGACTACATGGTGGGGGGCTCCACTAGACCTGCAGCTAGCTGACAATACTCAAAATTCTGTCTTAGTAGAATTTTTGTTAACATGTCTGACCCATTTTCTTCCGTATGGATCTTTTGAAGCTGTAATAGCTTCTTCTCTATCACATCCCTTATCCAATGATATCTTACATCAATATGTTTTGATCTCGAATGGAAGGAGGCATTCTTTCAAAGATGAATTGCACTCTGACTATCACAGAATAACTGATATCTATCTTGCTGCAAGCCAAGTTCTTTTAAAAACTTTTTCATCCATAGCAACTCTTTACAAGCTTCCGTTGCTGCTATAAACTCCGCTTTAGTGGTAGAAAGTGCAACACACTTCTGTAACTTTGACTGCCATGACACAGCTCCCCCTGCAAAGGTAATCAGGTAACCAGAAGTGGATTTTCTGGAATCGACATCGCCAGCTATATCTGCATCTGTGTATCCAGCTAACACAGGTTTGTCATTTCCAAAACATAGACATATTTTGGAAATTCCTCGAAGATACCTAAAAATCCATTTTACTGTAACCCAATGTTCCTTTCCAGAATTTGAAAGGAATCTACTCACAACTCCAACTGCATGAGCGATATCCAGCCATGTGCACACCATATCATACATCAAACTTCCAACTGCTGAAGCATATGGAATTTTATCCATCTCTTCCTTCTCTTTGTCTGTAGAAGGGCTCTATTTAGAACTTCGCTTAAAGTGAGTAGCAAGAGGACAACTAACTGCTTTAGCCTTGTCCATATTAAATCTCTGAAGTACTTTCTCAATGTACCTCTCTTGTGACAACTACAATTTCTTGACGTCTCTGTCTCTGATAATATTCATGCCAAGAATCTACTTTGCTGGCCCCAAGTCTTTCATAGCAAAAGACTTACTCAACTGCTTCTTCAAATTGTTAATTCTGAAAGCATTCTGGCCAGCAATCAACATATCATCCACATAGAGTAAAAGGATAATGAAATCATCATCAGAGAATTTTTGCAGAAAAACACAATGATCTGAAGTAGTCTTTTTGTAGCCTTGCTCCCCCATAACAGACTCAAACTTCTTATACCATTGTCTCGGTGCCTGTTTTAAGCCGTAGAGGCTTTTCTTCAACTTGCAAACATAATTCTCTTTTCCTCGTTCTTTGAACCCCTCTGGCTGCTCCATGTACATCTCTTCTTCCAAATCACCATGTAGGAAGGCAGTTTTGACATCTATTTGTTCAACTTCCAGGTCAAGACTTGCTACTAACCCCAGCACAGTTCGAATAGATGTCATTTTCACAACTGGTGAGAAAATCTCATCAAAGTCAACTCCTTTTCTTTGACTGAATCCCTTGACAACCAGTCTGGCTTTGTAACGTGGACTGGAACTGTGTTCTTCATGCTTAATCCTGAACACCCATCTATTTTTCAAGGCCCTCCTGCCTTTGGGCAACTTCACCAGTTCAAAAGTTTTGTTCTTATGCAAGGACTTTATCTCATCTTGCATGGCCTCAATCCATTTCTGCTTGAATTCATCATCTATGGCTTCTTGATAACTCTCAGGTTCTCCCCCTTCAGTAATAGTCACATACTGGTCACGAGGATATCTGGAAGATGGCCATTTTGTTCTTTCACTTCTCCTTTGTGGAGGTGGTGTTCCTCTTGGAACAGGAGAAGCCATAGGTGTTGGTGCTGAAAAATTATCTTGATCATCATCATCATCAGAACCAACTTCTATAGGAGCATCATCATCGTCAAGTGGATAAACCTGGTCTTCATCTCCAACTTCTCTTGGCACCGGTGTTGGAGGAATTAATTTTAAATCTGATAAATCGCCATTGGAATCAGGAACATCCTTCTTTATTTTGTTAATATCTTCAATGGTCTCATCTTCAACAAATACAGCATCACGACTCCTGACAAGTTTCTTCTCAATAGGATCATAAAATCTATAGCCAAATTGATCTTGACCATAGCCAATAAAAATACACTGTCTTATCTTAGCATCAAGTTTAGACCTCTCATCTTTGGAAATATGAACAAATGCTTTACAGCCAAATACCCGCAGATGATCATAGGAAACATTTTTTCCTGACCATACTCTTTCTGGAACATCCATCTTGAGAGGAGTACAAGGTGAACGATTCAACACATGTGCAACTGTAAATATAGCTTCACCCCAAAATTTCTTTGGCAACTTTGCATGTGAGAGTATACATTTGACTCTCTCCATCAAAGTTCTGTTCATCCTCTCAGCTAAGCCATTCAACTGCGGTGTCTTTGGAGGTGTCATCTGATGCCGGATACCATGCTCTTTGCAATAAACATGAAATGGCCCAGTGTATTCTCCACCATTGTCTGTCCGGATGCATTTTAACTTCTTTCCGGTCTGTCTCTCAACTGAGGCATGAAATTCTTTGAAGACATCTAGCACCTGATCTTTTGTCTTCAGAAGATATACCCACGTCTTCCTCGAATGATCATCAATGAAAGTCACAAAATACTGAGCACCACCAAGTGACTTTGGCATTGGTCCACACAAATCTGAGTGAACGAGATCTAACACATTCTTCATTCTGGAAGGAGGGGAACTTTTAAAAGCAACTCTATTTTGCTTTCCAAATAGACAATCAGCACATTTGTCTAAGTGTACTTCGTCCATATCGGGCAATACTTTCTTCTTGGCGAGGCTTTTCATTGCTTTTTCTCCCATGTGGCCAAGTCTCCGATGCCACCGTTCAATTGCACTGTCTTTCTCCACGGCTGCAGCTGCTACTGTGTCGGTGGAGAGCTTTGCTCCCATTACATACAGAGTTGTATGATTTTCACCTCTAGCCACTACTAAGGAGCCTTTTGAGAGCTTCCATTTGTCATAAATGAAGGAGCTGCAATATCCCTCATTTCCAAGTTTGCGTACAGAAATCAAATTCAAGCGCATATCTGGAATATACCTGACATCCTTCAGAATTAATCTGGTACTATTCTCTGTTTCCAAGCAAACATCTCATCTGCCAACAATCTTTGACAGGCCTTCATTTCCCATCTTAACAACACCAAAATCTCCAGGTGTGTATGATGAGAAGAATTCTCTACGAAATGTAGCATGAATGGTAGCACCACTATCAAGCACCCAACTGCATTCCTGGGATACAAGATTAACAATATTTTCATCATAAATGATATTGAATTCATCTATGATATTAGTCTGCTCATCATCACTGCTGTCATCTTTCTTCACAGCTCTGCTTCGGTTCTCTTGTTCCTTTTTGAACTTTCTACAGAACTTTTTAATGTGGCCCTTCTTTTTACAATGATGGCATTCAACATTGGCATATTTGTTTGACTTCCCTCTGCTCTTGCCTCTAGGGTTCTGTTCCCTAGATTGTCTCCATCCTCTAGATTCTGCAACTAGAACATCTGATTGTGATGAAGAAGATGAGGCATATGATCTCCTTCTCATTTCTTCATTCAGGATACTGCTTTTTACAATCTCCATGTTGACCACACCATTGGGTTCAGTGTTGGTGATGGAGATCTTTAAAGTCTCCCAAAACTGTGGCAGAGAGGCTAACACCAATAAAGCAAATACTTTATCATCCAGCTTTACTCCCATTCTGTTTAGCTGATCCTGGATCCCTTCCATCTCATTCAAGTGGTCTGGCAAGGAAGTTCATTCTCTATATCTTACTTGCACCAATTTGGTCAAGTAAAATAATTTATTATTTTCCGTCTTTGAAAAATACGTTTCCAGCTTACTCCACAGTGTTCTGGCATCTGTCTCATTACAGATATGATTGAACACATTATCTTCGACAAATTGTCGGATAAAACTGCACACTTGCTCATGGTCAAACTTCCACTCCTCATCGGTTTTACCTTCGTGTTTAGCTGCGGCAAACACCGGCAAATGCATCTTCGTCACAACTAGAAGATCCTTCATCTTTTTACTCCAGATGTGATAGTTTGAGCCATTTAAGTAGATCATTCTGCTATTTTTTGCCTCCATTTAGATCGGAATTCGATAGATTTCTTCGATCCAAAAAAAAATTCCTGACAGTGAACAATACCGTATACGTGAATAGTACCATATACGTGAATAGTACCATATATGTGAACAGTACCGTATATCTGAACAGTACCGTATACGTAAACAGTATCCAAGGAAAAAAAATTTCTGATGTGGAAGATCAGTCTACGCTGCAACCACAGAGCATAATAAGAAATAACCTTGGCTCTGATACCAGTTGTTGGGCACAGCGGATAAATAAAAATAAATTAGCAGAGTAGAATATTGACACCAGCAATTTAACGTGGTTCACCCAAAACGTTTGGATTACGTCCACAGGACAAACTCCGAAAATATTTCTTCCACTAATAAAATTAATGGGTACAAGAGAAGAAAAATAACACAATAATTTTGAGATAAACCCAAAATAGTGGCACACAAGTATTTCCCAAACTCACTATTTTGTCACTCCCCTTTTAGAAAAATATCCCAAATATTTTTCTAAAGTAATTCTCTCTCTTTATTTACAAAACCCAAAATATGTGTATATTAGCTATTTCTATGTATTTTAAAGTATAGTGAGATATGTGACACGAATGGAACTTATTAATAATTCCATTACATAATGATGACTTGACATATAAAATCAGACAGTCATGACCATAGATTGTTTATGTTATGGTTCCCTGATTATCATGCTACATGGATGATCCTATTAATATTTGCTAGTGTATATGGCATAGATGTAATTAGGGGATATTACACTGTATGATTTAATTTCCACTCTATTCCTCACTAAGAACAAAGTGAATTCTTACCTGACGTGCAGACAGCAAGAAGAAAAACAAGGGGTCCACAAAAATTGCCACCAAGCAAGAAATGACAAAAAACTTGTTCCACCTTTGAACAACTCTAGTATGAGGATTCATAACTCCAGGAATATATGAATTTAAACAAGATACAAATCTCCTTGCCCAACCTTTGGCATCCCCATATAGAACATTATGGAACTGGAAAAACAAATACCAAATAGAGAGACGAAAAGATGGCATTAGAGTTGAGATATCCAACCATTCCTTATCGCTCAATTCATATCATATCAGGCAAGAAAAAAATTATACTGCTAAACATCTACGACAACATGGTAAGAGAGAACAACTCTCCCCTGCTTAAGAAAATTTTTGTTTAGCTTCTTAAAGCAAGAAAGAAGGGTGGAAAAAAAAATACCTTGGAGTCAATTATAATTGAAGTTCTTGGATGTCTCTGCTGTGCTGATTTGGTATTGAAGGACATTGGGCATGTAGTGCAATAAGGATCATCACACAACCCCAGTTGTCCAGACCTCATTAAATGTTCATTTTTACCAGCATACTTATCTTCTGTCCATTCATGTTGATCCATCCCGTTAAAAGAAGGAAATTTTTCAGCCTTGGGCTCTCCTACTTTGTGACCTTTTATACCATGATTTTTTTGAAAAATACTATCAGTTTTACGGTTGGTATAGATCGGACCACTCATCTGCATCATTGGGGCTCTTCTCTCACTACGCAAAGGACCAGTATATCCTACAAAGTTGGCTTCGTTTCCAAAGGACTCCATGGAATCCATAGGAATAGATATAGAAGCACTCCGAGTCCTAGAAATTATTCCCTGAGATCGAGAATCCACAATTTCATCAAACAATTGGGGATGTACATCTGACAGCATTGGCACCTCATCCTTGTCATAACTAGCCATTTAAACAAATCAGGCCTGAAAAAAATAAATGCCAGACAAGCTCAATACTGCAGAAAGATAAAAGAATATGTTAACAAAAGTAAAAAAAAAAAAATCAAATAAAGTTAGTAGGACCCAAATATCTAAAGCTTCAACAGCAATAACAATTCCACAAAAAGCATAACATCAAAGCCTTATTGCAAATACACATAACACGACGAAGACAACATAAAGGACAGAATGGTGAGAATGTGGACTATATATATGGAAGACACTATAAAGTAAAAACTTTCAACAAAAATCAAAACATAGTAGGGTTTCTTCCTCCTTCACCTACAAATTCCGTCTGATTTTTACTCTCCCTTTCTACATTATACTGTTATAGTTGTGTGAGTTGAGTGGTTTATTTTACAATTGGAAAATGGGTATTGGTGGTTGCTAATCACCACATGAATTCAAAGAAACACCATATATTAACAATATTGGCTAATCGTGGAGCTCATTCATATAGTAAAAATAAAAAAATGAAAAAAAATAAAAAGAGCAAGACTACTAGAACAGCTAATTACTTTAGCAAGCCAAGGCTCATCAGCCAATTACCTAAAATGCTTGAATTCCAGAAGCTCTAGGTGTTTTAAGGAGCCTTCAACTAAAAATTCTAACCCAAAGAAAATTTTAACAAACAATGAAGAGAAAATATACAACATGAAAGAAGAAAAAGAGGGTGAAATAAAAACAACTTTTGGGAGCATAAAAGTAGAGTTTGACTTCAAAGACCGAGGCAACTATAATGGCAAACAATTGACAAACAAAACAGAAGCAAAATTTTAAACCTGATTTGCATAAATTTAACTAAAATTAAAAGTGAAACCCAATTGAGGATTGAGTATGAACTTGCAATAATCGAAATGGCAAAAGAAAGAAATACTAATAACGCAAAGCAAGTCAAGGCTAAAGAGATACAAACCAGTAGAGAAAGTTGGAAAAATGAGGAAGTAGACAAAAGAAACCAAAATGAAGGAAAAAGCCATCCATTGATAATATTAATAATCGGCAGAAACAGAGAGAATAAAAGACTTAAAAAGAAAGACTTTGAAAAGTCAGCCAGTGAGCGTTCATATGTTACTTAGATTCATCTACTTGCCGGGCTTAAGTGAAAGCTATTATTAGTCCGTTTATTTTTATTATTGTTTTTTTATTTTTTTATATATTTTCACTCTATCAAATACCTCTTGTTAGTGAATATATAAGAGCAAAATAAAAAAAAATATATATGTAATTAATACTCATTAAAATTTAAAAATTATCAAATTGAATGAAATAAAAAAAAAACTATCAAAAAGTATCAAGTTAGGTAAATTAACTTCTGATCCATGCAAATTATAATTTTTTGAAAAAAAAAATTGGCATGAAAGGAAAGAGGATTACAATCATGCAACAATAATTTAATGGAAATTTATTTTTAAATTTAATATATGATGCACCAATTTATTAGTATATTGATACTAAAAGAAGAAATTATAAAAATAGTTTTTTAAATGTCAATACATTATTGGTTCAATGCATTTCACTCATTGTAAGAAATTCGGGCATAATATTTTTAGCTAATTTCGGAAAAGAAAATATTACTGCTACTTAATTTTGTGCAATATTGTTGATATTAGTGAATAAAAACATTCTATTTATTGTATATAGTTAATTTGTCCACCTATTAATTATTCATCAAATAATTATATTAATTGTAAATTCATTATTATAGAAATTATTTCTTGTTAATCGAGGATTAAAAGTGCTAAGTGAATCAATTTTATGGTGCATTTTTAGTTGATTTTTATTGAACCAATTTGAATGGATTTTTTTTTTTCAACTTAAATTTATTTGTGGATCGGTTTACAAATAATTTTTTTTTTTGGGGGGAGCTAACTAAACTGCTCATGAATTTGCTAGAAATGTCATTCAAAAGATTTTTCTTTTAACTTAGCTACTCAAATTAGCTTCATTCCATGTAACATTTTACTCTTTTTTAAATATATATTTTATCTTTGAAAAAAAAAACTAATTTCTTATAAACCTGACAATTTTGATTCGACTTGAAAACCAATCTAAATCCAAATGAAAAAAAAGTGACCCAAATCCAAACCCAAATTAGAATGACTCAAAAAATTTAGGGTCGAATTCAATCTGAATGTGAAAAATCCATCTAAAAATAGTTGAAACCCGATTTGATCTGAACCGTAATATGAATTTTTAAAATTAAATTTTATTTTGTCATATTTATTTAAAAAATATTAGTTTAATATATATATATCCGCCCGAAAAAGATGATTCAGACCCAAATCCAAACCCGGAAGAAACCCGAATGACCTGAGAAATTTGGGCACAAACTCAATTCTAACCTGAAACCCTAAAAAATCATCCTAAAAATACTTGAAACTCAATCCAAACCCGTAACTAGTAGCGAAACTAGTAGTATAGGATATAATTGGCTAGTAATAGAGATATACACTACAGTACCAAGTCATAGCAACGCGCATTTATAGATCAATACCGATCTACATAGTCACACAATTGGCACAATGCAGTTGTCGGAGCATTTGACCCCCCAAGTGGTCATTTTGACAATTTTGAACCTTTGGAGGTCTCGTTCCGCATATTCGATTCGTTGGGTTTTCATTGGATAACACTACAAGCAAAACTATAATTTTGACGTAAAATGGTAATTTTAATGAAAGACGGTAATATTAAGGCAAAATGACAATAATGAGGTAAAACAAAAAAAAAATAATGCAAGGTGGTAATTAATGGTAAGAAAATTGAAAAAATAAATTATTGATTATTTAAATGAGTTATTCATGCTAAATAATAAATATGGTATTTAGAATTAATAATATGAGAGTGAAAAATATTTATTTGAATATTTAATTATTGAATATAAATTTCATGTTAGTATAATATCGACCACTAAGTATGAGAAAGCTTAATACGTAATCTGTTATTGCACTAGGTACCATAGGAGAAAATGGAAGTTCTAAAAGGGATAGGACTTGATGTGCAAATTGGAGCCTTAATATTGTGAAGAGGCATATTTTGGAATTTTGTTTATGGCATGTATATGTATATGGCCTTGTATATTAAGAAGCATATTATGTACATAACTATAAAGTTGTGGAGTTAAAGAAATTATGTATTATTTTGTAGGAATGATAATGGTTAACTATGCTTTAAGGTTTAATGCTTGACGGTTTTTGTTATATATGAAATGTGAATGTGGAATAGAATTGTATGTGTTGAGTTGATGGATAATTAATGAGTTATTGGAAGTTAAGATGGTTGTGAAAATATCGAGAGTGTTAATTTTAGCTATAAAACTGGGCTGATTTAAATCGCTAAGAAGCCTGTTTTTGTGCAGATGGGCTTGGGATTGTTGTGCAATGGTTGTATACATATTCTTTTTTTTTTTTAATTTATTTTTTATTAACAAAATTGCGTAAAGTATCTAAAAATACACACAAAATAAAGTTTTGTATCAAATATTAATAACAAAGTTTTCTAAGTTATATTTGCATTAATAGATGAAACGATTTTTAAAATCAAAGAAAAAAAATTATTATTTGTAGACAGGCTGGGCTCGGCTTTTCAGTATTATTTGTGGGCTTAAGCTTAGATTTATTTAAATTTTTGGTGAGCTTGGATGGGCTTGGACTCAGCTTTTTGAGTAAGTCCACTTGAGCTCGGTCTGAGTCTGACTAAGCCCACAAACTGAAAATCCATGTGAATTTATAGATGCAGCTAGTTGTTGGCAGGTAGTAAGTAGTAACCATCTTAAATCACCAAATACTATACAATTATAATTAATTACAAGGATTTTTTTTAAAAAAATAACAATTATAAAGATTTGTTTATTTATAAATGGATTTCTAATTAATCTATGAATAAACCAGCAACTAACTGCCAGACATGAGCCTAAACCAAAGCTTGATTTTATTTCTTTTGATAAACCCACAACAAAAACTAATCATAGCTTAGCTTTTCTGATACGGCAATTAAACTAAATGTAGATGTATTTTCATGTATCAAGAAACAAAAACTTTTGGCAGCAAACATGTATATATTCTCGATTGGAGATTAGGGTTCAAGATCAAGTTACAAACATCGACTGTGACTTGACGCTTATCAGTGCCTAAAATTCTAAGAATTTGGATTGAAATGTTTAATCCTTTGTGAAATGTTTAATTCCAACTTGGACCAAACCTGTTAATGTAATTGTATTCATATAATATACTTAAAGAAGTGGAATTTCATATAGGTGATTCGGTCATCTACATTACATGGAAACTATTGAAGAATATGATATGAAAAAGGGATTTCAATGTATTATATACAAAATTACATTTTTTATGTTATACAATCAAGTCCATTAGGCTTTAGATAGATTTGATAAGAGAGGTGGCTGTACGCTTTAGACACTTTTGTCGATATCTCCATGCAACTTGAATGCGCGTAGCTGCCAGACCTCTCCAATATGGAGATGCATACCTATCAGAAACCAAAGATTGAAATTTGTTAGATAAGAAGTACAGAGGAGAGAAGTGCAATATTTTACACATAAGAGGAACCTAATTCATAAATACAGAAATGACCTATGAGAGCCATACAGTGTTTTATATTAGAATGTGCAACTCTAATATCATGCCTTGAGTGAATGTTTAAGCCATTATTTTGAAATGGCTTAAACATTATAGAAATGACATGCAGTATTCATAACTTGCTTAGAAGAATTCTCTGGGTTTCCTTATTATTCAATCCACAATCTCAAAGTTCGGTGCCATGTACTTCAGCAGGTCTATGTACAAATTCAGTGCGGTTCAGGTTGGTGTTTTTCTTGTAATTTGAGTTTCAGGTGATTCGGTTCAGGCTGGTTTTTAACCTGGACCTACTAATGTACACCCCTAATTTCAAGAGCTTCAGGAGTTTTCTTTGCAGTAAAGTGTGTTTCCTTCATTCTATATCAACATTCTATTATTTATAATGACACTAAACAAATAATACACACACACACACACACACACACACACACACACACATATAACAAGAAAACTCTCAGGAAGTTTAATTGCTGTTTCAAGTCTTGAAAGAAGATGAATTGGGAGAGAAATAACCGTATGGCTCCTTGAACACGTGGATTCCGCAAGTTTCTTGCATACTGATTTGTTACTTCTTCAAGGTCTGCAGCACGAAGTGAAAATGCTTCAACATTTGTCAAGCATTTGACAGTCCTGCTGCTAAGCAGTCGTTGCCCCGGAATCCTGATTTTCTTTCCATCTGTAGAGAAAAAAAATAGTTTCTAAAATGTTTTAGCTTTTTGCTCATCGTTGCTACAGCTTGGGCATGCAAGCATAGATAACATCCTAAAAACACATGCAACCACCCAGCCCTCATTTCACTCTGACTTTCTAGTATTTTCAAGTCAGAATTCCCAGATTCAAACCAAAATGCAGTTGACTTATCCATATGCTTCTTGTGCATCAAATATACCGATAATCACATGTTTAAAATCGAAAAAACTTGGCAATCACAGACAGTCGATAAATTGATCAAGTTAATTTAAGCAAAGAGTCAAAGACCGTACCTTTGTTAACTGAAGAATTCTCAAGATACCAAGTGAGAAGTTCCTCACCGCAGACATTGCCTTCACATAAGGGGACCTTAGTTCCATCTTCTCCAATGCTTTCCAGCTTTCCACGCACGATAAAGACCATCTTCTCAACTAGACCACCTTGGCGCAAAATCTCACTTCCATTAACGTATATCTTTTGTTTAAGTCTCTCACAGATGGCATCCAAGAGATGTTCATCCATCTTATCAAAAATACAGACCTGCAAAATCCTTCACATTTTTCAATTTTCAGAAAATTCAGACCTAGTTAATGTGAGGTAAATGATTATGAATTAATAAAATATTTGGACTAACAATGTTATGATCCTCCTATTACTCAACACATTCTGGAGTTTCATGCCCTTGTGTCAAGTGGCAAAGAGAAATCAGCCCTTAATATCGCCAAAAAATTTAGGACTGCCGTCATGTGGTTTCAGGAATTTAAACACCTCTGACATTGAACCAATTCAAATTTGTCACAATGTCCCAATGCTCTATCAATTCAAGATTTCTATAGCAAACTCTACCACTTCCAACCAGAAAATATTCATGCAAGCATGAATCAGAAAGGATTCATACAACCATCAGAAGAGAACATAAAGTTTCACAAGGATCCAAGGTTAAAGGTACATTAAGGATAAATTTATGAAAAGAAACAAAACAATAAATTAAGCATGTTAGAATGTGAGGGAGGATGAGACAGATATTAGAGGTGGACCAAGAGAAAACAACAGCACTGTTGTCCATGGATTGAGCACAGATTTATTTGTTTTCCTGAAAATTCAAGAATAAATAAGTTTTCTAGTTTTGTGCCATGTCATTGGACAAGCTAAGCCCATGTAGGAAGATGAAAGGACGAGACAAAAGGAAACTAGATAGGACCCTAATAAATAAAACACCTTCTTTCCCTTTTTCCCTGTACAAAGAGCACAACGAAGTATTTTCTTGTTCGTCATACCAAATGCAACCTAAGGGAAGCTTGCTAACAAGTTTAAAATGATTAAGCTCACAACCTTGAAATAGTAAAAACAATTCTTCTTGATACTTTTTCATGGCATTTACTAGAGAGTGAAAAGAAGTAAACCATCCAAAAAAATAAATAAATAAATAATTGATCATTGACATTGGTTAGCATAAACATTGTAAGAATAGGAAAGCAAGCCCAGAAATGTCATGCCTAGCTTTTGACATAACCATGATTCCTAAATAATTAACAATATTGGAAGACTACATTTAAGTGACGGTTGTATATACCTCAAGGATTTGAGCACGAAGTTTTGCCTAATTAAGAATATTGGAAAGCAAGCACATATCTTTTTTGAAATTATCTTCTTGAGGCAACATGATATGTTCAATTGTCTCTTGGATCCAGAAAGGAAACTACTTTTTTAATTTTAATCCAAAATCAAGCATTTCAAATTAATTTGCCACATGATGCTACAAGGTTGCATAAAAGTATAAAACATTGGTAATTTGTTACGATCACCCTGAGAGTTCCCAAAACATTCTTCACTAGACCATCCCATATAAGTTATCAGGTCCTAAGGATCAGAATTGTGCAATATATTTTGCTGAGCAATAAGCATGTAATATGCATGAAAGGAATATGTTCTGTTATTATACTAGGAGTGCATATCTCACTTTCTCAACAAATTTGAAGAGGTGCCGTCGTATCTCTCTCTGGAGATCTTCTGGCAAATTCTCCAAGAGCATTCCTTCATTTACCCCTCTTGTTGCTGCCCAATTATACCTTTCAGCTTCTAGCACTTTCCTACATTACAGCAATTCTATGAACATCAAACAAACAAATGTCGCAACAGATTAAATAAATTTCATAAGAAACATTTCAAAATATTAGGATGACAATGTTAGGTGCACACGTAGAAGAGCAGAAAAATAATTTGTTAATTGGTAGTTAATTATGTCATTCCTTCTATTGCTTTTTAGAGTTTTTTCTGATTTTTAGCTTATAGCAAAAATTGGTTATACAGCTGTAATGAGCAGAGCAGATTTTTGCTTTTTGTGCTCTAATACAGCCAATCATTGTATTTTCCTTTATTTGTAACAGACTCTCCTACAGGGGAATCATCTTTTGCAATCAATAGAGAATTTCTCTCTCTCTCTCTTTTTCTCTGCCTCTCTCTTTTCTTAGCCTTCTAATCTGTCTTTTCCTATCTAAATCCTTCTATTCTGGAAATCAATCCAGAATTTCTCCATATTTCACTCACGTTAGGATTTAATCCTAACAGACAATCTGCTGCATTCAAACAGCAAATTTTCTACTCTTTGTTCCAGCGCAAACAGAACAAATATTTTTCCTACAAGGGTGGAGAAAAAGTTATTTCCTATCAAGGTGATATTTTTCCAATTAAGTAGGATAAAACAAAACATGGAGGTTGTCTAAAATGTCAGCCAAACCACCATTTGCGGAGCCAATTAGTTTAGTTGCCAATCATTTCAACCATAGAAGTGCCTATACAATCATTGAAGAGATATTAAAAAACTGCATGAGATGTTATCTTGATTTCTAATTTTACTGTTATTTATAAAAATTAAACTACTTGGATTGTGCTAACATTATGAACATTTCATTATGCAATGATGTGGATGCTATATATTCATATTTATTATTGGCTTCATACCTATACATATATTGCCCCTTGTACTAGCCTATTCTTTCCACTTAGCCCCTGCACTCATTTTTTCCTTTTTGTAAAAAGTGCCTACTGCATATATAACCCCTTGAGAACTCCATTTTTGTTCCACCTAGTCCCTAATTGCTGATAGAACTTCATGTCAGCTGTAGGGGGGCTAAGTGAATAAATGGTTAATTATGAGCAGCTTCATATGTTTTAAGCTCTCATTATCAATGCAGTTTTTAAATGGCAAATTATTCTTAATTTGTCTTGGCTACGGTAGAAATATATTCTCTCGGTGAGAAAGCACTCAGAGGATAAATAATTTTCAAGTTAGAATATATGATGACACTATCATTTTGCAAGATTTACGAGGCATTTTCTTAATGCATACATCTTAACCATATCAATGTGATGATTGGAACTGCACCAGGTCCAAAGTTCACCTGCTGAGAGTTACACACACATAATTCTATTGCAGTTCCACAGATTTTGTTGGAACATTGCAGCAGGTGTCAACCATAGCCCAAGAAGCTATAAGTCTTTTGAAGTTTCAGAGGATAATATAATCACTAAATCAAGTTGCATGAAAGAATAGAATCTGTATTCCCAGCAACATTATAAGTGCTCGAGGATGTGAGCCTAAAGAAAAAATGTTGCTAACCTTTTGGGCCTAAATCTCTCACAACATGAAAAAAAAGGTGAAATAAGTCAT
Organism: Excoecaria cochinchinensis; assembly: GCA_947683425.1. NCBI lineage: Eukaryota > Viridiplantae > Streptophyta > Magnoliopsida > Malpighiales > Euphorbiaceae > Excoecaria > Excoecaria cochinchinensis. The sequence goes on from CANTUQ010000098.1 coordinate 13,043,872, forward strand.
TGAAAATCCTTCAACTCAAACATATGTTGCCGGAAAGTATCGATGTACAAGAAAAGAGTCCAACCTGTAGTTGACGAGTTACAATAGAAAAATAAAGCAGCAGAACAGCTCAAACATATAGCTAAAATATAGAAAAACTAGATAATTTTTTACTGCACTTTTAAAATTTGACACTTAAGGAGAACAGGAATGCTTCTGCAGATGAAAAAACAACTTATTATTTGCTTAATTGTGAGCAACAGAATAAGCCCAAACCATAACATAAGATTTTCAATGAGAAACTTAACTATCTATTCCAGTTCCAGTACAAGGTCTAATTTATAGAACATGGCATCGTCATATCATTTTAAGTTGATGTTTCAATACCTAAGAAAAAGGCATTCTGTCTTTAAGAGGGTGGATGGGTGGGGGCAAGGAGGATTGTTTAGTTTATAACGGCTCACCTTCTTAGTTTTGGTGGCAAACGGCGATGACTCATCCACTGCTCGACATCACGACGTCTTAGTGACATTTCCAACCTCCTAGGAGAGAGAATGAAATGAAGTCATGAAACATAGTTATTCTTAAAACCAAAGGAGAATTCAAGGAACTTCCTCCTTGAGAAAGCAACATGTAGCATATAATATTCAAGGCAATCCATGCATTCTAATAAGTATTAACTTTAAGAGGCAGGAAGATAATAACATTCTTGGCAGTCAAAATTCACAGAAGAAAAGCTTCTGACTACTGTGAAAAATTTAAGGTGAAAAAAATGGGGTTTCACCCTAAGCAAAATTGGTTACAGTTCAGCTAAAAGATCCCAATTCAAGATTGTTGACTGTATTGATTTATTCCCTTAATTAGACGATACTGTAATTATATATTGATTATAAGCTAGCTGTATACTTCCTAATCAGTCGTATGATTTCTATATAAAATCCCTTATACATTGATTGTTTATACACAAATGAGATAATAAGAAATCTATTTCACAGAATTCTTCATGGTATTAAAGCCTTTGTTTTTTTAAAGGTTGAGTTTACTCCATTCAGCAGTAGATTTGTTCTTAAAACAGTCTCCATTGTGCTGTTTTCGGCAAAGTGTGAAGAGGTTGAGTTTCATCCCTCTTCTTTCGACACCGCCCTCACCGAAGCAAAGCGCAGGCAGGGTTCAGCCGGTACCCAGATTTCTGGCGTCGTCAAACCTCACGCATGAGTACACGCAACGTTAGACCAATTCGGCTCCTTTGTCCACTCATCGGTGTGTGTAGTGCATGTGGATAGCTCCGACCACCTTCCATCGCCAATCTGTACTCCGATCTGCTCGCCAGCCCTTTCCGACTCCGCCATCTGGTTTCTGCCACCTCAGTCTTTTGGGCCATCTACTTGGCAAGTTTTGTTTCCTGTTTTTTTGGATTATGCTTCTTTAAAGCTTTGTTGTTCCTTGTGGCTTTTTTAACTAACCTTGTCACTATGTTAGACACTAAGGAAGTAGAAAAACTTATACTATTAAGGAAAGCCCTTACACTCAAATTAGTCTTAGATGGTAGTAGCACCTATTTAGTCTAGTCTAGATCATTTTACTGCCTACAAGGCTAGAAAGTTACAGGGTTATATTAATGGGAATAAAAAACCACCACCTGTTACTAACCCCACCTTCAGCCAGTGGGACTCTGATACTCTCTGGTCATGACTTGGCTTATTAATTCTATACACTAAGATCTCTAAATAGTATTTACTGTTTGACTCTACGGAGAAGATATGGAATGCTGCTAAAACCACCTATTCTCGGATGGGGAATGACGCACGGATTTGTGAACTCCATAAAAAAATCTGTGGCACAAAACAAGATGAGTTTATTGTTTCAAATTATTTTTCTGAGCTATGTCGTTACAAGTCTATGATTTTTTAGCCGGATTGAACCTTGAAGTTGATCAATTGAGAGTTTAAGTTATTGACATATCCCCTTTTCCTTCTCTTGAGGAGGCACATTCTTATGTGCAGCAAGAAGAAACTAGAAGATGCGTCATGCTTTACACTGCACCAGTTGAGAAGTCGAGCTTAACTTCCCATATTACTCATGAGCAGCCAAAAGGTGTTACATCTGATAAGAGCATCTACACTGTGACTATTGTGGAAAGCTAAGACATACAAAAGAGACTTGTTGGAAGCTGCATGGAAGACCTGCTAGCGGTCAAGGGGAAAACGAGCCAGCCCAATAAGGGCTTAAGCAAATATGCTAGAGACAGTAGAATCATCCAAAGAGACAACTTTAGCAAAAAGTCTCTCTTCTGATTAAATTCAGCAATTCAAACGTCTCCTGTCCTAGCTTGACTCTTCCTCTGGTACTATATCTAATTTGGTGAAGTCAGGTAACACTTTTTCTCATCTTGACTCATGGATTATTGATTCTGGTGCGAACAGACACATAAAAGGCTCTTCTAAAGGCTTTCTTAACTACTTGTTTAAAACGGGATAGTGTCAGGGTAGTTGATAGGTTTTTAACTTCTATTTCTGAGACAGATTCTGTTGTCTGTATTTCAAATATTAAATTGTCTTATATTCTTCATTTTTCTCAATTTCCTGTTAAACTTTTATCTGTCAGTGGCAACACTAAAGCTCTATACTGCAATGTCTTATGTTCATGTTCCTCAATTTTCTGTTGATCTTTTATCTGTTTATGCCATCACCAAAACTCCAAACTGCAAAGTTGAATTTTTTTTCCAAATCACTGTGTTTTTTAGGACCTTCAAATGGAAAAGAATTGACAGTGGCAGAGTGCATGATAGCTTATACATGGTAGAGGGAAGTCGAAGTTCGGTTTCATGTCAAGCTCTTTTTGGGGGATATAATAATGTCAACTAGAAAATAATAGTGGCATGGACGGTTAGTGCATCAATCATTTTTTGTCTTAGCAAAACTATATTTTAGTTTATTTTCCAGAACTCAGTTTGAGTTTTCATTTTGTGATGCTTGTGAGTATGCTAAACATACTAGAAACTCTTATCCTTTGAGTGATAATAAAAGTATTGTTCCATTTATGCATATTCATTTTGATGTTTGGGGGTCTACTCAGATTATTTCTTTGTCTGAAAATCGATAGTTTGTTACTTTTATTGACTCTTGCACCAGAATGACTTGGGTTTATTTGATAAAAGCAAAAAGTGATGTCTTTTCTTATTTTCAATCCTTTCATAAAATGGTTTGCAACCAATTTGATGCTAAGATCAAAGTTTTGAGAGCAGATAATAGCACATAATATATGGGTAGTTTGGTACTTATTTGGAGTCTAATGGGATTGTTCATTGTGAAATAACGTGTTTTTTATTATCTTCACACACTTTTTCTTTACAGAAAACATATATATATATATACACATTAGCATTTAATGCCTAAACTACTAACCTATTTAATTACAACTACTTACAGCTGTAATAGCTACTAACAGTAAAAAGTAGCAGCCTAACAATAGATACTCATTTAATAAGTATCTGTAACACTCCCCCTCAAGCCGGAGCATAGATGTTAATTATGCCCAGCTTGTTACAAAGGTACTCAACTCGAGTCCCGTTTAAGGCTTTCATAAACATGTCTCCTAATTGCTCGCCAGTTTTTACATAGTTGGTGGAGATCACATTCTCTTGAATTTTCTCACGAATAAAGTGACAATTAATTTCAATATGTTTTGTCCTTTCATGGTACACCAGATTAGAGGCAATGTGTAGTGCAGCCTGATTGTCACACCACAGTGTTGCTGGTGAGGAGGCTTTTAATCCAATTTCTTCTAACAAATGACAAATCCACATAACCTCACAAGTAGATTGAGCCATGGCTGTATACTCTGATTCTGCACTGGATCGAGAAACAACATTCTGCTTCTTTCTTTTCCAAGACCCAAGATTTCCACCGATGAAAACACAATAACCAGTAGTAGATCTTCTATCAACTTTTGATCTTGCCCAATCGGCATCGACAAAACACTCAATGCAAGTGTGTTCATGATTTCTATACAATAAGCCCAATCCTGCAGCCCCTTTTAAATAGCACAAAATTTGTTCCAAAACTGCCCAATGTTTCACTGTGGGCTCAGACATGAACTGGCTTACAATGCTAACAGAGTAGGCAATGTCTGGTCGGGTTACTGTGAGGTAATTCAGTTTTTCAACCAATCTTCTATATTTCTCTGGATCATCAAAGAGATCCAGACCAATCTTCCCCGTTTCTGCAAGTAGATCAAGAACATACTTTCTCTGGAATAGAAAGATTCCATTCTTACGTCTAGAAACTTTTATCCCTAACAAATACTTTAGCTGTACAAAAAGGTCTTGAGAGCAGTGATTCCTGTGTAATCATCTCCTGTGATGACAATATTATCAACATAAACAACAAGTAGGATCACCCTAGTGGTGGATTGTTTGAAAAAGACAGAATGATCACACCTGCTTTTCTATAACCCAAACTCTTGAACTACCTCACTAAACTTGCCAAACCAAGCTCGAGGACTCTGCTTCAAACCATACAAAGATTTTTTAGATGGCATACCTTTCCATACTCCCCCTGAGCAACAAAACTTGGTGGTTGCTCCATATACACCTCCTCCAAGAGATCACCATGCAGAAAGGCATTTGTAATGTCAAGCTGATGTAAAGGCCAGTGTTTTGAATCAGCTAAGGAAATGAACAAACGCACAGAGGTAAGCTTAGCCACTGGAGAAAAAGTATCTGAAAAATCAACACCATAGGTTTGAGCAAACCCCTTTGCCACCAGTCTAGCTTTAAGTTGAGCAATAGAACCATCAGCATTGCATTTTATTGTATAGACCCATTTACATCCAACCACCTTCTTGCCTTTAGATAGAGGAACCAAATCCCATGTGTGGTTATTCTCCAAAGCTTGTAGCTCCGCAAGCATAGCATTATGCCAACCCGGATGAGATAAAGCTTCCTTAACTGTCTTAGGTATAAAAACAGAGTCTAGAGAGACAATTAAAGAGCTAGAGGGAGGGGATAATTAATGATAGGAAATGAAATTAGTAATGGGATATCTAGGAAGAGTGCATTGACGTTTACCTTTGCGAAGACTAATAGGTATGTCAAGGTCATTTGGTGGAGGATCAGATGACGAAGAAACTGGTGCAGGGCATGTATCCTGATGCTCTGATCTTTTGGAATATACTTGTATTATAGGAGGCTTGGCTGGAGGAGCCAAGGGTACAACAGCCTGATCAGTCAAAGAATCTTCAACTGCTGCTTGCTCAATATCAGGAGAGCTAGCATCAATTGATCAAGAACGAGGTGCCTCAACTGAAACTGGAGAGAAGACATGATAAACTAGCCAATCATCCTCCTCCTGAACCTGTGTCCCAGTCTGTGATGAAAAGAATGGATTTTGCTCAGAAAAGCTAACATCTATTGATACTAAATATCTTTGAAGATCTGGAGAGTAGCATCGATATCCTTTTTGAATTCGTGAATAACCCAAGAATACACATTTTAGAGATTTAGGGTCTAGTTTTGTAAGTCCAGATCTCATATCATGAACAAAGCAGATACTTCCAAAGATTCGTGGTTCAATTGGAAACAAGGACTTGTTAGGAAAAAGGATTTTGTAGGGAACATCACCATTGAGAACTGTAGATGGCATACGATTGATCAAAAAACATGCAGTAGAAACAGCATCTGCCCAAAAAGACTTAGGTACATTCATTTGAAATAACAAGGCTTGAGCGATTTCAAGGAGGTGCCTTTTTTTTCTTTCAGCAACCCCATTCTGAGCAGGAGTATCGACACAGGATGTCTGGTGAAGGATTCCCTGTTGAGTCATGTAACTTTGAATAGAGGCTGATATGTATTCTTAGCATTATCACTTCGCAACATATGCACAGACACATTAAATTGAGTCTTAATTTCAGCATAAAAAGCAGAAAAATGAGCAAATACCTCAGAACGGCTTTTCATAAAATAAATCCAAGTCATTCGAGAGAAATCATCCACAAAAGTGACAAAATATCGAAAACCAATTTTAGACATAACAAGACAAGGTCCCTAAATATCAGAATGAACTAACTGAAAAGCAAACTCAGCTCGCTTATTTACTCTAAGACTCAATGACCTTCGTTGGTGTTTTGCAAAATGACATGATTCACAATCCACTGAAGTGACATCAGAAAACTGGAGGCATAACTTCTTTAATACCAGTAGAGAAGGATGGCCTAGTCTGCAATGAGCTTCAAAAGGGGAAACAATACTAGAACAACCAACTGATCGAGGTACCCATGAATCCAAAATATAGAGCCCATTAGATACATGCCCTTTACAAATAGTCTGCTTCGTCATAAGATCCTGAAATAGACAATGATTAGGGAAAAATGAGATAGAGCAATTGAGATCTTTAGTAAGACGACTGACAGACAAAAGATTAAATGCAAGACTAGGTAAACTGAGCACAGAAGATAAGGTAATGGATGGAGTTGGTTTAACAGTTCCCGACCCTTCAATGTTGCAACGGGATCCATCAGCTATAGTAACAGGAGATGGTTGGGTGTGAGATTGAAAACTGAAAAAGATTTTAGGATTACCCGTCATGTGATCTGTGGCACTAGAGTCAATGACCCATTTGTTTGAGGATGAGATGAGACACTTTTTACCTGACTCAGCAGAAGCAACAACTGGTGAAGTTTGTTTCATAGATTCTTGATACTGGGAGAACAGTGAATACTCTTCAGCTGATATAGTGACGGATTGTTTAGAGTAAGAAGCAACAGTAGCTGTAGCAATCTGAGTTTTTTTGAGTCTTATTTTAAAGTCTTTTGCAGTACTTCTTTGTTTGCCCAATTTCTTTGCAGTAGTAGCAAATGACATCACTTCCTCCTCGATTACTATTTTTTCTTCAAGCATCATTTCCTCCTCCTTTGGCAACAAGAACACTTGAAGCTTGATTGGATGGTGTATTCTCAGTACGCAACACCCTACTGAATACTTCTTGAAGCGAAGTAATCTCAGGACCAAAGAGGATTTGAGATTTGGCAGTCTCAAATTCGGATGGTAATCCAGCCAAAAAACTCATGATTGCCATTTTCTCTCTTTGAGCTTGTTGTTCTTTGATATCAGCAGTAAAAGGTAAAAGGACATTCAACTCCTCATAAGTCTTCTTGAAATCCATAAAATAAGTTGTGAGGGACTTGGCTTTCTTCTCAGTGCGATAAAAATCCTTATATACCTCATACATACGAGAAATATTCCCTTTTCCAGAATACAAAAATCCCAAATAGTCCATTAATTCCTTTACCAATTCACAATGATCTATCAAGCCAAGTACATCATTTTCAATGGAATTCCTAATTTGTAAGAACAATCGGGCATCATCTTGTAACCACGATTATTTATTTTTATTATCAGTCGGAGGATTATAGGTCAAATGGTCATCCTTATCAATACTAAGTAAATAAATCCTAATGGTTTTGCTCCATTGCAAAAAATTAGACCCATTTAATTTATAATCCGTAATTTTACCAAGTGCAGGAACCACTTCAGTCATTATCTGTCCTTTCTCACCAGAAATTTTTGCATCATCCATTATAAAAAAAATACAACTAAGCCAATAACCACAAAGTGACTAATGATACAATAAAAAGGCCAAAGGGAGCAAAGAAATAGAGAAAGAAAAACCTCTGCCAATATGCCACAAGATCCAGCAGTTAACAGGAGTAACCCAGCCACTGACGGGAGTAACCCAGCCACAAAACCACCACAAAGCCACTGACGGAAGATGATGAGGTGAGGCCAGAACAGCAAACTGTAATGGAAAACAGAGGAACAGGAAACTAGAATGAAGAACAAAACCTTCAGAGAAGATCAACTACCATCAAGAGGAAAGACCACCCCAAACGAACACCGGAATCTGACCAGAAACAGCAAGGCTACGACGGAGAAGAAATCGGAGTTTCAGCCGCCTCTGCACGCGCCGGGGCGTGAATAGTAGCCGAAAACTTTAATCGGCGCGTGTAGCTCACTCGCCGACAGGATCGACGCCGGATTCTGTGGGAAGGCCGGAACTCCACATGCGCTCCTCCTGATGTGGGCGGTGAGGCAAATTGGTCACCGGAATCTGGTGACCTAAGAGGAACAGCAACGGTTCCCCAAACCGAGAACCCAAGAAACCCAGAACAGAGCCTAATGCTCTGGTACCATGTGAAATAACGTGTTTTTATTATCTTCACACTTCTTTCCTTTACAAAGAACATATATATATATATATATATATATACACACACACACATTAGTATTTAATGCCTAAACTATTAACTTATTTAATTACAACTACTTACAGCTGTAATAGCTACTAACAGTCAAAAGCAGCAGCCTAACAATAGATACTCATTTAATGAGTATCTGTAACAGATGCAAACTAGGCAGGATCTCCAAATGACATGGGGTCTACATCTAGTTATTGCATGCTTGTGGGAGGTAACTTAGTCACCTAGAGAAGCAAAATACAAAGTTTGTTGCTAGATCAAGTTTTGAAGCAAAATATAGAACTATAGCACAAGATGCATGTGAGCTTAGGTAGCAAAAGTTACTGAAGGAAATGAGATTGTTTGGAGAAGCTAAACTATCCTTGTAATGTAACAAGAAGGCTACATTCAGTATAGCTCATAATTCCATTCATCATGACTGGACGAAGCATATCGAAATTGATTGACATTTTATTAAAGAAAAGTTGAGAGGTGGTGTCTTGAGTTTAGTCCATGTAAGGTCAAACAAACAGCTAGTTGATGTGTTCACAAAAGGACTCAACAATCAGACCTTTCATACTTTGATTTGCAAGCTGGACACACGTGATATCTTTGCACCAACTTGAGGAGAAGTGTTGATTGTATTGATTTATTTCCTTAATTATATGATACTATAATTATGTATCAATTAGAGGTTTGTTGTATACTTTCTAATCAATCATAGGGTTTATGTATAAAATCTCTTGTACATTGGTTGTTTATACACAAGTGAGATAATAAGAAAATCTATTTCACAACTTTCTTCAAAGATAAAATGAAATTAACAAAATAAAATCAAGTGTACATTTAAAACTACTTAGTATTTTACTAGCAGCTCTTAATAACAAGTTTTACCTCCTACCAAGAGCCTGGAGAAAGTTCTGGATATTTCCTATGAGAAAAGCAAATAGCAATAGGCCAAGTCCAACAATGGCCATGGTAAAGAGGATTTCCCAAACAAAATAACTTGGTGTCTGATTTCCAGCAAGAGTACTGATTTGCTTCATAAAAAGGAAAAAAATGCATCCTCATTAGGTCAAAGCAAATAAAAGTAAGCTTATGTTAAGCTTATGTTTCACAATAAAATTGACTCCTAACTACAGCAACAGTTATCATAACAAATAATTACAGTATGAAGTATATCACTCCAAATCAAAATAAAGTCATTAATGCGGTTATACTATTATATGATATTGACCAATCACATCTATGTCCAATGAAAAATCGAAGCCATGTTTGGTTTGTGCTTCGACTTTCTAGTGAGATAGTGATGCATAGTTGGATTTCTTCACTTTCTGAGGGTAGCTGAAGTGTTTTCCAATTGTTGTAATGATGAATGACCTTCAGTTCTAGATTTTGCCAAGGGCCCCTAAGTATGATGCTTAGAATCATTTTTAAGCTTTTCCTTTTTGTATTTTTTTTTCTTTCCACTAAAAAAGAATCTGATAAACCTGCAAATGACACAGATTTCAGCCAGTAAATAGTCTTTTCCTCTACAAATTGAGCCACAAAATTAAAGTTTTAATTTCTAATCTATGTGCTTGTTTCCAATGTAAAATTTCATTCTAATACCAGCCTGACAATTTGTTCTATGTCATTGAGTTCATGGTAATGTCATTAAAAGCTTATAAAAAAAATTTAGCCACAAAATCTTTCATTTCATTAACATTAAGTTTTCTGAAGGGATAGAAAGGAAAAAGAAATGTAAGACCAAGGATAAGTTATCCCATCAAACACCAATTTCAACCTTCTCAAAATTGAGAGAATCAAGAGTTATCCTCCTTCACAACTGACCATATTTTTGTGAAAATTACTAAAAACGCCATGAGATTCAGCCATATTCAAACTGCATCCCTGATTTTTCAAAAGTAAATAAAATAGTGCTTGACATCCAATTTCATCAGTGATATAGTCCTCTCTCCATCAACAATATAAACCCCCCACTGAGTGACTTCTGTATTTGGAAAAAGAAGACTGAAAATTTCTTAAAAAGATTTCAATTTCATGCCTAAAAGAGGAAAAAAAAAGTTGTGAATAAGCTATGATGGATGGAGGCAATACCAATGACAAGTTAATCGAAGATACTATTACAACAAAATTGCATGATAAACATTAAACTACGAAAAAAATGATTTTTTTTTTCTTAATATGAAAACGAAGTCCATTAAGGAAAAGAAAAGGGTAGCAGTACAGAGGATACAGGATATGGTATCCTCCTAACCTATTGAGCATGAAAGAACAAGAAACACAAAAGTGAGCAGGAAGATTATCATGATAATGATTAGTAGAAGAGACTATATGCTGGTTACCTGGAATCCCCAAAACAATGAATATACATATCTGGTAATGACACTATGGTTTGTTGTGAGATTGACAGCTTGGAGATAGATTCCATATGGAAAACCATCTTCTGTGAAACAAGCAGTAGCATTTTCATTGTGTTTCCACGTAGTCCAATTTTCATTAGAAAGAAATATTTCATAATTATTCCCATGTCCACAGTCTATGAAATCCATACATGATTTCTCAATATCAGATTTACGGCAGGCATCACGAAGACATTGATTAACCCTCTGTATCAAGAATGAATGATAGAAATCAGGTGACGACATTAATGAGCAAGCAACATGCTCATAAACTAAAGTTTGAAGATATCCACATAGGAGCATATCAAATTTTATAAGGTCAGAAGAGAGGGAGAAACAAAACATGGCAAGCATGTGTATTTTAACATTATAAGTTTTCGCTCACCTGCAACCCAAATAGGTACCAGCATGACCCAATGACGTGGCCAGCTAATATAAAGGTAAGCAGATTTATGAAAAAGTTGGCCCATGCAGTCTCAAATATGAACGTAGGAGACACCCCAATGAGAAGAGGTAAGAACCTATACAACCTGGGAATGTACTGGAAAAGAACTGCTGCTCGTAAAAGGTTTTTGGCATAATTTGCTCCAGATAGGCTGACCGGTAGCACCATTAATATAATAATCTGCACAAGATTACCATCAAAATGAAGCAATACAAACAAGTGCAAGTTCTTTTTTTCTTTTTCTTTTTTTTTTTTTTGACAAACTCAGCTAAACACTTTCTGAAAAATTCTTACAGGGGGGATTACATAAAAATGCCATGCAATTGTACGTATGATTACAGATATGAGTACAACTAATTACAAATCTAGTGGTCAAATTGATTCGCTTGTTTATGTTCCATTTTTAACTTTTTTCTGTATCTCTCTTCTAATGTCTCAGTGGGACTGGAAGATAGCTGTTGGTTGAAAATACTTGCTAACATTCTCATTTTGGTTTTGCCAATCTTGGAGCCGGAAACAAGAAAAGTCCAATATAATATGATGGCATGGATATTTAAAATATAAGTTGAATGAGTTTGAATAGTTTAACAGTTGAGCATGTTATTCCACTCAAGCAAATTCAAATAGCTGAGAGGGTTATAATTGAATCTATGGAAACAAGGTTACAAACTTATCGCTAACAAGGCCCAAGAGCCTAAATCTAATACTTCAACAACTTGACATTTGAATGTTGCCATATAGATGCAAAAATTCTGAATTGTAACATATGGTCATTGAAAAAAAGACAAAAAAAAAAAAAAGGGAAATGGAAGTCACCATCCAAGATGAAGAATCCAACTTACTTGAGGAAGTGGCAATACAATAAATAAGTCCATAGCAAAATATCCACGAAGGTAGTGCAAAGCAATGTTCTTTGGCTGGTCAACTAATTCTCCAGCACCAACCACTCTAGACTCTGGAGCTATATATGCCAACCTAAACTGCCAAAAGAAAAATAAAATAAAATTATATTTATTTAATAAATTTCTTTATAATGATGACACCCCAGTGCTCAAAAATTAGATGTTGAATGGGCCAGCAGCGATATGCTTATATCCGAAAGAACAAGGATAAAAATAGACTATACTGCAACAACTACAGGTGAGATCATTGGAATTTATTATCTGAGATATTTTAGCTAGAAGTCCACATTTTAGTTTAATAATAATTTATGTAAACAAACCAACCAACAAATAACAAGAAGACTAATACAAGGAGCTTAAAGATGATGTACCTGAAGAAGTACGTTCAATAAGTAGACAAAATCAGTCATGCTCCTAAATGCAACAAGTATTGTAGTCATGGGCCAGTTAATAAATATGCACTTGTAATCCTGCAAAAGACCAAAACACCGACAAGAAAGGACAAAAAAAGTAAATCATGAAATTCCAAAGAAGACACAAGTTAAATTAAGTTACCAATTTCAAAGACAGAATGCCCAGACAACAAAAAACTTCCTTCCCTGTTAAGATATCTGTTAGGTAGATAGATTGTATAGATTGTATAATAGCTATACAATCTGTAAAGTAGCATAATTTTAGGGATCTGTTTTTTCTGTTTTCAACTCTACTAGAATTGTATATATACCTGTATATTTTCCAAATTGAATAGATGAAATAATTCTCACTTTCACATGGTATCAGAGCCTAGTTGATTTCTGGGTTTTGGGATACTGTTGCCTAGTTGAATTTCTGGGTTTCGGGTCACGGGTTGTGGGTATTCTTTCTTCTGCTTTGGGTCAGTACCGTGGGGGAATCAGATCACCAGTTTGTGACTGACCCACTGTCTCACCGCCACCACAGGGAGGAGCGCCTCCATCAGATCGGCCGACCCACCTGTTTCCGGCGACCATCGGAGCCGCGAGTGGCCCTCACGCGCCGTTCCCATCTCGCCGCTCTTTGTCACGCGCCGGCGCGTGGAAGTGCGTCCGGCATCCGACGATCTTCCGACTCTGTCTCCGGCGTCGCCTTGTCATCGCCGGTTAGTATCCGGTGTCTTCATGGGAAGATTTCTTCTGGTTGATGGTGTTTGATCCTTTGGAAATCTTCGTCAGCCTCTGTTCTCCAAGTTCTGCTTTTGTTCTTTTTCTGTTGGACTTCTGACTCCTTCTCCGGCCGTCGCCTGTCATCTCCGACCAGAGTCCGACGTCTCTTAAGGTAGTTTCTTTTGTTGATAGTGTTTTGGCTCTCGGGGCGTTAGTCTGTTCTTTGCCCAACCTGTGTGTGTTATTTTGGGTGATCAGTTGAGGAAAGTGGATATTTAGGATACTGGAATTCTGTTCCTTTTGAAGTAATTAAGGAGTTTAGCCATTTACACAAGTTGTTTTAAATATACGGTGTCTGCTCTATAATTGCTTAGAGGATTATTTTAAATGGCGGAGACTAGCGATAAGAAAACAGTTACCGAAATTATGCTGGGTTCATCTAAAATTACCGATCGAAAGTTAACTGGAAGTACAAATTATGCACAATGGAAGAGAACTATTCGCAGATTTGTAACTAGCGTAGATTTAGATGACCACTTAACTAATAATCCGCCACCTAAGGATGAAGCTAATGCTAGAAAGAAATGGTTAATGGAGGACTATAAATTATTTAATCAAATTCAGAATACTTTAGATCCTTCTGTTGATGATGTTGTGAATCACTGTGAGAGTGTTAAAGAATTGTGGGAATATTTGGAATTCTTATATGCTTGCAAACAAGATATGTCTCGTGTTCATGACCTTTTGTTGAAGATTTATCGAGCGGAACAAAAAGGCCACTCCCTATTCCAATATTATACTGAAGTGAAACAAGCGTTTGAAGAAAAGCGGGCTATGTTTCCTATTTCTGCTGACATAAAGCAGATGCAAGAGCAAGAGGAGCAAATTGTGGTACAGTGTTTTTTGGCAGGATTGGGATCTGAATATGATGTGGCACGCACACAATTGTTAACTAGTGAGTCTCTCCCTTCTTTTACTGAAGTTTATGCTCGTCTACTTCGAGTTTGTAAAGACGGTGATTTGCCTTCTGGTATGGTGCCCAATGATACAGTAGCATTGGTTAGTAATGCTTCCAATGTTAGTCGTGGAGGCAAAGGTGGAACTAGTAATGGTTCTGTTGCTGGGAATAGTGGTAACTCTCGCACATGTCATTATTGTGGAATTGAGGGGCACATAAAAAAGAATTGCTGGAAATTGCATGGGAAACCCCCTAAGCACTCAGGTCAAATGCATAATAAAAGGTTTGCCAATATAGCTACTCAGGATGGCATCCTACCGATTCCACAGTCGTCCCCCCCTTCTGTTACTATTTCAGCAGATGAGTATGCTCGCTTAACTGCTACTTATGATTCACAGCAGTTACCTTCTGGAATATCAGCTTTGGCTAATACAGGTAACCCCACTGCTTGTCTTTCCACCTCATCTCGTAGTTGGGTTATTGACTCAGGTGCTACTGATCATATGACTGGCAACACAGGTATTTTCTCTTCTTTCAAGTCTACTGATAATTTACCTTGTGTTACTTTAGCCAATGGAACTACTGCTTCTGTAATTGGGCATGGGTCAGCAAATCCAACCAAATCTCTCCCTTTATCATCTGTTTTATGTTTATCATCATTCCCATTTAACTTGTTATCTGTTAGCCAAATTACCAAAAATCTTAACTGTTGTGTTATTTTCTATCCCAATTATTGTCTTTTTCAGGATCTTGGGACGAAGCAGATTCTTGGTAAAGGGTGTCTGGTGAATGGCTTGTATGCTCTTGAATCAACTTCTGGGCCTGTACCACGATCCATTGCATGCACCAGCTCGTCTTCTCTTTTGCAGTTTCATTGTCGTTTTGGTCATCCTCCTCTTTCAATTTTACAAAAGTTATGTCCTAGTCTTACACGAGAATCTACTTTAGAGTGTGAAGCTTGTCAATTCGCTAAACACCATAGAGTATCTTATTCTCCTAGACTAAATAAACGTGTTGAGTCGTCTTTTTACTTGGTTCATACTGATGTATGGGGTCCTTGTCCCGTTACTTTCAAACTTTGTTTTCGTTATTTTGTGACATTTATTGATGATTATTCTCGAGTTACTTGGCTCTATCCTATGAAATCTCGTTCTGAATTGTTTACTATATTTTGTGCTTTTCATGCTGAAATTAAGACTCAATTTAATAAATCTATTTGTATTTTGAGAAGTGACAATGCTAAAGAATATATTTCACATACTTTTAAATCTTATCTCTCTCAGCATGGTATTATTCATCAATCTTCTTGTATTGTTACCCCACAACAAAATGGTGTAGCTGAGAGAAAGAACCGTCACTTATTAGAGGTTGCCCGGGCTTTAATGTTTCATATGCAAGTTCCTAAAGTTTTTTGGGCAGATGCTGTTTCCACTGCCTGTTTTCTCATCAACAGAATGCCTTCCTCTGTTCTTGACGGTCAGATTCCGTACTCTCTTGTTTTTCCTTCATCTACACTATTTCATCTTGCCCCTCGCATTTTTGGATGTACCTGTTTTGTTCAAGATATGCGACCCCAGGTTTCAAAACTAGATCATAAATCTCTTAAGTGTGTCTTTTTGGGATACTCTCGTGAACAAAAAGGGTATCGTTGTTACTCTCCCTCTTTAGGTCGTTATTTGGTATCTGCTGATGTTACATTTTTTGAGCATACACCTTTCTTTGGTTCCTCTGAGTCATCTCCTTCGCACACTAGCGATTCAGGAGACGACTTTCTTATTTATAGTGTCAGTGAACAGGTTGTTTCTCCTACCTCTCGGCCTGTTATTCGTCAAGTTTATTCTCGACGTATGCAACAGCCTCTCGAGACACCTCCTGCTTCGTCTTCAGATCCTCCTTCTCAACCAGATGCTAGCCTTGACCTTCCTATTGCTCTTCGCAAAGGTAAACGAACATGTACTTACCCTATTTCTTCTTTTGTGTCTTACCATACTTTATCTCCTTCCTCCAAGTCTTTTGTAGCTTCCCTAGACTCTATTGCTATTCCCACGTCCATTGCTGAAGCCTTAGCTCATGATGGTTGGCAAACAGCGATGAAAGAAGAGATGATGGCCTTAGAACAGAATCATACATGGGATCTTATGCCTTTGCCCCCCCAGAAAAAGGCTATTGGTTGTAAGTGGGTGTTTACTGTTAAAGTGAATCCTGATGGTTCTGTTGCTCGATTGAAAGCTCGATTGGTTGCTAAAGGATATGCCCAAACATATGGGGTTGATTATTCTGAGACCTTTTCTCCAGTTGCGAAACTTTCTTCGGTTCGATTGTTTATCTCCTTGGCTACTAATTATGGTTGGTCACTAAATCAACTTGATGTGAAGAATGCATTCTTACATGGAGATTTGAGTGAAGAAGTTTACATGGAGCAACCACCTTGTTTTATTGCTCAGGGGGAGTCAGAGAAGGTGTGCAAATTAAAAAAGTCTTTGTATGGTTTGAAGCAGTCTCCACGTGCCTGGTTTGGGAGATTCAGTACAGTTGTGATTGAGTTTGGCCTACAGAGAAGTGCATATGATCACTCAGTGTTCTTTACATCATCTAGTTCTGGGTGCATTTTGTTGGTTGTGTATGTGGATGATATCGTGATAACTGGAAGTGATAAAGCTGGGATCACGAGGTTGAAAGCTTTCCTTGGGACCCACTTCCAAACAAAAGATTTAGGATCATTGAAATATTTCTTAGGAATTGAAGTTTCTCGCAGCAACAAAGGGATCTATCTATCTCAGAGAAAATATTGTCTGGATTTATTAGATGATACTGGTTTTATTGAGGCAAAGGCATGTGATGCACCTATGATACCAAATGTGAAGTTGAAAGCTGAAGATGGAGACTTGTTTGAGGATCCTGAAAAATATAGAAGGGTTGTAGGAAAATTGAATTATCTTACCATCACTCGTCCTGACATTGCCTTTCCAGTGAGTGTTGTTAGTCAGTTTATGTCATCTCCTAGAACCTTACACTGGGATACTGTTGTACATATTTTGAGATATCTGAAAGGTGCACCAGGGCGTGGAATCCTATATCGAAATCATGGCCACCACACTATAGAAGGTTTCACAGATGCAGATTATGCAGGAGATCTTTCAGACAGGCGTTCTACCACTGGGTATTGTGTTTTTGTTGGGGGTAATCTTGTCTCTTGGAAGAGTAAGAAACAAAGTGTTGTATCTCGGTCAAGTGCAGAATCTTAATATAGAGCTATAGCACAAACTACTTGTGAACTTATATGGCTACGACATTTACTTGGGGAGATTGGGTTTATTCAATCTAAACCAATGAACTTGTGGTGTGATAATCAAGCAGCTATTTATATTGCAAATAATCCAGTGTTTCATGAGAGGACCAAACATATAGAAGTCGATTGTCATTTCACTCGGGAAAAGGTAGAAGATAGATCAATCTCAACTTCATATGTCAGAACAGGGAACCAGTTAGCAGATATATTCACTAAAGCTTTACCTGGGAATCGAATTGATTATATTTGTAACAAGCTGGGCATGATCAATATCTATACTCCAGCTTGAGGGGGAGTGTTAAGATATCTGTTAGGTAGATAGATTGTATAGATTGTATAACAGCTATACAATCTGTAAAGTAGCGTAATTTTAGGGATTTGTTTTTTCTGTTTTCAACTCTACTAGAATTGTATATATACCTGTATATTTTCCAAATTGAATAGATGAAATAATTCTCACTTTCACATTCCCCAAACAATCAAAAATAAGAAAGCAAAAAATTATGGCAACAAAGCATCAGTAAGAACAAAAGCAACTAGTAATTCACATATGGAAGAAAGAAACATTAACTGTACGAGGATGCTACTCACAATCTCAAGATGGATATTTTGGGGATCTCAATTTGAATGTTTGTATAGAAATTATATGGTCTTAAAGTTTCATATGCTATCCTTTTCTGTAAAGATCCTTTTAATTAGATGCAATACAAGGTGCTCTTGAAAATGTTGAAAAATCCGTTAATCTGAAGATAGCTTCATACAGAAAATTATAATAGGACGGACCAAGTCTAACAATAATATTTTATGGATTTTTCTTATAATACCACAAATTTTTAATTTTGTTCTACAAAATATACTTCCCAAGTTATATAACTATTACTTCTTCATGACAATGATTTTTTTTTTGAACAAAAGTTATTAAGATATATTTCCATAAATATTAAGAATAAAATATAAACATATTTTTCAACCTAAAATTAGTTTCTATGATGATAACTCATGCACAGATACCTGCATGTGTGTTAGTGTGCGTGTGTGTGTATGCAGAATGTTAAATACCATAACTTTAGGAACAAATTTAGGAATAAATTCAGGAGCAAATTAGGGAGCTCCTTTTGACTTACTCTTCATTTTTTTTTGACTTAGCCTTTTATTAAATGTTATATAAATATATGTTAATTGTTAAGTATGAAATATAACCTTTGGTTTTCTTCATGGTACCAGAGCAGTAGGCTCTTTCTTTTAGGTTTTTGGGTTTTTTGTTTCGGGTCTGTGTAGTGGAAGAATCTGTCCACTTTTGGGTCACCAGCTCCGGCGATTTTTTGGTCTCACTGCCAACATAAGAAGAAGTGCAGGTGGTATTCCGGCCTTCACACAATCCAGTGACCATCCGGCAGGAGAGTGGACCTCACGCGCCGTTTGAAGACTCGCCAGATTCCCATTTTCGGTTGAAGTTTCTGTCAGCCGGTGACCGGTTTGCCTCACCGCCACCACGGGAAGAACCGCCTCCTCCATTTCGGCCGGTACACGTTTTCCGGCGACCATCCGTCCAGCGATTAGGCTACATGCGCCGCCACAAAGTCCGTCCTATTCCTCACGCGCTGACGCGTGGGAGCGCGTGCAGCGTCCGTTGTCTTTCCCATTTTTTCTCCGGCATCGCCTGGTCATTTCCGATCAGATCTCGACTTCTACTTGAGGTGATTCTCTCTCCTTGTGGTGTTTTGTTTCCGACAGGTTCTCTCATGCCTCTGTTACGGTTGAATTTTTAAGGAGTTCTTTTGGGAATGTTGGCTTCTTTTTAAAGCTGAGGTGTTGCTGATAGCATCTGGATCTATTTTTGGAGGGTTGTGTTTCCTTGTTTATGGGGTATTTGGTCCTATTTCTTAAGTTTCAAATTTGTTGATTTATTTGAGGAATTCTGGACACGTCTTCAGTTGTGATTGTGATACTTGAAGTGGCAGTTGCTATTGCCACTAGTTCTTGTATATTGATTTGGTGTTTCAATCCCCTGCAGCCATCTAAGAGTGAATCATACTAGATGTGAGATTTCAGGTTCTTTATCTTGCACCCTTTTTTTGACTTGTGGATTTGAATTGCATTCTATCAAGAGATTTGGTGTTTTTATTTGCCGATAGTGTTTAAATATTTGTGAGGCGATATTTTTTTTTTGAGGTTTGGTATTACTCAATATGCGAATATGATGTGTTATTATTGCCATAAATCTGGACATACAAAAAGATTTTGTAGAAAATTTCATAGTCAAAAGCCTAATATTGTTACGACCAGTACCTCTGGAAAGCATATTATGATTTCTGCCGATGAGTATGTACAATTTATCCAGTATCGGAATTCTTTGAAAACTTCATCCACCACAACTATTGCTGGGGTAGGGAATCAGAATACATGTCTTTTATCTTCCTCATCTCAGTGGGTCATTGATTCTGGTGCTACAGATCATATGACAGGCAACCAAAATGTATTTTCTACTTGTCAGTCTCATGCTTCTTCTTCTTCTCCAGTTACAATGGCAGATGGATCATTTTCTCATGTAAACGGGTTTAGCACAGTTAACTTAACTCCTTCAATTTCTATGGGTTCAGTTTTACATATACCAAAGCTTGCTTTTAACTTGGTTTCTGTAAGTAAACTCACAAGTGATCTTAATTGCTGTATTTCCTTCTTCCCTGATCATTGTGTCTTTCAAGATCTTGTAACAAAACAGATTATTGGTAAATGTTACGTCTCAGGAGGTCTTTATATTTGAAGAAATTCAGAGTAGGATTTCTTAGCTTTTCATTAACACATACAACATGTATTTATACAAGAATTAGTTTACTAAAGTCAGAAATAATAGCTCCTAAATTAGCTCCTACAGATCTGCTCCTACAGCTAATGTCACTCACCATTTTCAACATAACAGCTCATACAGCTGACTAATTCAACTTACAATATTCAACACTCCCCCTCAAGTTGGTGCAAAAATATTACACATGCCCAACTTGCAGACTATGGTATGAAAAGTTCGACTATTGAGTCCTTTTGTGAAAATATCAGCTGACTGTTTATCTGACTTCACATGGAATAAACTCAAGATGCCTTTAGTCAACTTTTCTTTGATGAAATGTCGATCAATTTCAATGTGCTTCGTCCGGTCATGCTGAACAGGATTATGAGCTATACTGATAGCGGCTTTATTGTCACAATATAAGGATAGTCTTCTTTCTTCAAATAGTCTCAATTCTTCTAGTAGCTTTCTCAGCCAAAGAAGTTCACAAACACCTTGAGCCATAGCCCTGTATTCTGCTTCAGCACTCGATCTTGCAACCACACTTTGCTTCTTACTTCTCCAAGTAACTAAGTTCCCTCCTACAAGAGTACAATATCCTGATGTAGATCGTCGGTCATTTAAAGATCCAGCCCAATCTGCATCTGTAAAAGCTTCTATGTGGAGATGACCATGTTTGGAGAAAAGAAGACCCTTTCCTGGGGCAGATTTCAAATACCGCAAAATTCGAAAGACAGCTTGCATGTGAGAGTCTCGTGGATCATGCATGAATTGACTCACCAAGCTCACTGAGTAGGCTATGTCTGGCCTAGTATGTGAGAGATAAATGAGTCTCCCAACTAACCTTTGGTATCTCTCTTTATCCACTGGTTTTCCAACTTCTGATTGTAGCTTGTGATTGCTCTCAATAGGCGTGTCTGCCGGTTTGCATCCTAGCATACCGGTCTCATCCAAGAGATCTAGGATGTATTTTCTCTGAGAAATGAAGATTCCTTTAGTTGATCTGGCAACTTCAATTCCCAAGAAATATCGTAACTCTCCGAGATCCTTTATCTCAAATTCCTGAGCTAAAAGTTTTTTCAGGCGAGCCATTTTTTCTTTATCATCCCCTGTCATCACTATATCATCAACATAAACTATAAGAAGAGTGATTTTACCCTTGGAGTGTCTCATAAAGAGGGTATGATCAGCATTACTCTGTTGATAACCAAAAGAAATCATGGTTTTGCTGAATCTGTCAAACCAAGCTCTTGGAGACTGTTTCAATCCATACAAGGCTTTCTTCAATCTGCACACCTTTCCTTTAGTTCTTTCATCATCAAAACCAGGAGGTATCTCCATGTAAACTTCTTCTTCCATGTCTCCATGGAGGAATGCATTTTTCACATCAAATTGCTGCAAATCCCAATCTAAATTAGCTGCACAAGATAGCAAGATTCTGATTGTATTCATTTTTGCAACAGGTGCAAATGTCTCCTGGTAATCAACTCCGTAAGTCTGAGTGAATCCCTTTGCCACTAATCTGGCTTTAAATCTTTCAACTGAACCATCGGCTTTGTGTTTTATTGTGAACACCCATTTACAACCAACTAACTTCTTATTTGGAGAGTCAACAAGTTCCCAGGTGTCATTTTTTGAGAGAGCCTTCATTTCTTCTACCATAGCTTCTTGCCACTTTGGATCCATGATAGCTTCTCTCCAATCCTGTGGAATAGACATAGAGGACAGAGACAAGGCAAAGGCTCTATACGAGGGAGACAGATGATCATAAGAGACAAAGTTAGAAATGGAATGTTTTGTACAAGACCTGACTCATTTTCTTTGAGCAATAGGCAAATTTAAATCAGGATCAGAAAATAACTCACCCGAAGATTCTGGTAGTGTAGAGTGCATGATAGCTTCTTCAGGCCTATTCTTTCTCGAGTATCTCAACAAATCAGGTCTATCTAAACGACCAACAACATTCTGCTCCCCCTTATCATCAACATTTTGCTCCCCCTGAACATTAACAATATTATCATCCTGAATAAGATCATGAGTTACCACAGGTTCATGAGCCACCACAGGTTCATTTATCACCATCACCACTTCTTCACTACTCTCCCCCTGAAGAGGTGATTGAGTAATACCAAAATAAGATTCAGACTCCCGAAAGGTAACATCCATACTGACATAAAATTTCCTAGATGGGGAGTGGTAACACTTATATCCCTTTTGAGTTGATGAATATCCAATGAATACACATTTTAGCGCTCTTGGATCTAATTTTCCAACATTCCTAGTATGGACAAAGCAAACACACCCAAATATTTTTGGTGGAACAATATAGTGAGTTTTCCCAGTTAAAATCTCTAAAGGAGTCCTAAAATTAAGAGCTTTGAGAGGCATTCTATTAATAAGATAGGCAGCTACTAGTATTGCATCCCCCCAATATGGCTTTGGAACATTCATAGTAAACATAAGAGATCTAGCAACTTCCAACAAATGCCTATTTTTCCTTTCAGCCACTCCATTTTGAGCACTAGTATAAGGACAACTAGTTTGGTGAATAATCCCTTGAGATTCTAAATAAGTTCCAAATCTACTATCCATATATTCTGTCCCATTATCAGTTCTTAAAACCTTTATTTTAGCATCAAACTGAGTGTCGACCATTTTATGAAAAGATTGAAAACAAGAAAAAACTTCATTTTTTGTTTTAATCAAATATACCCAAGTCATTCTGGTGCAACAATCAATAAAAGTAACAAACAATCGATTTCCAGTCAAAGAGGGTGTCTGTGTAGGACCCCAAACATCATAATGGACAAGCATAAAAGGGACAGCTGTTTTATTATCACTCAGAGGATAAGAATTTTTTGTATGTTTTGCATACTCACAAGCATCACAAGATAAAAACTCAAACCTAGTTTTAGAAAATAAATTTGGATATAGTTTTTCTAAAACAAAAAAGGATGGATGTCCTAATCTCCTATGCCATTGTATTATTTCCTGATTGACATCCTTATGCCCTCCAAACAAAGCTAGGCCTTGACAGTGGTCCATCATGTATAAGCCATCATGTTCTCTGCCACTACCAATCATCTTCCCTGTTTGAAGGTCCTGAAAAATACAATAATCAGGAAAAAATTCAACTTTACAGTTTAGAGATTTAGTGATAGCACTGACAGATAAAAGATTGACAGGAAATTGAGGAACATGAAGAACAGAAGACAACTTAATATTTGGAGTACAGACAATGGAACCTGTCCCAGAAATAGGAGTAAATGACCCATCAGCTACCCTGAAATTATCCTTTTTTAGACAGGGAGAATAGTTAATAAAGCCTTTAGAAGTGCCTGTCATATGTCTTTTCGCACCAGAATCAATAATCCAAGAGTCAAGATGAGCAAGTGTGTTACCTGTTTGAACGGAGTTCGAGGTAGCACTGGATGAAAGATTCAGCTGTGACATAAGACGTCTGAAATTTTGAACTTCTTCAGATGAGAGACTTCCGACTTGAGCTATCTCCTTAGATGATTCGGCTGCTTCTGACATATTCGCTTGAGCCCTAGTTGTATTGATTCTTCTTCCCCCACGACCTCTAGTAGGTCTTCCATGCAGCTTCCAGCAAGTTTCTTTAGTATGCCTTGGTTTACCACAATAATCACAGTGTAAATGATCTTTATCAGAAAGAGTACCTTTTGGTTGATCAAGAGAGATATGGGCAGTTAAGCCTGACTTCTCAATAGGTGCAGTATAAAGCATAGCACTTCTTCTGGTCTCTTCTTGCTGGATTAAAGAATGTGCCTCCTCAAGAGAAGGAAATGGAGTCTTGCCAATAACTTGCACTCGCACTTGATCAAATTCAGGATTTAGACCAGCCAAAAAATCATAAACCCTTTCCTTTTCAATCATATTTTGAATCAGTACCGCATCATCAACACATTTTGCTTGAAAATCCTGATAGTAATCCAGTTCCTGCCATAAACTACCCAGCTCAGAAAAATAATCTGAAACAGTAAGATCACCTTGTTTTGTACCATGAACTTTGTTCCTAAGTTCAAAGATCCGAGCATCATTTCCCATTCGAGAATAGGTGGTTTTTGCAGCCTTCCATATTTTTTCTGCAGTATCAAGCAGTAAATACTGTCTAGAAATTTTAGGATGCATAGAATTTAGGAGCCAAGACATAACTAGTGAATTATCTGAATCTCATTGACTAAAAATAGGATCGGTGGTAGACGGTGGTTTTTTACTTCCATCAATATAAGCCTGCAATCTTCTAGCCTTGATCGACAATAAACATGACCTAGACCAGGCTAAATAAGTACTGCTCCCGTCCAATTTAACCGGGCTAATTTGAAAATGTGGACTATCATTAATTGGATAATATTTCTCTACTTCATCCTTAGTATTTGACATAATGGAGGCCAAAAAATAATACCAAGAACAAACAGCAATTCAACAAATTGAAGCACAGAACCTGTCACTTTGGACTCAGAAACCAAGAAAATCGGAAGTCGCCAGAGATCAGTGGGTCAGAGGCGGAACAGGCCGGCGAGTCAATCGGAGCAAAAAACGGCGACAAAAGGTGACCGGAGGACTGTTCACGCGCTTCACGCGCCGGCGAGTGAACAGTACTCAGAATGGAACAATCGGCTCGTGTACTCACGCGCGGAGGCTGACATCGCCGGAGATCAGTGTACCGGCCGAACTTGTCCTCGCGCTTCTTCCGGTAAGGGCGGTGTCGTCTGAAGAGGGCCGGAACAGTGTCCGTTTTACAGCTACCAAGAAACGTCAAGAACAGTGGTCTTCAGCAGCGCGTGTACTCACGTGCGTGGTCGGAGGGCGCCGGAAATCAGGACACTGGCTGGAAATCACGTGACCTCCCTTCTGGTGTGACTGTGTCGCTTATAGAGGAAGATAACTCACCTCTTTGATTTGTCCAGTTTACTGGAATTCTGGAAAAAACTAGAAAAAACACGTACTGCAGGGAGATAACTCAACCTTCAAGGGCAGTATTGCTCTGATACCATGAAGAAATTCAGAGTAGGATTTCTTAGCTTTTCATTAACACATACAACATGTATTTATACAAGAATTAGTTTACTAAAGTCAGAAATAATAGCTCCTAAATTAGCTCCTACAGATCTGCTCCTACAGCTAATGTCACTCACCATTTTCAACATAACAGCTCATACAGCTGACTAATTCAACTTACAATATTCAACAATATTCTAAACAGAAAGATACCAAGGCCTGTTGCTTGTTCTAGTATTTTATCTCCTTTTGACGCACACTGTCGGTTGGGGCATCCTTCTTTGCCGACTTTGAAGAAACTTTGTCCTCAATTTTCCGATGTTCCTTCTCTTGATTGTGAGTCATGTCAGTTTGCCAAGCACCACCGTAACTCTTTAAGTCCTCGAATTAATAAACGAGCTGATTTTGCATTTGAATTAGTCCATTCAGATGTTTGAGGACCGTGTCCTGTGATAGCCAAACCTGAGTTCAGGTATTTTGTAACATTTGTGGATGATTACTCTCGTCTGACTCAGACATTTTTTATGAAAAGTCGGTCTGAATTATTCGCTCATTTTTGTGCTATTTGTGCTGAGTTCAAAACTCAATTTAATGTTTCTGTTCGCATTTTGAGGAGTGATAATGTAAAAGAATACTTTTCAGATACTTTTCAAACATACATGGCTCAGAATGGTATACTTCATCAATCTTCATGTCCGGATACACCATCCCAAAATGGAGTTGCTGAGAGAAAAAACAGACATTTGCTTGAGACAGCACGGGCTCTTTTATTTCAAACGAAAGTTCCTAAACAATTATGGGCCGATGCGGTATCTACTGCTTGTTTCCTGATTAATCGCATGCCCTCTTCGGTGCTCGCTAGTGAGAGTCCCTACTCTGTTCTTTTTCCATCTAAGCCATTGTTTCCTATCGAACCAAGAATATTTGGAAGCACTTGTTTTGTTCGTGATGTTCGGCCTCAGCTCACTAAATTGGATCCAAAGTCACTGAAGTGTGTCTTCTTGGGGTATTCTCGTTTGCAAAAGGGGTACATATGCTATTGTCCAGAACTTAAAAGGTATTTTGTGTCCATTGATGTTACTTTCTAGGAACATAAACCATTCTTCCCAGTTTCTGATTCAACAGGTCAGGGGGAGGAGAATAACTGGTTAGAATATAATGTTATTGATCTTGATCTTCTGATTGCCCTACGGAAAGGCAAACGGCAATGTACCTATCCTATTAGTAATTTTATCTTATGATCATTTGTCTCCAGCTATATGTTCTCTTATTGCTTCTCTTGACTCGGTTTCTGTTCCTCGAACTGTTAAAAAAGCTGTCTCATTCCGGTTGGCATAATGCAATGATAGAAGAAATAAATGCATTGGAGACAAATAACACTTAGGAATTGGTGAATTTACCAGAAGGAAAAAAGGCTGTAGGTTGCAAATGGATCTTTACAGTCAAAGCTAATCTGGATGGTTCTGTAGCTCGACTTGTCGCTAAAGGGTATGTCCAGACTTATGGCGTGGATTATTCTAATACTTTCTCTCCGGTAACCGAATTGAGTTCTGTTCGTTTATTCATATCTTTGGCGGCGTCCCAACACTGGTCTTTACATCAGCTGGACATCAAAAATGCTTTACTTCATGGCGACCTACAGGAAGAAGTCTATCTGGAGCAACCATCTGGTTTTGTTGCTCAGGGGGAGTATGGGAATTTGTAAGCTGAAGAAATCCCTGTATGGATTGAAGCAGAGTTCTCGTGCTTGGTTTGGAAAATTCAGTGAGGTCCAGCAGTTTGGACTAAAAAAAAGTCAGTGTGACAATTCAGTTTTCTACAGACAATCGAAAGCTAGAATTATTCTTCTTGTTATTTATGTTGATGATATTGTGATTACAGGAAGTGATTTGGCAGGTATCTCTTGCCTTAAGTCGTTCATGCAAGGTCAATTTCACACTAAAAACTTGGGTCAGTTGAAATATTTCTTGAGAATAGAAGTGTTGATAAGTAAGAAGGGAATTTTTCTATCCCAAAGAAAATATGTTCTTGACTTGCTTGTAGAAACTGAAAAACTAGGAGCTAAGCCATGCAGTACTCCTATGGTTTCTAATGTACAACTTACAAAGGATGATATTTTTGATGATCCAGAGAGATATCGGAGATTAGTTGAAAAATTGAATTATCTTATAGTAACTCGTCCAGATATCGCATTTGCAGTAAGTATTGTTAGTCAATTTATGGCTACTCCTACGGTCAAACATTGGGAAGCTCTAGAGCAGATTTATTTTATTTGAAAGGTGCTCCTGGATTAGGAATATTGTACAGTGACCATGGACATACTTGCATTGAATGTTTTACGGATGCAGATTGGGCAGGATCCAAAAGTGATAAGAGGTCAACTACAGGCTACTGTGTTTTTTTTTTGAGGAAATTTAATATCTTGGAGTAAGAAGCAAACTGTAGTATCCAGATCAAGTGCAGAATCTGAATACAGGGCTATGTCACAATCTACATGTGAAATATTATGGATTCGTCATTTACTTGCTAAAATTGGTATAAATTTCTCGTCTCCAACAAAACTTTGGCGTGATAATCAGGCTGCTCTCCATATTGCCTCCAATCCAGTGTATCATGAGCGGACTAAACATATTGAAGTTGACTGTCACTTCATTCGTGAAAAGATTAAAGAAAATGTCATATCAACAGGACATGTGAACACAGGAGAACAATTGGGTGATCTATTTACAAAAACTTTAACTGGGCCTCGGGTGAAATATTTATATAGCAAGCTGGGCATGATTAACATATATGCTCCAGCTTGAAGGGGAGTGTTAAATACCATAACTTTAGGAACAAATTTAATAATAAATTCAGGAGCAAATTAGGGAGCTCCTTTTGACTTACTCTTCATTTTCTTTGACTTAGCCTTTTATTAAATGTTGTATAAATATATGTTGATTGTTAATACAAAGTATGAAATATAACCTTTGGTTTTCTTCACAGAACTTGATAGGAAAGAAAGAAATTCCAAAATACTGTATTTAGTATAAATACCACTTCAAATTCTGCAACAAACTTTAATGGTCACTAAAAGTATGTAACCATACATATATTTATTGTAAAACCAATAAACTGTATGTAAACCCCCAAGTTTTACTGTTATAATTTGAGTTAAGATGGATGTTAATTGTGAACTCATGTTTTCGGCTTGGAGGGAATTTCTTTACATCTATTATGCTTTTAATTACGTGTGTTGTGAACTGAGCTATGAAGTGTTGATTTGCTTGATTTATAGAAGAAGAAAAGAAGAAAGCAAAACAAAAGGAGAAATCAAAAGAGTAAGAGAGGAGGAGGTTTGTTGGTTCGGCTTATAAAGCTTCAAGAGGTTAGGGAGCTTTTTAATAATCGTGTGTGCTTGACTGAATGTGTAAACTTGTTGAATTGTTTGTTTAAAATTGATAAAATATTGAATTGCTTGGTATTTTGATTCGGTCATGTGAGTATTTGAACTTGTGTGATATTTTATGCTAAATTGAGTTGTTTGATTGATTAGCTAAGCTAGAGAGCATGAAAGGTAGATAAACATGTGTAATTGGTAACTTAGGAGCTTGTGAGATGTTCACTTAGCTGCTGTACTGAATAGATGCTCTTGTGTGTTTGCAATGATCAATTCTTGGTTTTCGTTGAAGTTTTCTTAAAGGACTTGTAAGTATGATGCTAGTACCTCCAATTCAAGCAGTAGTTATGCCTCATTTCTCTAGTTGTTTAACTCTTGAAAATTAATAGAAGTATGGATTGGGGGCTGCTAGTAAGTCTCGGCCAAGCCTTGAAAATGTAACAAAATTGTTATGTTCATGTTTAATTGAGAAGAGATGATTAGTTGGCATAGTTAGAAGTGATTAAAGCTAGAGAATAGATCAATAATGTGCCTCAGGTTAGTAACATTTTTATCGTAGTTGAATGTGTTCATGTTTATGAATAAATTTAGAGTAAGATTTCTTACTTTTGCATTAACACACTACAAGCATTTATACAAGAATTAAACCAAAAAATTCAGAAAATATCAGCCCCTAAATTATCTCCTAAATCTGCTTCTACAGCTAACACATTACAATTGTCAACATAACAGCTAATGTACACAGCCAACTATCAATATTCAACATAGCTGACTAACAATATTCAACACTCCCCTTCAAATTGGTGCAAAAATATTATACATGCCCAACTTGCAGACTATGGTGTGAAAAGTTTGACTATTAAGTACTTTTATGAAAATATCAGCTAGTTGTCTATCTGACTTCATATGGAATAAACTCAAGATGCCTTCAGTTAGCTTTTCTTTCATGAAATGTCGATCAATTTCAATGTGCTTCGTCCGGTCATGCTGAACAGGATTATGAGCTATACTGATGGCGGCTTTATTGTCACAATATAAGGATAGTCTTTTTCCCTCAGATAGTCTCAATTCTTCTAGTAGCTTTCTCAGCCAAAGAAGTTCACAAACACCTTGAGCCATAGCCCTGTATTCTGCTTCAGCACTTGATCTTGCAACCACAATTTGCTTCTTACTTCTCCCCGTAACTAAGTTTTCTCCTACAAGAGTACAATATCCTGATATAGATCGTCGGTCATTTAAAGATCCAGCCCAATCTGCATCTGTAAAAGCTTCTATGTGGAGGTGACCATGTTTGGAGAAAAGAAGACCCTTTCCTAGGGCAAACTTCAAATACCGCAAAATTCGAAAGACAACCTGCATGTGAGAGTCTTGTGGATCATGCATGAATTGACTCACCAAACTCACTGAGTACGCTATGTCTGGCCTAGTCTGTGAGAGATAAATGAGTCTCCCAACTAACCTTTGATATCTCTCTTTATCCACTGGCTTTCCAACTTCTGATTGTAGCTTGTGATTGCTCTCAATAGGCGTGTATGCCGGTTTGCATCCTAGCATACCAGTCTCATCCAAGAGATCTAAGATGTATTTTCTCTGAGAAATGAAGATTCATTTAGTTGATCTGGCAACTTCAATTCCCAAGAAATATTGTAACTTTTCAAGATCCTTTATCTCAAATTCCTGAGCTAAAAGCTTCTTCAGGCGAACCATTTATTCTTTATCATCCCCTGTCATCACTATGTCATCAATATAAACTACGAGAAGAGTGATTTTACCCTTGGAGTGTCTCATAAAAAGGGTATGATCAGCATTGCTCTGTTGATAACCAAAAGAAATCATAGTTTTGCTGAATCTGTCAAACCAAGCTCTTAGAGATTGTTTCAATCAATACATGGTTTTCTTCAGTCTGCACACCTTTTCTTTAGTTCTTTCATCATCAAAACCAGGAGGTATCTCCATATAAACCTCTTCTTCTAGATCTCCATGGAGTAATGCATTCTTCACATCAAATTGCTGCAGATTCCAATTCAAATTAGCTGCACAAGATAACAAGATTCTGATTGTATTCATTTTGGCAACAGGTGCGAATGTCTCCTGATAGTCAACTCCGTAAGTCTGAGTGAATCCCTTTGCCACTACTCTGGCTTTAAATCTTTCAACCGAACCATCAGCTTTATGTTTTATTGTGAACACTCACTTACAACCAACTAACTTCTTGTCTGGAGAGTCAACAAGTTCCCATGTTTCATTCTTTGAGAAAGCCTTCATTTCTTTTACCATAGCTTCTCGCCATTTTGGATCCGTGATAACTTTCCTCCAATCCTGTGGAATAGACATAGGGGAAAGAGACAAGGC
Organism: Excoecaria cochinchinensis; assembly: GCA_947683425.1. Lineage (NCBI taxonomy): Eukaryota > Viridiplantae > Streptophyta > Magnoliopsida > Malpighiales > Euphorbiaceae > Excoecaria > Excoecaria cochinchinensis. The sequence continues at coordinate 13,074,741 of CANTUQ010000098.1, forward strand.
AAAGGCTCTATAAAAAGGAAACAGATAATCATAAGAGACAAAGTTAGAAATGAAATGTTTTGTACAAGACCTGACTCATTTTCTTTGAGCAATGGGCAAATTTAAATCAAGATCAGAATATGACTCACCCGAGGATTCTGGCAGTGTAGAAGGCATGATAGCTTCTTCAGACCTATTTTTCCTCGAGTATCTCAACAAATCAGGTCTATCTAAACGACCAACAACTTTCTGCTCCCCCTGAACATCAACAATGTTATCCTCCTGAACAAGATCATGAGTTACCACGGGTTCATTTATCACAACGGGTTCATTTATCACCACTTCTTCACTACTCTCCCCCTGAAGAGGTGATTGATTAATGCCAAAATAAGATTCAGATTCCTTAAAGGTAACATCCATACTGACACAGAACTTCCTAGATGGGGGGTGATAACACTTATATCCCTTTTGAGTTGAAGAATACCTAATGAACACACATTTTAGTGCTTTCGGATCTAATTTCCCAACATTCCTAGTATGGATAAAGCAAACACACCCAAAAAATTTTGGTGGAACAGTATAGCGAGTTTTTCCAGTTAAAACCTCTAAAAGAGTCCTAAAGTTATGAGCTTTGAGAGGCATTCTATTAATAAGATAGGCAGCTACCAGTATTGCATCCCCCCAATATGGCTTTGGAACATTCATAGTAAACATAAGAGATCTAGCAACTTCCAGCAAATGCCTATTTTTCCTTTCAACTACTACATTTTGAGCACTAGTATAAGGACAACTAGTTTGGTGAATGATTCCTTGAGATTCTAAATAAGTTCCAAATCTACTATCCATGTATTCTGTCCCATTATCAGTCCTTAAAACCTTTATTTTAGCATCAAACTGGGTGTGGATCATTTTATGAAAAGATTGAAAACATGAGAAAACCTTACTTTTTGTTTTAATCAAATACACCCAAGTCATTCTGGTGCAACAATCAATAAAGGTAACAAACCATCGATTTCCAGTTAAAGAGGGTGTCTTTGTGCGTCCCCAAACATCAGAATGAATAAGCATAAAAGTAACAGTGGTTTTATTATCACTTAAAGGATAAAATTTTTTTGTATGTTTAGCATACTCACAAGCATCACAGGATAAAGACTTAAATCGAGTTTTAGAAAATAAACTGGGATATAATTTTTCTAAAACAAAAAAAAATGGATGTCCTAATCTCCTATGCCATTGTATTATTTCCTGATTGACATCCTTATGTCCTCCAAACAAAACTAAGCCTTGACAGTCGTCCATCATGTATAAGCCATCATGTTCTCTGCCCCTACCAATCCTCTTCCCTGTTTTAAGGTCTTGAAAGATACAATAATCAGGAAAGAACTCAACTTTACAGTTTAGATATTTAGTGATAGTACTGACAGATAAAAGATTGACAAGAAATTGAAGAACATGAAGAACAGAAGACAACTTAATATTTAGAGTACAGACAATGGAACCTGTCCCAGAAATAGGAGTAAATGACCTATCAGCTACCCTGACACTATCCCGTTTTAGACAAGGAGAGTAAAGAAAACTTTCAGAAGTGCCTGTCATATGTCTATTCGCACCAGAATCAATAATCCAAGAGTTATGAAGAGCAAGTGTGTTACCTGTTTGGGCGGAGTTCGAGGTAGCACTGGACGAAAGATTGAGTTGTGACATAAAGCGTTTGAAATGTTGAACTTCTTCAGAGGAGAGACTTTCGACTGGGGCTGTTTCCTTAGATGATTCAGCTGCTTCTAACATATTTGCTTGAGCCCTAGTTGGATTGGCTCGTTTTCCCCCACAACCTCTGGTAGGTCTCCCGTGTAATTTCCAGCAAGTTTCTTTTGTATGCCTTGGTTTCCCACAGTATTCACAGTGCACACGATTTTGATCAGAAGAGACACTCTTCGACTGCTCTTGAGTAAAGTGGACAGTTAAACCCAGCTTTCCAGCCGGTGCAGTATACAGCATGGCACCTCTTCTGGTTTCTTCCTGCTGAATATAAGAGTGTACCTCTTCAAGAGATGGAAAGGGAGATCTACCAATGACTTGAACTCTTAATTGGTCAAATTCAGAATTCAAACCAGCCAAAAAATCATACACTCGCTCTTTTTCAATCATATTTTGGATTAATATAGCATCATCAAGACACTTAGCTTGAAAATTCTGATAATAATCCAATTCCTGCCACAAACTGCTCAATTCAGAAAAATAATCCGAAACAGTAAGCTCACCTTGTTTCATGTCATGAATTTTGTTCCTAAGCTCAAAAATTCGAGCATTATTTCCCATACGAGAATAGGTAGTTTTTGCAGCCTTCCATATTTTCTCTGCAGTGTCAAGCAGTAAATATTGTCTAGAAATTTTAGGGTGCATAGAATTTAGAAGCCAAGACATAACCAATGAGTTATCAGGTAACAGGTGATTTTTTTTATCTACAGTAATATATCCTTGCAATCTTCTGGTTTTAATAGATAATAGGCATGATCTAGACCAGGCTAAATAGGTATAACTTCCATCTAATTTAATTGGGCTAATTTGACCATCATTAGCCATATAAGATTTCTCTACTTGTTTAGTTTCAAATTCTGACATAATGGGAGATTAAAAATACAATGAGCAGAAAACAATTCAGTTTACAGAACCTGATTATGAGAAATTCAAAGCACCAATTCTTCAAAAGTGGCCGAAGATTAGTTGAACAGGGTTGGAAGAGTCTTATAGCAGCATTCTGGTGACAGCAAAGGATGGATGAATGAAGAGCAAGAACGGCACAGAACGCGTAACCCCAAAGACACCCTAACGGCGACTTCAGAACTGACCGGTGAGGTGCTGATCGGAATCGCAGGAGGCCGGCGACCTGGGTAGACAAGATCCGGTGACAAAAGGTGGCCGGAGGTAGTAACACGCGCCGGTGCGTGAAGGTTGGTGCCGAAATGATCGGCCTGGGCTTCTTTCCGGTGAGGGCGGTGACGACAATGAACGGACAGATTGCGACCTTGATGAAGAGCTCAACGTACTGATGTGAACAATATTGCCGGAGTCTGATGCCGACGTGATTCCGGACAGAGACCGAACAAAGGCTTGTCTTCCTTCCTAGGTGGGCAGCGTCGTTTAGAGAGGGAGATAACTCAACCTCTTAGATTGTCGAAAGAAAAAAAAAATAATCCAGTACACGAGTGCTGGAACCAAGAACTGAAAAATCAAGAACCTTACTGCCAGGGAGTAAACTCAAGCTTTAGAAATGGCAGAAGCTCTGATACCATGAAGAAATTTAGAGTAAAATTTCTTACTTTTGCATTAACACACTACAAGCATTTATACAAGAATTAAACCAAAAATATCAGAAAATATCAGCCCCTAAATAATCTCCTAAATCTGCTCCTACAGCTAACACATTACAATTGTCAACATAACAGCTAATGTACACAGCTGACTAACAATATTCAACAGTTTATTTTGTTGAGTGATGACTTATGATGGTATTAAACAATAGGGTAAATGATTCTTGATTAATGATTCTCATGCTGTTGCTTATTTTGTGCTCAAGTAGCCTTAAAGTGCAAGTTGTTATCGTACTTGCTATTAAGTTCCATGTTAATATTTAGTAAATACAGAAAATCTGTCACTTGGTGAGTCTTGACTAAACACGGCTTGATGTAGCTTTTGTTATGTTGATGTGAAATGGGAAAGAACCATTCTGTTAAAGTGATCTAATACACTATAAAAGTGGAATGTTGCTTGTAACATGTTTCAGTTAAGAGGAGCTTTTGTAGTAGCTTTGGTGAACTTACATTTTAGGTTAAAATTGTTATCTAGCTTAATTATTTATGGTGTTTATGATGCTTGCCATGACTTCATCAAAGAATTATTTGATAAAATTTTCTATTTAATTTCAAGATAGATAATCTTAATTTATAGTTCCTCCTCCTTGTCATTTGCTATTATGATGAACATTGGATCCAGATTGGTATAGTTGAAAGTGTCAATTTCCTATTCTTGTTATTTGATACTAAGAATCAACTATATGTCCCTAGCATGAACCACTTTTGAACGGTTTGGGCATGAGACTCGCTCTTGAGTCAAATGCAAGTGACATGAGTTGTGAAGCCTATTTCTAATGACTTGGATTTTAGTGTGGTTTGTGTACTATTCTCTTGCATGAAGAGAACATGAGTTTGGCATATTGAATATTGGCATATGGAATAATTATGAACTAAGCTTTATTTTGGTTTTAATGTATAAAGTGTTAATTTGTATATAAGCCCAAAAGTGCTTGAACTGTGTTATAAATATGCATAGATAGGCATTGCCTATAAAGGATAGAGTTGCAGCTGCTAGTGTGACATCGAATCAATGTCTAGTAAAGTAACCTCTGTTGATACCTTCGGTATCTAGTGATATGTTGAATTTATCGATTGAGACGATAATATCTCTAGTGTTTAATGCCGGCTATCTTCAATACTAGTGTGATACCTGAAACGATATCTTCAGTATCAGCGTGATAGCTAGAAAGGTATCTTCAATACCTGTTTGATACCCAAAATTGTATCCTCAGTATCAGTTGAGGCTTGAAGTGCTGTAGTGAATTGTGATTGTTTATAACCTGTAATTCTTAACTGTAAGTTATATGTTTTCTCAAATATCCTGACACTTGTATGGTATTTTATGTTGCTATTATTTGTTGTTGCTATTGATATATTTGGTATATTTGATCTATCGTTTATCATTATTAATATATACTTTTGTGTGTTTGTGTATGTGTTCTATATTTTTGATGTAAACGAATTCTGTAAGAGGTCATTTGAGTTAAAAAAAAAAAAATCCTACTAAACTATTGCTTAGCACGGTGGTTTGTTTATCTCCGTATGCCGGGCCTCAAAGAGTTAGGAGGAGACATCTGCACATCTCTGGGCCACATCAAAAACTGTTTCTCTTGTAGACTCTTGTACCACTTATGTACAACAGTATATGTAGAATGCATTGTAATTACATATGTATATTTACACTTTCTTCCTTTTGGGTTGTATCACTAACATAATAATGTTGCTATATGTGTATATTAGCTATTTCTGTGTATTTTAAAGTATGGTGACATATGTGACACAAATGGAACTTATTAATAATTCCATTACATAATGATGACTTGACATATAAAATGAGACAGTCATGACCGTAGATTGTTTATGTTATGGTTCCCTGCTTATCATGCTCCATGGATGATCCTATTAATATTTGCTAGTGTATATGTGCAGATATAATTAGGGGATATTACACTGTATGATTTAATTTCCACTCTATTCCTCACTAAGAGCAAAATGAATTCTTACCTGACGTGAAGACAGCAAGAAGAAAAACAAGGGGTCCACAAAAATTGCCACCAAGCAAGAAATGACAAAGAACTTGTTCCACCTTTGAACAAATCTAGTATGAGGATTCATAACTCCAGGAATATATGAATTTAGACAAGATACAAATCTCCTAGCCCAACCTTTGGCATCCCCATATAGAACATTATGGAACTGGAAAAACAAATACCAAATAGAGAAAGGAAAAGACTGCATTAGAGTTGATATATCCAACTATTCCTTGTCTCTCAATTCATATCATATCAGGCAAGAAAAAATTATACTGCTAAACATCTAGGACAATATGGTCAGAGAGAACAACTCCCCTGCTTAAGAAAACTTTAGTTTAACTTCTTAAAGCAAAAAAGAAGGGTGAAAAAAAAAATACCTTGGAGTCAAGTATAATTGAAGTTTTTGGATGTCTCTGCTGTGCTGATTTGGTATTGAAGTACATTGGGCAGGTAGTGCAATAAGGATCATCACACAACCCCAGTTGTCCAGACCTCATTAAATGTTCATTTTTACGCGCATACTTATCATCTGTCCAGTCATGCTGAGCCATCCCGTTAAAAGAAGGAAATCTTTCAGCCTTTGGCTCTACTACTTTGTGACCTGTTATACCATGATTTTTTCGAAAAATGCTATCAGTTTTACGGTTGGTATAGATCGGACCACTCATCTGTATCACTGGGGCTCTTCTCTCACTACGCAAAGGGCCAGTATATCCAACAAGGTTGCCTTCGTTTCCAAAGGACTCCATGGAATCCATAGGAATAGATATAGAAGCACTCCGAGTCCTAGAAAATATTCCCTGAGATCGAGAATCCACATTTTCATCAAACAGCTGGGGATGTACATCTGACAGCATTGGCACCTCATCCTTGTCATAACTAGCCATTTAAACAAATGAGGCCTGAAAAAATAAATGCCAGACAAATTCAAATATTGCAGAAAGATAAAAGAATATGTTACAAAAAAAAAAAAGCAAATAAAGTTAGTAGGACCCAAATCTCCAAAGCTTCAACAGCAATAACAATTCCACAAAAAGCATAACATCAAAACCTTATTGCAAATACATATAACACGGCCAAGACAACATAAAGGAGAGAATGGTGAGAATGTGTTCCATATATATGGAACACACCATACAGTAAAAACTTTCGACAAAAATCAAAACATAGTAGGGCTTCTTCCTTCTTCACATACAAATTCCGTCTGATTTTTACTCTCCCTTTCTACATTATGCTCTTAGAGTTGTGTGAGTTGAGTGGTTTATTTTACAATTGGAAAGTGGGTATTGGTGGTTATTAATCACCACATCAATTGAAAGAAACGCCATATATTAACAATATTGGCTAATCGTGGAGCTCATTCATATAGTAAGAAAAGCAAAACTACTTGAACGGCTAATTACTTTAGCAAGCCAAGGCTCATCAGCCAATTACCTAAAATGATTGAATTCCAGAAGTTCTAGGTGTATTAAGGAGCCGTCAACTAAAAATTCAAACTCAAAGCCAATTTTAACATAGCATGAACAGAGAAGATACAACAAGAAAGAAGAAAAAGAGGGGGCAATAAAAACAACATTTGGGAGCATAAAAGCAGAGTTTGACTTCAAAGACCGAGGCAACCTTAATGGCAAACAATTAACAAATAAAACAGAAGTAAAATGTTAAACCTAATTTTGCAGAAGTGTAACTAAAATTAAAAGCGAAACCCAATTGAGGATTGAGTATGAACTTGCAATAATCGAAATGGCAAAAGAAAGAAATACTAACAATGCAAAGTAAGTAAGTAAAGGCTAAAGAGATGCAAACCAGTAGAGAAAGTTGGGAGTGAATTAGGAAGTAGACAAAAGAAACCATAATGGAGAAAGCCATGCAGTATTAATAATCAGCAGAAACATAGAGAAGAAAAGGCTTAAAAAGAAAGACTTTGAAAAGTCAGCCAGTGAGCGTTCATATGTTACTAAGATTCATCCACTTGGCTGCTTTTAAGTGTGAGTTATTATTACTCCGTTTATTTTTATTGTTGTTTTTCATTTTTTTTTTTTAACAAAAATGTGTTCTGTTTTACTTAATTTGATGTTTTTTTTGCAAGTGATAGAGTTGGGATACGCCCATGACTCTATAAAGGATTGAGTTCCTATCAAGATTAAATTGAGTTATTTAATCTAAATTAAATTACCAAATATTATCTCAGAAAGAGTCTGAGTTAAACTAGAGTTAGGTCTCTAGCCATTAGAACCTCTATAAATAGAGGTGAGGTCCTCATAATTTGGTAACGAGAAAACGTACATGCCGCAAGGCTGCTCGTTCCCACTCACAGTTTTCTGTCTTATCTTTCAGGGGCATTTAGATTGTGAACAAGTTGCTCTTATCCCGAGTGGGTAAAAGCCAGACCGGTGACCAAAAACAAATGAGATCCTTGTAGACGCTTCCGCAATGAGATTCTGCGCTACAAGAGGTAGGTACATTTATTTATTGTTACCTCCGCATTTAATTATATTTGTTATAATTATTTTCCATCATTAGTATCAGAGCCGTTGTTTTTGCGTCCTGGCATGTGGCTAAACAGATCTAAAAATTTTATGTGTAAAATTATTATATCTGGGATGCATATAACACAACAAAAATTTATTTTTTGTGTGTAAAATATATATGCGTTTATATTTCGGCTTGATTTCGTGTATGTGTACACCGAAACCCGAGGGGACGAACATGAGTGTTCTAAACGGCTAACTAGAAGTCGGAATTTTTTATTTTTGACCTCACCATTGGATTCACAGACCCTGAAAACCCCCCACCGGCCGGAATCGGAGGACGAAAATCGATCGGCAAGGCGGCACGTGGACTACACACGCCGCACTACGTTCGGCGCGTGCGCGTGGGCGGTGGCTCACACGCGCGTCGCCACGTGTCAGCAGTGTTGCGTCACTGCTGACACGTGGCCCAATGGCCGATCGCCACGTGGATGGCAGAGGCCATGCCACGTGGCACAACGTGGTGCGGACACGTGGGCTAATTAGAGGACGACACGTGGCTGACCGAGGTCGTGCCACGTGTCATGATGACGTGTCATACAGCTGACACGTGGCAACCAATGAATGACACGTGGACCAATGAGGCGGTGCCACGTGTCTGCCATGTGTTATTGATGACGTGGCATCAATGACAAGTGGCCCAATCAGGGGTCGCCACGTGTCAAACCGAGGTCTGCCACGTGGCAATGCTGACGTGTCATGCGTGACACGTGGACCAATGAGACACCGCCACGTGTCACCAGCTGGACCAATAGCTTTCAGACACGTGGCGTGACTGGATGAAGACACGTGGCACGCTGTGGCTGTGACACGTGTCTGGTCGAGTGGGAGGCCGCGCGTGGGGCGCGTGAAGGCGCGTGGGCGCGTCAATCTCCCTCTGGTCGGCGCGTGTGGGCGCGTGCGGTGTCTTCCGACCACCATTTCAGCTCCGATTTTTGTCAAATTTATTTTTCAAATTATTTCTGATTTTTTTGTCATGTTTTCAAAATTTTTTGATGACCAGAAAATATATTTTGTAATTTTTGATATTTAAATGTGTTTAATTTCAAAAATAAAATATTAAAAATTTGTAGAAAATGTGTTTTCTGCTTTCGGAAATTTTTAAAAATATTTTGAAATTTTTTTTTTTTGAGGTTCTGTCCTTATTTATTGATTGAAATGCGTTTCAATCATGTGTATTTATACATGAGTGTATAAATTTTTACCTGTAATATGTTACAGAAAAGTTAAATAAGGGCACTAGTACTTCCTTATGAAACGCATAGGTTATTTTAAGAATTGCAAGGGTGCAATCAATAAGTAACATGAAAATGCGAAAGAAGTTTTGAGCTGATGATATTGATGCAACAGTGCATCATAAAATACATATGTGAGAACAAATATAAGAGTGCATTTGAACTGGTGGTCCGAGTATGATAATAAAATTTTGGTTTGAGTTACCAAAAGAAAAGTGTTGAGAAGTAACACTAAAATTCTGTGATGGTGTTGAAAAATGGACGAGCGTGCATTGTCCATAACTTCATCAATGGACATATGAGTTGTCTGATGAATTGATGAAATTGGTCACAGAAATAATTCCATTATCAAGAAAGATTTTATGAAATCTGGACTTCTAAAATAGTTGACATAAGTGTCAATTTGAGTTAGCGTTTATTTTTGTTAAATGGGATTTATGTTTCCTATTAATATTTAACATGAGTGTCTTATTTTGGAATTATTGGATTTTTTGGTTAAATAAATGTGTTTATTTACTTATCATGATGGCATTTAACTTTATAATAAATGAGTTTATTTTAATTATTAATTGCCTTGCGATATTTTATGAGTAAAATGATTGCATGCTTATTAAGTAAAGGCTTAATAAAGATCCCCTCATAAGTTTGAGAACTTGATAATCCAATAATTCAGATTTATTATACATGAAATCTTAACCTATAAAGTTGGACATTAGAACTTAGAAGGTAATCGGTACTCTAAGTATACTTTTCGAATTTGAGTCTAATAGAAAACTTTATTAGGTTATTATTTCAGGTGTATAGTAAATTGCATGTATTGCTTTATCTCTTTTAAATATGTGCAACATTGTTCCATTTGAGATCAGAGGATTTTAATGGATGCTGCTTCCAAGTTATAATTATGAAATATGGAATACAAAGATCCAGTATGTGCTTGAAGAGCAAGAGGCTCTTGAACCCTCAAGTTCGGTTATGGCTGAACCTGAGGACAACACTATAACGCAGCATAAGCAGGACCAAGATGCCTATGTTGCATCACATCACTAAGCAATTTCGCAAGTATCAAAATACAATTGATCTGTGGATCATTTTGCAGGAGAAGTTCAAAGATGTGACTCTGAATAAGCTCCGATCATTGTAGATCAAATTTGATACATATCAGAAAAGTCTGATCATTCGATGCGAAAACATCTAAGAGAGATGAAAAAGAAAAGTGAGCTTAGTGAACTTAGTCATAAGTGACTGATAAGCAGAAGGTCCAAACTGTTATCCATTCTTTACCCAAGAGTTGGTAGCATTTGAGGATGCAACTAACTCACATAGATAAGCAAAAAGACATTTGAGGATGTCACTTGTTATTTGAAGCTTAAAAGAGGCCGTCTGACAGTGATTAAGGTCAATGTCATATGGCAAAGTCATGTTCTAATAGAATGAGTTCTCATTAGAACAAGATAATAAGCTTTATCAATAGGGATAAAGAAAAGGCTTGAGAGCCTGAAAAGTAAAAGGAATAGACTCACAAAAGGTCCAAAGGCAAAAAGGAGGTAAACTTTTCAAGAGTGAAATGTTTCAATTGCCTATAGAAATGACACTATGCAAGAGATGCATTGTGCCAATAAAGATACACTATTTTGACTCAAGAGTGAGCAAAATTTATGTATCTTGTTCTGAATTTTATCCTTTGTGGGTAATAAATTTAGAACCAATGGACCGTGTAACAAGGGATCAAGATACCTTTGTTATGAAATTTAGGTTCTGTTCTTATTTTATTGAAATTTGTTTTCAATTTATTTTTGAGAATAACAGTGTATACTTATGCTTGAATGATTTTATTGTTATGGATGTGGACCATAACTAATTGAGTAAAACTAATTTTTCCTTTAATTGATTCTTATTCTTCACATAGTTATGAGGACAATGTGAAATTATGGCATACTATATTAAACCATATTGGACAACACCGAATGAGTCGGTTAATCAAAGAAGGTTTAGTAGGCGATTTAAATAAGGTTGAATTACCTACATGTAAGCATTGCCTAAAAGGAAAAACTAGTTAGAAAATCATTCGGTAAAGATACTAAAGCTAAGTTTCCATTGCAGTTAGTCCATTCTGACGAGTGTGATCAAATGAATGTGAGGGTAAGGCATGGGGCCTATTATTTCGTCACATATATATGACTATACTAGGTATGGTCATGTCTATTTGATTTCTCACAAGTCAGAAGCATTGAGTTGCTTCACGACTTATATGAGTATAGCTGAGAATCAATTAGATAAAAAGATCAAAGCTTTAAGAACTGACAGAGGTCAGTAATATCTTACAGATAAACTTAAAGTTTCATGTAATGAAAAAGGATTGAATATCAATTGTTCATTCCTTAAAATCCACAACAAAACGGTGTTGAGGAAAGGAGAAATAAGACTCTCCTATATATATGGTTAGATCTATGATGGTAGAGGCAAATTTGCCTATCTCCTATTGGGGAGATGCTTTGTTGACTGCCACATATGTTCTGAACTGTATGCCCTCCAAATCTGTCATTACCACAACTTATGAGTTGTGAAATGGTCGACAAGTTGACCTAAGCCATTTATAACTTTTGGGTTATAATGCTTACGTCCATGATACCTCAATTTGGTAAATTTAAGACCAAGAGGCAGAAGAGTGTCTATGTGAGATATTCTTAAGTATCAAAAGGATACATTTTCGTGGGTCAGTAAGAAAATGGCATAATAACAGATTTTGGATCACTAGACGTCATATTCTTAAGAGAATGAATTTCTAAAGTTGGGCGAAGTGAATTAAGATTTCACTTTATATTTCAGGAAGAGACCATCAGGATCACTCCATCCGAGTGGGAGGGAGTTAGAGGAAAAAGGTTAAGACCTTCATCCTCCAAACGATTCGGATGTTCGAGACCTGATTTGAGTGGGAGCATTCTTGACTCCAGTGGGAGGAAAGAATATAGTATTCCTAACTCCAGTGGGAGTATGGAACATGATCCCAGTGGGAGCATTGTGAATCACGATAAATATATGAGACATATTTATCAAGATTCAGAACTGCAAAAGTATAAAAGGATAAGTGTTTCATGCCGACAATTTAAAATTGAAGGCCTAAACGAAGCCCTTTTTGGTTATCCCACAAGACTAGAAAGAGCATAAAACCTATTCAAAAATGCTTTTTCATGCCCATCTAAGAAAAAAAAAATGAACTAAAGCAATAGAAGAAAAATTGGCGTCCATGAGATCAAACCATGTTTGAGAACTAGTTGATCTACTGGAAGGACATAAATTGAGAATAAATGTATTCTCAAAGTAAAGTGAAAGGCTGAAAAAGGTATCGAAAGATATAAGGCTCGGCTAGTCGCTATGGGGTTCATACAATAGAAAGAGATTGACTATGAGTAGACTTTCTCATCTGTTATAAAATTTACGTCCATAAGGTTCATTCTAGCCACAGTGGCGAGTTTGAATGTAGAGCTTCATCAAGTGGATGAATAGACTGCTTTTCTCAATGGAGAAATGGATGAAACAATCTACACGTTTCATCGGAAAAGGCAGCAAACATAAGGTTTGCCGATTGATGTGTTCAATTTATTGCCTTAAACAGTCTTCAACACAATAGTACTTGAGACTTCATCATATAATCATGTCGAATGTGTTCAACGTGATTGATGAAGATCATTGTGTTTATAGTAAAAGCTCTGAAAATGAATTCATCATTTTGGCATTGTATGTAGACAACATAGTTAAAGCTGAAAATGATAAATGGTACGTAAATAAAATCAAAGATTGGTTATCATCCAACCTTGAGATAAAGAATATGAGTTGTGCATATTATATTCTTGAAGTTAAGATTTCAAGAGATCATTCAAGAAGATTGTTGTCTATTTCTTGAGAGAAATATATCAACAAAGACCTTGAACGATTTAATATGCAAAACTGCAAACTCATAGATTACCCCATTGCCAAGAATCAGTTTCTTAGCAAAGATGTGTGTCCTATGAGGTCAGGAAAATTGAACGTATGAGAAACGTTCTATATATGACAGTGCCATGGGTAGTCTTATGTATGCAATATTGTATACAAGACATGATATATACTATGCAGTGGGCATGGTAAATAGATATCAATCTAACCCAGGCAAAGCACATTGGAAGCAATTAAAAGGATACTTATATACCTTAAAGGTACTGCAGCCTATTCTCTCTGTTATTAAGAAAATGATCTGCATTGAGAGAATACATAGATGTTGATTGGGTAGGAGATGTGGATGAGAAGGCATCCACCTCAGGATTTATATTCTTGTTTGGCAAGAGTGCCATCTCGTGAGATAACAAGAATTAAACTTGTGTATCCCCATCAATAGTGGAAGTTGAATTTGTCACTTCCTTAATTGCAGTACAAGAGATAGTTTGGCTGAAATGGTTTGTGAGCCATTTAAGAGTCACTGTCTTAAAGGTATTAGTGACAGTCTATAGTGACAGTCAGACGTTGATAGCTTATAGTGGAGCTAAGCATATCGACATTAAGTATCAATACGCGAGAGATATTGTTGCACAATGAGAGATGTGAACTTACAGTACGTTTCTACGCACGCAGATCCGTTGAGTAAACCTATGATGAGAGATGTGTTTTGAGAGACACATTAGATCTCGAGGTTTGCGTAGAATTTAATTGGTACTGTTATACTTTATATAATCCCTTAACGTTATTATTTGCGAATAATAACTAAAGTTCATTGTTGGCAATACATGAGTGTGAATGTTTATGTGTAAACATTTACTGTTATTGATATGAGATTGAGCATGTCGGACAGAGAAGTAGCCCACTCACAAGGGTGTTTACCTTAGTTTTGTCAATGAGTTGGCAAAGACTGAGATGAGGCGATTTTTGAACATATGAGAATGCTCGAGAGCCTGTTCAAAATAAAAGTGTCGTCTTGCAGAAATTACAAGATGAGTCTTGTTAAGGTGCGAGATAAAGACATACATAAAGTTGTATGCTTTGGATTGAGATCCAAAATAAGGATTGTATGAAATCCGATGGTCAGTTATATGTAACTACCATGTTCTGTCTGAAAAGCCAGAAGTAGTCCTTAAGTAAGCGGACTAAAGTTGGGTGCTTCGGTGCATCGCAACCTTACGCTTCTGTATGGTGTTTAATATACACATTATCAAAATGTGAGACATGCGCTCCTTTAAGGGAAGGAAAGAACACCATAACACATGTTTTATACCGTGTGTGCTTATGTGACCACAGGGATGGGAATTTAATAATATTACTGATCTCAACTTTTCCTATTGTGAGACCCTATTTATATTTTCGACCCTTAGAACCCTTAACTTATCCCTGAAGTATGGTTCAATGTGGCTAGCTTAGTTAGTTGCCAAGAGGTCCGGGAAAAATTTAGGCCTGGCGGATCTAACTAGAAAAGCGAGTTGAATCATGATGGATGGCATATAGTAAGAGGGGAAGATAGCCTTTTGATCACTTTCATAAGGTTTCGTGGTTCACTGGCTAGCCTATTATAGTTTCTATGAGTAGAAACATAATAGTGAACACGAAAATTATTTTATGAGATCATGAGTTAAAACAGTGAATGTGAGAAGGCAATCTAGGGTTAGGCATACGTGAAGAAGAGGATCTTGTTTTCCGAGACGCTATATATCCCTAATAGGTGTATAGCACTAGTGCTCTCGAGGTATGCTGGTCACACAATCTATTTGCCAGTATAACTGAAGATTAAGACTGGAATGCGTTCCGTCATGTGCGAGTGGGAGATGATAGAGTTGGGATACGCCCATGACTCTATAAAGGATTGAGTTCCTATCAAGATTAAATTGAGTTATTTAATCTAAATTAAATTACCAAATATTATCTCAGAAAGAGTCTGAGTTAAACTAGAGTTAGGTCTCTAGCCATTAGAACCTCTATAAATAGAGGTGAGGTCCTCATAATTTGGTAACGAGAAAACGTACATGCTGCAAGGCTGCTCGTTCCCACTCACAGTTTTCTGTCTTATCTTTCAGGGGCATTTAGATTGTGAACAAGTTGCTCTTATCCCGAGTGGGTAAAAGCCAGACCGGTGACCAAAAATAAATGAGATCCTTGTAGATGCTTCCGCAGTGAGATTCTGCGCTACAAGAGGTAGGTACATTTATTTAATGTTACCTCCGCATTTAATTATATTTGTTATAATTATTTTCCATCAGCAAGTATCAAACATATTAATTAGTAGGGGTAATCATAAACCAGTTAATCAGTTCATAAATTTAAAAAAATCAGTTCATTAAATATTGAATTTTAAAAATTACTAACCATTAATCAATCTATTACTATCGATTAACCAGTTAATCGGTTTCGAATTTTCGAATCGGACAATATATGCAGTGCCCGGCTCCCATAGGCCTCCCCAAAAGCGGAACAAAACCGTAAGAACTCCGGCCCAAAACGGATAATATATGCAGTGTCCGGCGTACCTCCCGATAAAGTCAGAAATGACTTTATCAGTAAGTTTAAATGAAATAAGGGTATAATTAAAACTAGGACAGATAAGTAAGTGATTTATAATAGAAATTAGTCGAAAAAAAAGTAACTGAATAAAGAGTTGGTATAGGTTGGCCGTATAGTATTTAAAGAATTGAAGTTGTGATTTTGAATGTTCAATAATGTATAATTGTGTAATCGTACTAATTGACATGTAAATTAATAAAATAGGTGATAAATGAAATAAAAATGTTTATGTGTACGTATAAAGGTGTATTTTGTGTTGAAATGGAATTTATATGTTATATACATATATTGATTGATGAGTAATTTACTCAATTATATGAATGAAGTTTGAAAAAACAATGAATTCTTGAGTAAGAATTTTATGATGGCCGAATTGAGAGTGTGTGAATATTAATAGGTATAATTGTTAATCGTTAAGTGTTAAGCTATAAAATGCACATGAACATGATTTGGGTGTATATAAATTAAATGAGAATTATTTAAATCTATTTAGCTATTTTATAATGAATTAGTGCGTTATGTCCATTATGGATATAGTGTAATAATTGATGTTAAAGTGAAAATAATAGTATATTTGATTTAAATTTGAATAAATAATGATTTGGAATTGGAATATTGTGGGAAAAGAATTAATGGAATGTGAAAATAACATGTTGGTAAATTGATACCTTAAATGATATTATTATGTGAATTGAGTTCATATTATGTATTTAATGGAATTGAATTGAGTGAATTTTATAGAAAAAGAATTTAATGTGGTAAAATTACCTTGATGGTTGAATGGTAACTTTAATATGTTAATACTGTGAATTAAATATATGTTATATATTTAATGAAAATTCAATGAAGTGGATATTTTAATTGCTCTTTGTAGTAGTCTGGTAGTTAAATCTAACTCAGGATATAGTTAGCTAACCATATAAACACCTATACCGCGGTGCAAGTTATGGCGACTTGATTTACTTTGGTAGATTCGCGATGGTCTAACATAGCAATCTAATGCTTAAAATGCAGTGGTCAATGATAAAGTGATTGAAATGAAATAAAAATACTTGAGTGGTCATTCGGGATTACTCTAAAATATAGTGGGCGTGTAGGGTACACGTCTCGAGTATCTGAATCGAAAATTTCTGCCGAGTTTATACTAGGGGCATAATTGAAAAAAAAGTGAATAAATGACAAAAGTGCTTTAAATGATAAAGTGATTTTGATATGTGATTTTTGAGACTAAATTGTAAATTGCATGCCAATTAATAAAATAATGTTATTATAATGTTAGTGATGGTATTATTGAAATTATGTGAAATGGGTGGCAATAATTTTTATTTGAGTGAAGATTAGGGACTATTATGTACTTTGTCTATAATAAGGCTAATTGGAGGGTTAGTATGGAATTTGACTAGTAAAAGTGAACAAAGTAACAAAAGTGTTTTAAAATGGTAAAAGTAATTAAATATGTAATGTGCAGGTTAAATAAAGATTAAATTGTAATTGACATGTTAATTATTGAAATTATTGTATTTATGAGAAATGGTTGATATTTGTTTAATTAAGTATAAATGGACGACGAAAATCGTAATTTAATAATAGTTAATTATTAAAGTGTAAATTGACTATAGCAATGTTAATTAAATGACTAAAATGTAAAGATTTGCTAGAAATGTATTATGTTCGGTGTAAATGTTAGGTAATTATAGACTTAATGGCTAATTGAAATTGGTGGAAAGAAAGAAATAAAAATAAAGTAAATGACATGTGTGGACCGAAATGTATATAAGCAGATTAGGAAAGGATTTTATGTAATTTATTAACCTAATTATGAACAATGATGATTGATATAGTACTGTGAACTGGAATGATAGTCATGACAAGTATATTGTAAATAGAAATGTACATACATGGAGAAATGGTAATTGAATTCTTTCACGTGTGCACATATGGGAATTAGACATGGAAAAGCAAATTTATAATATAAAATGCAAATGTGTGTGTGACATACATGTAAATATATAAAGAGTTAAAATGACTTGTTGGGTTGGCATATACCTGATACATTAGAATAAATTATGGTTAAAAAATAATCAGTGTATCATAAATGCGGCTAATGTATGTATTAAGTATAACAATAAGAATTATAATATGTTGATAGAATTAAATTATATTGATAACAGAAATATAGTTAAGTAATGAAATTATAAGGGTATTAAAGTCAAATAGTAATGATTATAGTATACAAATAAATCTTTTATTGAATGGTGTATAAGATTGGAAAATATACAGGTGTATGCATATTTTAAAAAGGAATGTTATAAATATTTATATGTGAACTTATTAAGTGAAAGTGGATCTTAATTTAGAAATAACAATTGGCAATTAGGACAAATATTAGAAATAATTAAAATTGATGCATGGAGTAAATAAGGTCATGATGTACAATATATGTATGTAAGGATAATAAGAATAAAGTTGGTGGCAAATGTTAATGTTAGATTTTAAATTAGAATTAATATGTAAACTGTTTGAGAGAATAGGTAAAAGAAAATTGGTATATTAAGTAATTGCATGGACTAGTGGTAGTGGAAACAATTTTTAAAGAAGATAGTGTTAATAAATTGTACGGCTAGTGATAAGGAAAAGTAACATAAAGAGATTGAAAGTGACAGTAAAAGGAAGTAGTGATAAGTGATTGTATATAGTTAATTAAGTAGTAAATTGATAGGTCATTAGAAATGTCATGTTTATTGTTTGTAATCTGTATGATTAATTGCATTTATGTATGCATGATTTAGAATAATGGAAACCTTTAGATTCGTAACCAACGCTGAGCTTATTTAATGCTCAGCATATAGTTTATATTGACTGCATGCAGGTACCGATATGATAATTGTTGAAACAAACATATCTCAAGTTGGAAATATTCTGGGTAAAGACTTTTGTTAAGAACACTTTTGTATTTTAACCTAGAATTGTGTATGGATTTGTTGGATTTTGATTACGTATATGGCATGTATATGGACTTTTATAGACATTGGAACATATTATTAATTATTGAGGCTTAGAGTAGTGAATGTTAATTATTGGACTGAATTGTGTACGCTTAATGATATATTTTTTATTGTGCCCCTGAGTAGGCTATAGATTACTTGAATTGCAGGATATGTAGGTTAAGATTATAACTGTTATGCTGCAGAATTTTTGACTAAATGTATAGTAAGATAAGATAGTTATAGGTTTATCGGCAAGATATAATATAATTATTAAGTGAATGGTTTATGCATGACTTATAAGGTTATATGATTTGGCAATGGACTAAGTTAGCACTGGAAGTCTAAATAATAAGTTGTTATGCAAGTGAGAAGGAAAAAAAAAATTTTACCCACATTTGAAGTAAATAGGTGTTTGTCAGATTTAAATCTAGTATTGTGTTTGTTTAGCGGGTGTAATGTAGGGACAAAGATTTTAATAGGGTGTTTTAAAAAAATATTTACCAAATTAAGGTTAGTTAAAAATTATTTCTTGATATAGGATATTTTTTTCAATGCCGCAGCTGTGAGTTGCGGCATTGAAAGGGCAGCACCTGCTGCTCTGACGCAGGGCAGCAGGTGCTGCCCTATTTATTTATTTTTTTTAAAAAAAAAATCAAATGCCGCAGCATTGTGCTGCGACATTTGATTTTGGTTTCCCAAGGCCAAGAGCAGAGCTGCTCTTGGCCTTTTGTTATTTTTATTTTTTTTATAAAATTTATTTTAATAAATAATTAAATATAATATATAATTATGTAAAATAATTAAATATGTATTTTTTTATATAATTACAGTTAAATAAGTATTTATTTTTATATAAATTAATTTTATTTTATTTAGACACTGCATAATTTTATTTAGGAGTGAGCTATGGTCGGTTCGGTTAAATAACCGAAAATCGAACTATTAGTATTTAGATAAATCGAACCGAAGCGAAATTATATATTAACCGAATTTAAATCGAACCGATATTTTCGGTCACTTTGGTTCAATTAACGCAAAAACGGAAATTTTAAAATTATAATTAAAAAAAATTTCAAAAAATTATAAAAGTTTACAAATCATAAAATAAAAATAAAAAATTCAAGTTAAAAAATATACATATATTTAATTTTTAAGCATTAAAAATTAAAGTAGATAGATGTGTTATTTTATAATGATTAATATATGTTATTTTTTTCAATTTTTATAAAAATTAAGTTTATTTTATATTTTTGTAAAAATTAAGTGAAGTAATATTAATTTTTTTTCTAATTTAAATCATTAAGTAGCCAATAGTGATTAGGATTTCTGTCAAAAAGATGCAATTTGAAGTTTCTCTTTCTCATAAATAATATATGATTTAACTCTTTTTTTTTTTTTAAAAAAAAAGAAAAAAGCTAGATTACGTTATGCATTAAAAACTTCTTAATAACAAAATGTATGTATTCTTCATTTTTTTTCAAGTTAATAGGTTGTATATATTCAAAAAAATATTAATAAATAAGCATTAAAAAATAAAATACTACAATAATAATTTGTTTTTAAAAAAAATATACATACAAAATAGTTCTTTGTAATCTTATAAATTTACTCATAAACACTTGTTTTTTTAAAAAAACTTGTAAATTACAATTATATGTTTCTTCAAATAGATTTTTACACATCAATATAGTTTATTCTAATCGATTGTTAATATATTTTCGGATTCAACTATCCTATCCAAAACTTAGTGAGTTCTTTATTAAATTTGATACTTTATGGGCTTCTACCAGCATTGGAACTGCACTCTTTTTTTTAATGCTTAAAAATTCAAAAAATTATAAAAATTCAAATTAATTTTACAAAAATATAAAATAAACTTAATTTTTATAAAAATTGAAAAAAATAACATGTATTAATCATTATAAAATAACACATCTATCTACTTTAATTTTTAATGCTTAAAAATTAAATATATGTATATTTTTTAATTTGAATTTTTTATTTTTATTTTATGATTTGTAAACTTTTATAATTTTTTGAAAATTTTTTTAATTATAATTTTAAAATTTCAATTTTTGCGTTAATTGAACCAAAGTGACCGAAAATATCGGTTCGATTTAAATTCGGTTATTATATAATTTTGCTTTGGTTCGATTTATCTAAATACTAATAGTTCGGTTTTCGGTTATTTAACCGAACCGACCATAGTTCACTCCTAAATAGAATTATGCAGTGTCTAAATAAAATAAAATTAATTTATATAAAAATAAATACTTATTTAACTGTAATTATATAAAAAAATATATATTTAATTGTTTTAGATAATTATATATTATATTTAATTATTTATTAAAATAAATTTTATAAAAAAAATAAAAATAACAAAAGGCCAAGAGCAGCTCAAGCTGCTCTTGGCCTTGGGAAACCAAAATCAAATGCCGCAGCATTAGCTGCTCTTGGCCTTGGGAAACCAAAATCAAATTAAGAAATAATTTTTAACTAACCCTAATTTGGTAAATATTTTTTTAAAACACCCTATTAAAATCTTTGTCCCTGTAATGTATGTACAGTATGAATGAAGTAAGGTGTTACATGATCAGGGAGGCAACTTGTTTATTTTTTCAATTCTTCAACGACTCAGATCGACAAAAGGTTTTGGATTTGGGTCCTTACTATTTTGACGATCAACTCTTAATTCTTAAAGAGATGGGCAATTTTAATACACACAACATAGTAGACTTCTCTAAGGTCCGTTTTTGGGTACGAGCTTATAATATACCCTTTAAGTGGTTAGCTCACAATACAGCAAAAATTGCAGCAGAGCTTACAGGTGAGTTATTTGAAATGGATGTGAATGATAAACTGGGTTGGAGGCATTACTTGCACTTTCGAGTATGGATACCTATAGACAAATCATTGCGTAGAGGAGTCATTCTAAGAGTGGACTCTGAAACTGTCATTTGGGCTTAGTTGAAGTACGAACGATTAGCCATTTTCTATTATAATTATGGACTTATGGGACATGGTTTTAAGTAGTGTACCAAGTCCGAGAACAAAGAAAAACCACAATATGGTGATTGGCTTCGTGCCTCACCAATGAAATCTTTTAAAGTGAATAATTTTGTTAAAAAGGCGAAAGAAGATGAACTCTTAGACTTCTTGACTCAGAATACAGATGTGAAGGGGACACCAAATTCACCATATGCTAGATCTTTATTATCCACCCTGGAGACACTAAATTCTAAAAACAGTTCTGCATCCTAAGGCTTTGATGTCCTTGTTATTTTGCAAGACCACAATACAAATACTATTGAACCAAATCAAAAGGATCCTACTCCTTTCTTTGATACCTTAAACTCAGTGCCTCCTATTTCTAAGGATCAACACTACCCAGTTTCACTGAAACATGCTTCTATCGATGGGATCACTCATCAGTGTGTGACTTTGTTTACGCCAATGGAGGAGATAACTGATGAAGTGAGGGCCAATAGTAAGGGTATTTGGAAAAGGCACAGGAAGGGGAGAATGCAAATGGATAATTTAGGGCATTTAAGCTTACAGACTTATAAAAATGAGTTTTTTTTAATGTGGATATTGCTGACCCTTAAGAATTGGTGAAGAAATAAAAGGCAGACACTACTATAGAACTTATGCAATTACTAGTCCAACTAAGTCTGCTATCGTTTTCTCAACATCATATTGATTTTAATGTGGTGCAATCTAGCACTTCTAGTCCCTAAAGGTTGGCAAGATTTTATGGCTGGGCTAGTTGCCAACACAAGAGCTCCTCTTGGTCCCTCATTAGACAACTACACACTGCATCATCTCTTCCATGGTTAATCTTGGGTGATTTTAATGAGATTTTAAGGCATGATGAAAAGGTGGGTGGTAGTCTATGTCCATAGGCAATGATTAATGCTTTTCGCCAAGTTATTACTGATTGTGGGTTTCAAGACATTGGCTTTTTGGGATATCCATTCACATGGGATAATCGTCGTGTGGGAACTGATTTTATGGAAGAGAGGCTGGATCGGGGGTTGGCATTTATTGAGTGGATGAACATTTTCCAACAGTATAAACTGTCACACATTATTCAGTCAAGTAGTGACTATCTTCCTATTTCCCTTGTACTCAATTTTTCTAATGATTGTTTAGGTCGTAAGAAGTGTTTTAAATTAAAAGCCATGTGGACATGTGACCCCAATTGTGTTGAAGCTATAAAGGAGGGTTGGGGTGATTCTAATTTGACTTGGGGTTATCTCATACAGAGATGTACTGAATTTCTTTCATCTTGGGGTTGAGAGGTCTTTGGTAATCTGAATTCAAAGAAAAAACACCTTAAAGCTCAGCGTCGTAAATTGGGGGTAACTACTAGCTCTAAGGACCTTTTTCTTCGTAGATCTATCAAGGTAAAATTAGATGAAGTTGCTTATAGGTAAGAAATTATGTGGCGACAATGAAGTAGAGTTCAATGGTTGTGTGAGGGAGATCGCAATACTAAATATTTTTATGCCACAACATCTAAAAGAAAGAAAATAAACCAGATTAACAGCTTGGTTGAATCTGACAACACTATTTTCAAAGGTAAAGCACTTGGTGACTACATTATTTAATTTTATTCTAGTCTTTTTTTCATCTTAGTCAAAAGGAGTTTCCATGGCAGAACGTGATTTTGTCCCTATAAAAGTGACAGATACTATGAATCAAATGTTAGATTGTCCCTTTTTAGCGGATGAGGTCATAACAACCTTCAAAATGATCCACCCAAGTAAAGCCCCTGGTCCTAATGGCTTACCTCCCTTCTTTCATTAGAAATACTGGAGTATTATGGGTAAAGATGTCATCGATATTGTGCTTAATGTTCTTAACGGAGATAGGATGCCACCTGGTTTTAACCATAGCAATATCTACCTCATCCCCAAGAACAAAGAACCAAAATCAGTTAGGGAGTTCCAGCCTATTAGCTTATGCAATGTTATTTGCAAAATTGCTACCAAAATGATGGCTAATCGTCTCAAAACTATATTAGTGGATATTGTGGATGAGTCTCAGAGTGCTTTTGTTTCGAGTCGACTTATTACTAATAATATCTTAGTAGCCTATGAGGTATTCCATCACATATGAATGTGTGGGAGAACCAATAAGAAATTTATCTCGTTGAAATTGGATATGGCTAAAGCATATGACAGGGTTGAATGGAAATTCCTTGAAGCAATTTTGTTAAAGCTGGGTTTTTCTAATAATTGGGTGGCATTAGTCATGAAATTTGTCTCTTCTTCTACTTATTTAGTTTTGGTGAATAGTGAACCCACAGGATGCATCCCACCTTCTCCGAGTTTAAAGCAAGGAGACCTATTATTGGTCATATGAATTCAGCAGTTAGGAACAACCTTGCACATGGTATTCATGTATGCCGTGGAGCTCCCTTCATCTCCTCACTTATGTTCACTGATGATTGTATCTTATTCATTTGGGCTTCTAATCATGAAGTGGACAACATAGCTCGTATTCTTCAATGGTATGAGCTATTATCTGGCCATAAGGTTAACCTGCATAAATCAGAATTGACTTGTAGTGCAAATGTGTCAGCTGATTTAGGTGATAGATTGGCTCTTAGACTTGGCGTGAAAAAAGGTATTCTCACATGATATGTATCTTGGTCTTCCTACAACAATTGGTCGATCTAAGAAAGCTATCTTCAGTAAGATCAAGGATAGACTTTGGGCCAGGTTACAAGGATGGAAGGAACATTTTCTGAGCTAGGCAGCTAATTAAAGCTATTGCACAGGCCATTCCCACCTACTTAATGCAGTGCTTTCTCCTACCTATGGGCCTTTGTGAAGAACTAAAGTCCATGATCAGCCAATTCTGGTGGGGCCAATGCACAAATGAGAAAAATTTTCACCTATGTAGCTGGAAGCAACTTTCAAACCCAAGGCAAAGGGTGGTTTGGGCTTTCGTGATTTTGCTTGTTTTAATAAAGCCTTGCTAGCAAAACAAGGTTGGAGATTGGTTCAAATCCCTCATCTTTAGTCGCCCGTGTACTCAAAGCAAAATATTTTCCCAAAAATAGTTTTATGCATGCTTCACTTGGTAGTTCCCCTAGTTATACAATGAAAAATATTTTAGAATGAAGGTATGTGCTTAATCAGGGATTTTTTTGGCAGATAGGCAATGGGCAGTCAGTAAGTATTTTTGAAGACAACTGGATACCGCAACCTAGTTCATTTCGTGTTATCTCAACACCTCATAACGTTGATCCTAATGCAAAGGTGATTGTTTTAATTGATCATGATAATCACTGCTGGAAGTGGTAGTTTATCTCCCAAAATTCTTTACAGGTCGATTTCCAAAGAAGATCCTTCTTGGTCCCATAAATAGAGATGATACTGTTTCGTGGTTTTATCATGAATCAGGTGAGTATGTGGTGAAAAGTGGGTATCAGATTGCCTTTGATATTGCTTTCAATGTGACAGAATTGGCCTTCCTCATCCTCTAATGAATCTCTATTTTGGAAATCTATATGAAAGCTTCCTATCCCTCTAAAAATTTGTAGTTTTGGCTTTATTTTGGAAAGAGAAAAATGATGTTAATCTTTTGGGCTACTCAAGATACCATAGTGATGTGCAAGTTAATGTTAAAGGCCTTAATGGATGGAGGTTTAGTGGGGTTCTATGGTAAGCCCAATAGGAATCTTCGGTAACTCTCATGGAATCTCCTCCATTCTCTGTCCAGCAAGTCTGAATTATCGTGGTGTATTACTGGTGACTTTAATTACATCTTGGATTAGAGAGAGAAGAAAGGTGGGTGCCGTTATCCTCCTTGCCTTCTTGATAGATTTAAAGTTACAATTGTTGATTCAGAGTTGATTGATTTGGGGATGTGTGGGTCTGAGTTTACGTGGTTTAGAGGAAATGATGAGAATGGGTGGATTGAAGAGCGGCTGGACAGGGCTTTAGCTAACAGCAAATGGATTTCTTCGTTTCCATTCTACAAGGTGCGTAATATTGAGCAGACTTCTTCTGATCATGCCCCCCTTTTGATTGATCCTGCTCCTTCTTGTTCTGCTCGTGTTCTTAAATGTTTTAAATTTGAGAATGCTTAGTTGAAGGATTCTAATTTTATGGAGATTGTTCGTAATTCGTGGAATTCTAATCAAGGGGTGCCTCTTGCTTCCAAAATCAAGAAGTGTAGTGAAGATCTAGCAATTTGGGGAAGTCATGTTACAAGTAATTTCAAAGAAAAGTTGGCTAATTTAACAACTAAAATGAGGCAATCTGGAAACGCGAGTACTTCAAGTAGTAGAGGAATTTTCGCAAAACTTCAAAAGCAGTACCTTGACACTTTAAAGTATGAGGAAATATTCTGGAGGCAGAGATCCAAGCTTTTTTGGTTGAAGGATGGAGACTTTAATACCAAATATTTTCATTCTGTAGCTTCAAAAAAAAGAGGAAGAACCATTTTGCTATGCTCAAAGATCCCACGGGGCGTACCTGTACCTGGAATGATGGATTGGAGAATGTGACCGTTAACTATTTCAAGCAAAACTTTCAAGCAACGAATTGTAGTACATGTATCACTGTTGCTAGTATAAAAGAGCGTGTGAATGAGGCTCATAATAGTCTGTTAATGCAAGATTTCACTGAAGATGATGTTAAAATAGCTCTGTTTAATTTACATCTTGATAAAGCACCAGGGATTGATGGTATAAATGCAGCTTTCTATCAGAAATGTTGGGCAATTGTGGGCAAGGATATCACAACTGAGTGTCTAAGTATTTTAAGGAACTGCCAGATGCCATATGAATTAAACTCTACAGCAATTGTGCTTATCCCCAAAAAGCAAGCTGTAAAAACTATGGCAGATTTGAGACCGATCGCTTTATGCAATGTCCTTTAAAAAATCATTGCTAAGATGCTAATATCTCGTCTGAAGTGTATTCTTCCTGATATTGTGTTTGTGAACCAAAGTGCGTTTATGCTTAATCGCCTCATTTCCGATAATTTTCATGTGGCTTTTGAGGTCATGCATCTTTTAAAGTGTAAAACGCAAGGAAAGGAGGGTATTGTGCTCTTAAGCTCGACATGAGCAAAGCTTATGATCGCATGGAATGACATTTCTTAGAAGAAGTCCTGATTCGCATGGGGTTTAATCTGCGATGGGTTCAACTTATCAAAATGTGTGTTGAATTGGTCTCCTATCATATTACTTGCCCTAATAAGATGTTGGGACTTATTGTTCCTAGTAGGGGTTTGTGGTAGGGAGATCCTCTTTCTCCTTACTTGTTCATCTTGTGTGCAGAGGGCTTATCAGCTCTTTTTAATCGCTATGAGACTCAGGGTCGGATTCATGGATGTCGGATTTCAAGGAATGCTCCAGCTATTTCTCATTTGTTCTTTGCAGATGATAGCTTTATCCTCTTCAAAGCTACTTCTGCTAAAGCCTGTGCAGTCAAGGAAGTGTTGGTAATTTATGAAGCTGATTCTGGTCAGGTTGTTAATTTTAATAAATCTTCAGTTAAATTCAGTGTAAATACTCATGCCAGTAATCGAAATGATATTTGTTCAATATTATCTTTAGATCCTGTTGCTTCTCATGATTCTTATCTTAGTCTTCCATCGATGGTGGGAAAGGATAAGAAAGAAATTTTTTCCTATATTGAACAAAAGGTGTGGAAGCGTGTAAATAGATGGAATCGCTCTATTCTTTCTAGAGCGGGCAAAGAAGTTCTCATAAAATTTGTGGCACAGTCGCTTCCTACATACACTATGAGTGTCTTTCTTTTGCCTATGGGTCTTTGTCAGAAGCTGGAGAGGTTGTTAAATTCCTTCTGGTGGGGTCAAAATAAAAGGTTACAAAGAGGAATCTCTTGGATGTCTTAAGAAAAGCTCTATGAATCAAAGCATAGGCTTTCGATCTCTTTGAGACTTTAATGTAGCAATGCTGGGTAAACAGGCATGGCGTTTGCTATCTGACTCAACTTCTCCTATGGCTCGAACTTTGAAAGCCCGATATCTTCCTCATTGTAGCTTCTTAAACGCTTCTTTAGGGCCAAATCCGAGTTATACGTGGCGTAGTATCCTCCATGCTCGGGATATCATTAGATCAAGTTGCAGATGGCGAGTGGGAGATGGTTCAAGCATTGATGCTTTGTCTGATCCATGGTTGTTTAATAAAGATAATCCATTTATTACCTTATAGACACAGGGTTCCGAGGCAGTCCAAACCAGAATTACCCAGTGATGAAAGTAATGCCTGTTCACAGGCAAAGAGGTTAGAAGTGATGGTTTCCTCATCAAAGCCATTTTCTAAAATAATAAATAAAAATTAATAAGTTTTTTTTAAAAAGGGGGTTTTGAAAATGATGTTTTCCTAGTCACATAAAACATAAAAAAAAAAATTCAAAAGTTCGCGGCCACCGGCGCGTGCTAGGGGACGCTCCCTCGGTGCTGGGGCGCGCTCCACTAGCGCTCGCGAGGTGCGGCCTCCTGTGCAAGGCCATGCCTCACGCGCGTGAGGTGCGGCCGCACCTCGCCCCCAACGCACGCGACACGTGCGACCAGCTCGCCGTTTGCGCCCATTTTTGCCAAAAATTTGATTTTTTTCACCCAAATCCGGGATTTTGAGTCCAATTTGAACTCTAAATCATTTTTTTTGGGATAATTAATAATAAATCCGGATTTTATCATTAAAAAATAGGAAAATTTGATTAAAATTAAATTTGATTAAAATTAAATTTTCTTTTCCTAATAGAATTAGGGTTTTTTTTATGAATGATATAAATAGTTTGAGATGAAAAAATCTGAGGGCGGGGGGGTGGGGGTGGGTCTCCATAATTTTTTACATTTTTTTGAGAGAATTTCTTCTTTCTTCTTCTTTTTTTGATTTTTCTTCT
The DNA here is from genome assembly GCA_947683425.1 of Excoecaria cochinchinensis. Classification (NCBI taxonomy): domain Eukaryota; kingdom Viridiplantae; phylum Streptophyta; class Magnoliopsida; order Malpighiales; family Euphorbiaceae; genus Excoecaria; species Excoecaria cochinchinensis. The sequence goes on from CANTUQ010000098.1 coordinate 13,103,273, forward strand.
TTAATTTCAGATTCAATTCTATCAATTAACAAGGATAAATTGAGATTGAAAAATCAATTTTCAATTCTTAAGCATTCAAATTAATTTTTTTGTTTTTTTCATAAATAAAGGAGTAATTTCACTTCAAAATCATTTTTTGTGGAATTTTTCAAGGAGATCAACCATCGTACTCCTTCCATAAAATCCAAATCTGAAGGTAAATTTTCTGGGCTCCAAAATAATTATTTTCATCTTATTTTCTTATCTCTTATTTATTTTGTTCATCTCAATATTGCTCTCTTGATTTTTTTTATTATTTTTAACATGTAATTAATTAATTTATTTTGCTTTGATTGATTTTTTTTGCCATTTAAGTATTTATGTTAATTGTGATAACATGTAAATTATTAATTTAATCAAACCAATTTTGCATCTTTAATTCAATCATGCTAGTTTGCTAATTTAATCAAGTTGTTTTCTTTTCTTTTTCTTTGCATGATGGCCACGTGAACAACGGCCATCTTTGCTTTATTTCTCTTTTAATTCTTATGCATGTATTCACGTGGGGCCAGCCTATTTTGTCCACACACACATTTATTCCCTTATTCTCACCTTTATATATTTTTTTATCATTTTTCATTTATTTGATTATTTATTCGATTGGTTTAATTAATATATTTGTTAGTTGGATTCATTTAATTTAATTTGATTCATTTTTTATTTTATGTATTTGATTTGATTTGATTACTAACATTAATTTTCTTTTTATTTTTTGCTACAACACTTGTTTTTTTCATTTGAGCATTATCCATGGGCAAAGATGGGGAATCAAGGAATTAGGAACCTTATTTTGGTTCGGATATTTAAATTCTGCATTTTCCTTTATTTTGATTTATTTGTTGTATTTGTGTATTTAACGTAAAATGGTTTATTTTTATGCATGTTTAAATAAAAAGTCGCCAAAAATATTTTTATTAATAAATCGGGATTGTTTCTAATAAGATGGACCAATGTCCTATTTTAACCAATAAAATCTCACATTCAAAAGAGAGTTAATTTTCATAAAATGAGATCCAATTAACTCTATCATTTTTATTGCCTAAAAATAACTCTCGGATTTTCTAAGTTAACAAAAGGGAACCAATGTTCCTAAAATTTAATAAATGCCCCGATTTATGTATGATATATTTTATTTATTCTTTTGTGAAGTATTTATTTATTTTTTCATTTTGGGCCATTGTAATTAATTTTTGGGGCAAGCTTTATTCATTTTATTTATGCTTTTATTATTCTGGGGGATTGTTTTGTCCTATATTTTTCACTTATAATTTATTTACTGCTTTCTTTATTGCTTTCTTTACCGCTTTCCAAAGATGCTTGAAATGCACTTTAGTTTTATTGTATGATCGTATGAGAAGAGGGATAAAATAATTTACTCTAAAAATTCAGTCATATAACATTAATCAAAGGTATAAATAAGAGTGAGATTCTGAACTTTCTCTGGTCTTGGCCTCATAAGATTAGAATTCATTTTCCAATGTCTTATTAGGTGGCGACTCCATGATACCTACCTTATGATTCCCAATAGACGCCCTCGTAGGTTGATTGTCAACGATGGAATAGGGGTGACTCCCTGTCCATTACGAAGCGACCAGCTTTTATGAGTCTTAATAAACCTCCATCTGGTCTCGAGTCCTAAAAGTGAACTTTCGAGAATGACCCGGATGCCGAGCAGGGTTCTTTGCATGTCACATACCTCCTCTGTTAATGCTGACTGCCGGTTAGCTATTGCTTTATGCTAGTGTAGACACTGGGTCCCGAGGCGATCCAAGATCAGGATTACCCGATGATGAAAATAAAGACCGATTCATAGGCAAAAAAATAGGAATTGATTGTCTTCTTATCAAGTTCTTTAATCTGTCTCAAAATGATTTTAAATTTATTTATTTATGTTTTATTTTTATTTTTATTTTTTGGAAAAAAAGATTTTTTTGGGTTTGCGTGCGGGGGGCACGCATGCGTCATCTCGCTGGGGGAGGAATGCGTGGGCGGGGAGCTGCCCCAGTCGTGCCCGCGCGGCGAGGGGCGCTCCTCCTCTCACACAGGAGTGCCTGCCCCGCAGGTGCGGCCTGCGCGCATGAGGCCACCCCACAGGTATGGACTGTGGGCGCGAGGCAGCCCCTCATGTATGGGCGCCCTTGCATGCGAGGCGGCCACGCGGCAGCCTCATGCGATTTCGCCCCGTAGGCACTGCCTGCGCACACGAGGGCTCCCCTGAGTGCGGGCAGCTACCCGGCAGCAGCGCGCGAGGCCGCCCTTTCGCGGCAGGCTGCCTCCTGTCTCTTTCCTTCCTTCTGCAGCACAGTTTCCCCTTCTGACGCGGGATTTGGTCGAATTTTTATGGGGCTACAGTCCAAATTGGACTGAAAAACCAGTTTTTTTTCAGTTTTTATGTTTTTTTGGATGAATTATATAAAAAAGAGAGAGAGGAAAAAAGGGAGGATTTCTTTTGGAATGAGGGTTTTTATTTTGGGAAAAAGGATTGAGTTTTGAAAGGAAAGAGAGTTTTGAAAGGGAAAAATATGGGTTTTCTTTGAAGAAAAGAACCATTTTTCCTTAACAGCAAGGTTTTCTTCTTTGATTTTCTTTGATGTAAAAACGTTTGATAAGATTGGATTAACTTGAGGAAGGGAAAATCGATTTTCTTAGCTTGGGTTTCTCATCAAACCACAAAAAAAAATCATTTTTTAGTTTTAGTATTCTTGAGTTTTTTTAGACAAAAACTTAAGAGTTTTTGATTCTTTTTGAGTCTGATTTCAAATCTTGATGGGGAGAATAGATTAGGACATCTTGCTTAGGAGTGAGCAAAAAAACCGTTGGATTTAGTTAACCGAGAAGGCGAACCGAAATCGATCCGAAAAATAGATTAACCGAACCAATATTTATGGTTAACGGTTAGTATTTTACAAAAATTGATATTATTGGACTGGTTTTTATTTTTTAACTTATAAATTGGTTAGCCGAACCGAAATCGATGAATGAACACTCTTATATTTTATTAATTTTATTTCACTCTTTTTTTTTATTTTATTATAATTTTTTATTTCATTATTTTGATATTTAATTATTTATACCCTTTTAATTTTCATTTACTTTAAAATATTTCAATTTCATTTTATTTTTTTAAAGTAATTTTAGTTAATTTATTAGTTGTTCAATATGTACATATTTGGTATTTCGTATTATTTCCTGATATATCAATTTTTCATTAATTAAAATCAAAATAGATTCGAAAAGTTATATAAAATTAATATATTAACTAAAAATTTCAAATAAAATAAAATTTTAATATATGTGAAAATAATATTTTTGAATATTTTTAGTTTATATTTGTTGTTTGAACATCATATTTAATGATTATGTTGGATTATGTTTGTTTTCTAATTTTAAATTTTAAGTATCTTCGACAATTTAATTTTTTTATAAATGCATTTTATAATTATAGTGGTTAACCAAAAAATATTGGTTAACTGATCCAAAAATTCGAAACTGATGAACTGGTTAATCGATGGTAATGGACTGGTTAATGGACTGAAATTTCAAAAAACCGATATTAATGGACTGGTTTTTTTTGGGCCTTAACCGGTCCATGCTCACCCCTAATCTTGCTTCCATATTATCAATTCTGTGGGTAAATATTCTTGGATCCCTTTTTATTATCTCATTTTATTTTATTTTATTTTATTCATTTTATTTTCCTTGCATTGATGAATAAATGAACAATGACTTAATGAATGTGTGTTTTCACAGTGGAGATTTATCTTTTTAGTATGATTTTTCAATCTTTATTTTGATTTTGATATGAAAATGGATAAATGCATATGATTTGGGTGTGAAAAATCAGATTTATTATTTGTATTTTTTGTAACACCCTAATACCCCATGGGCGGATATCGAAGCGTTATAAACACACAAGTGCAAACATACACATACAAAAGCAGAAGAAAACGAAGGGGACAAATGCGAACATACTTAAATACATATATCATAAATAATCATAAAAATTACAAAAGCATCCTTATAACATTACATCTGCATATAACGTATACAACAATATTACATACAAAACAAAATATCTAATACATATACAAAACTTAGCCTATACAAAGATGTACATAAACATAACCAAAAAAACTCTCTACGAGCACCAACTCCTAGCGGCCAAGACCTGCAGATGCACCGCTCCAGAACCGAACGTGCAACCTACACAGGAAAACACCTGTGCTGAGCGAAAGCTCAGTGGGGAGAAACAGAAACAAAAGACTTCGGACGAAGTCACGAATATCACAATATCATCATAACAGCATGATCAATACACAAATAACCTTTATCCTCAAACACTAGAATATGAGCAAGCAAATAACATATGCATCTAAATCTTAACTTGAACAAATCATATTGCTATACATACACTTTAACATGCATAATCACTAACTTTTGTCATGAAGAATATATTATAGCATTTAATGCATCTCAAATGCATACATGCACATCTAAACATAACCTTACAAATTCGCAACAACTATAACGTACAATAGCCTGAGTTTCCAATGGAGGTGGATACGGGTGCTAAAGATACTAATAGGACACAATATCAAACATATAGAGACGCAAATCTCAAAACATTCATACCTGAAGGTAACGGAAGAGACCGACGTCTCAAAAAATTTAGACCCAAACGGGCCCGACTTTAGACCCGAATGGGGTCAACTTTAGCACTTGCGACTTTAACCCTAAATAAGCATGTTTATCTATCCACTACTATGACCATTCAGGCTTAAACTTATATCCTTTGACCACAACACTCAATCTTTACCTTATCAAATAATCACTAATAAGCACACTTATATATATATATATATATATATATATATATATCCATATAAAGCATATATAAAGTGCAAAACAATAGCTCACATAATTGAAATCATATACCAACAATGAGTGAGAAACCATGCAAAGTGTAACAAGTCATAAACATTTGAGGATCAGGGAAGGGTTGCGCTCGCAACAACCAATCGCATCCGCGACAAAGGTGAATCTCGCCCAAAGTCAAGCTCACGACGTGATCTGCACTCGCGAGAGGGGCTGGCAGCTCTTTGTCGCGCTCGCAACAGAAGGCGGGTAGTTCCCCGTTGCCCTCGTGCAATCGCGATGAAGAACAGCCTGGCTACCGAGCTCTCTATCGCGATCACGACACAGGTCGCGCTCACGACAGAGCATGCTTGGTAGGAAAAAGTCCGACGGGAGATCAGGCCCTGAGCTCTTGCCAACTGTCCGGAGATCGAGGTCGGGCTCGCGACAGAGATGAACTCAAGGACCAGAAATCACCACACATAAATCCATCTCATGCAAACTCACTCCAAATCATACTATCACGCATTTGACCTCACTATATCAATCAATAACACTTGAATCATGCCTTTAAATTTATTAACAACAGTTAACACTCAATAGATACAATTAATTTGGTAAGGAAATGCTAAATTAAAGCAACAAACCCATGAATTTACTCTAAAATCATACAAATCCACATTTCAACTTACATAAACTAAAATACTTCTAACTAAACACACCAATGTCAAAGCCCAACTCAAAACATGCATATAACATTTTTCATAATTCAAATTTCCAGAAATTCAAGGTTCAAGGCAAAACATAACAAAGACATTTAAACTCCCAAACCTAAAAAATGCAGCTTCAAAACCACTCCTCTTCAAGATTCAATCTTCTCTTTGCCCTTAGCCTTCCTCTTGTCACCGGATTCTTGCACAAACCAAATCAAAATACACTTAATCAACCTAAAAACCAAAGCAATTGGAAGGAAGAAAATGAGCTCATCCAACTTACCCCTTCAAACCAAACACATAACTCTTCCAAAACCCAGCTCAAACCTTAGAAGATCAACCCAAGAATATGGAGCAAGGAGCAAGAACGAGAAAGAGGAAGAGATCACGCAGGAAGAGGAAGAAAATAACTCAAAAATCTTATTTGCCTCTCCTCTCTCTTCCTTTCTTTCTTTTCTACAATTAATGCTACCAACTACCTCTTACTTAGGTGTCATACTCTAATGGGCCCAACTTAATAAATCCTTCCCAAAAATCTTTTTAGTCCTTAGCAATTTACCAAATACTCACTTAATTAAATTCTTTCCATATATAACTTTATTTCTCTTTCAATTTTACCCAATTCCATACTGATCCAATTACACTTATTGTAGCACCCCAATGCCCCTCGGAAGGAACATCGGGTAGCTACGCACGCACTAATAAATGCATAAAAATGTACACATACAAACTAAAGGAAGTATTCAAATAGAACATACGATAGCGGAAGCGAAAGCATCTCAAATCAAAGCATTAACTTGCATTGCAGAACTATAATGAATACATATACAAAATCATTACATTAACATATAACTGAATTACATGCCTTTTATAACATACACAAAAGTTATATACAAAAGGAATATTATATCTATTACAAAAGAATCACTTCAAAGATAACTCTTAGTGGCCAGCAGATGGGGACTCTCGCTCAAAATGGAACCTGCAAACCTACAAGAAAACAAACATAGATACTTAATAAGCATGCTTATCTATCCACTACCTTGACCGATCAGGCTCAACAACATTCAAATCACAATATCACACACTCAACGTCTATCCAAGTATCCCACCAAGGATACAAACCAAACCACTCATGTACGAGTCAAATAAATCATCACATAGCTTATGCATAAATAAAAATATAAATACATAAGCTAAAATGCATGTACCTTCATAATCAATGCAATGATACACATAATCAATGCAATATTACACATAAGTTAAAATGATTAATCACATTAATTCTCCATACTAAAACATATCATTTAATATATCACAACCCTCAATGAATGATGTTAAACTAGGTTAAAAATGACACTCATACCCATGCATAACATTTATAGATGAACAATAATTCAAAGTGCAAAACATGATACCTCACGGTTACAACCACTTTGGTTGTCACTGTGACATACCAAAGGTGTAAAAAAGAATGCAAACTAGGATACCTCACGTTCACAACCACTTTGGTTGTCACCGTGACATACCTCACACTAATCGGGCAGAAAGCAAACATGGGTATCTCACGGTCACAACCACTTTGGTTGTCACCGTGACATACCACACACTTACCAGGCAGAAGCATTTCTTGCATACCTCATGGTCACAACCACTTTGATTGTCACCGTGACCTATACAAAAATGCCAAAATATAGCTGTGTCTTACCAAAACACAGCTGTGCTAACTGCAACACAAATCAACCCAAAAGATATCTCTACTCTTCTAACAATAACACTCACAAGCATACTTTTTAAGACTTATCATGCAATATGCCAATAATACTTCAAGGCTCTAAATCAATAATTAACACATAATCATATACTAAAACCAAACAAGAGACATGAATAACCCATCATGAACACGTGCCTCTCAAATACACAACTAAGCATGCACATAACAACCATGCTCAAAAATAGGGTTTAAGATTATCAATCTTTAACTATTAACTCATGCATATAGACAATTCTAATTTATATCACAACATGCATCAAATATACACAATCAATTACACATGCACAACTATAGAGCACACGATCCAAAACCTCTTGAAGCAGCCGAAACACTTCCAAAATCAGACCTTGTCCTTGCCCTTTTCCTTTCTTCTAGCCTTAGCTTCTTGCAATACACAAATCAAAAATAAACTCTTAATCCATTTACTCAACCAACAATCCATAAGAAGGGGGTATAAACAGAAACTCAAATCCAAAACACTTACCTCTTAGCTTTAATCCTTGTCTATACTCTTCAATTAATCCAATTCAAAATAAAGAAATCCAAACACAAGCAAAACAACCCAAAGAGATGAAGGAGAGAAGAGGAAACCGTGGAACACAAGAGAGGAAAGAGGAAAACTGCATGCAAAGCAAATGGGGATAGGAAATCCCACTAACTCACCCTTATATTACATGTCCAAGTCCATGTGGCATCACCACAACAAGCCACTTGTCAAGCATAGCCTTAAGTCCCACTCACATGCAAAGTTTCCTTTTGAGTCCATGGCAAAAGTCTCTCTAAGTCCCTCTAATCTATTTCTCCTTCAACCAACTAATAATTCCATTCAATTAAGTCCTCAATTATACTTAAACTCATACAAATTCAGAATTAACACCACTAATTGTACTAGGGTACAAATTGGGATGTTACAATTCTCTCCTCCTTAAGAAATTTTATCCTCGAAATTTCACTCGATACCAAACAGATTACAATACACTTATAATAACAGAACTCATATTAATCAAACTTTAAACAATTGGGAACTTACCAGAAGGACCCGCTTGCTCATCTTCTTTTTCTCTGGTTATGGCGAAACACCGAGCTGGACCACTGTGACGCAAGCCGAACTTAGCAAAGGCCCTCTTTGAACCCGCTTTTAGGGCTCGAGAGATTGGTTCACATCTTTTTGATCTTGGGCATCATGAGTTATTTTAGATGCCTCTTTCTCAATAGAATATTGGAAAGAATCATCTAGTCTTACAACGCCTTTAGGCACCTTAGAGATATTTTGAAGTCGCCACCCAATTTACAAGAAATTGGAAAAGGTCTCTAACCTCGGGGGTCTTAAACCAGAGAAATGTGTTCGAAACTTCACTCTTATTAATGACTTAAATTAAGTTTATAATTGAGTTGTTTAAGAAATTAAAATTCCATCTCTCATCTCACACGATCATGCATTGAATTTAAAGCGCATTGCAAGCATATTGAAAAGCATTAAAAAAATGATAAATAAATAAATTACAAAATAAAAAAAAGAGACAGAACAATCCCCCAAAATAATAAAGCATAAATAAATAAAATTTGCCCCAAAATTAATTATAAGGGCCCGAAAATGAGTAAATAAATACATACAAATAATTAGAATATATTATACATAAATCGGGAGATTTATTGAATTTTAGGAACATTGGTTCCTTTTTATTAAATTAAAAAGATTTTGGGTATTGATTGAGAAAATCGGGATGAGTGATCCCATTTTATGAAAATTAGTTCTCCATCTGAAAGTGATATTTTATTGGTTAAAATAGTACATTGGTCCATTTTATTAATAAAAATTCTAAATTATTAATTATTGTAAAAGACGTGATTTTCTATAATATGGATGAATCTAAAATACATTTTTACATACAGCACATAAAAAATAATAATAAAAGGAAATACAACAACAATTAAAAAATGCAAACCCCAAATTGAAGATCTTTGGTCTCCCGGTCCTCCATCCCGTGCGTAAATATAATTCACATAAATAAATAAATTTGAGACAACAAAACAAAAATAAAATGATTGTTAGTAAAGTAATTAAATAAATAATACATAAAAGTAACAATCAAATAAAGACTAATAAGTAAACAAATAAGTCAATAAAAATCAAACGGTGACAAATAATTCAACAATATAGCATTGATAATGGTTACAGGAAATAAATTGAATAAAGGAAAACTAAAATATGGCAAAAAAAACTAAAACAGAAATTGACAAAATAAACGGGACAATATATTATATTTCATGCGTTATCTGCTTATATATTCGGTCGGTTACTTATGTAAAAGGAAAGAAGACGTTCGGGTAAAGAGAAAGAAATGCCGAAGAAGGGGGACAAAAGACTGGTGTACTACTCGTGCACTCATTGCACGAGTAGTAGGGGTGTACACGGGTCTGAATCTTTCTGTACCGAACCAAAATTCCGAAAAAAAGATCCAGAACCGAATTGCACCGTTGACTTTTTTTACTAGAATCAAACTGAATTGTACTATTGACTTTTTGACTAGGACCGAACTGAATTATACTGGAACCGGACCGAGAACCGTATTGAACAGTACCGAACTGTTTTGGAACTGAATTGGACCGAAAGAACCGATATTTATTACTTATTATATATAATACTAGTAATTTATATATAAATATTATTTATAATTTATATTATATATTTATTATATAAATTTAGTTTCATAATTATTTGTATTAAATATTTTAGTGCACTAAATTAATATAATAAATAGTTAATAAATTAAAATGGATATTTTAATTATTAATTTGATAAATTTAATTATTATATCTATATAAATATGCAATTAATTTTATTTACTTTTAGTGTCACTCAACTAATACTTATTTATTTTCGTCACAATTTTTATATGAGTATGCAAATTAAAAATCTATTTAATAAGAATGTATTGAAAATGAAATTTTACCAATTGATGTAAATGTATGGGTATATAATATTAATCACCTTATCAATAATTCAATTTATTTTTAGCATCACTCAACCAATACTCATCTATTTTTGGCATAATATTTATATGAGTAATTGATTATGTATTTTAATAGTATAATTATATACAATTATTGTATCAATGAAATTTTACCAATTAATATAAATATATAAGAATATAATAATCTTACGAATAATTTAATCAGCTTAGTAATTAGTACTATAAAAATGTTGGTTTTTCATTATCACAATATTTTATTTTTCATGAAAATTGTTCTATATATCATATAGTAATTGTTCAAGTTCAATACGTATTATTAATTATATATTCTGTTAAACTACAAAACGTATAAAAAGACGGTTACATTTCACATTCACTCTTATAATATAACTATTAACTATAATAGCAATTAACAATCTCTTAACTGTTAAGCCAAATTTAATGAAATTGAGTTAAGATAATAAATGTGAATAAACCCTAAACATAATCATAGTCGATAGAGCCATCTTCTATTCTCTAAATATAATTAGCTAAGGTTATATATATAACTAATTATATGAGTATGTAATTTTCTTATTAATTAATTTGATTTATATTTAATATCACTCATCTAATACCCATTTATATCTAGCACAATATCTAATTATCTATATGAGTAATTGAACACGGATGGAATATTATATTTAGTCAAAAATCCCTATATTTAATATATATGTCAAAATTATAAACATAGTACACATTTTATATATAGTTTAAAGTCTCTATATATCCAAAAAAATAACTAGAATTTCCTTCCACTACTATAATATGAATTAATATATGTCAAAACTTTTGCCATTACTATTAAAATTTTATTTCATATTTACTATGCACTTTTTGGTTGACATATGAAATGTATAAATAATCTACCTCAAGTGTTTCTATATACATTGCAAACAAAACCAATTTATTTTTATAAATTCATATATAATTGAAGATAGTAATATGTATAATTTTTATTATCAGAAACTTAATTAATATATGATTAACACACCAATCATCATCAAGGATTATTAAAAATAATGTCAATATTATTTTAGTTGTAAAGCAATATTATTAAGAATAAAATTTGAAAATTTTTAGGGGGATGAAAATTTTTATTTTGAGTTTTTGGAGTGAATTAAAATTAAAATTTAAAGAATTGATAATTTTTATAATATTTTAAAAACAAATTATTAAAATTATCCGAAATACCGTATTGTACTGTATTGTTTTGTTTTGTACTGAAAGAATCGAAAAACCGAACTGAATTGTACCGAAAATTAAAAAAACCGTACCAAAATTTATAAGAACCGAATTGTACCGAAATTTCAATACAATACGGAGATTTAAAAATCCCCGAATTGTACCGAACCGTGTACACCCCTAACGAGTAGTGCAATGGGTGTATGACTCGTGCACTCATTGCACGAGTCGTGCAATGCCTGCCTGAGAGGGATGCGACTAAACGGGCAAACAAAAAATAAAGACACTATCCGATCGGGAAAACAACAGCTTGGACAAAGACAAAGACAAAATCCGATCGGGCAGTCACGACACGAACAAAACAAAGGCAAAATCCGATCGGGAAAAACACGATACGAAGAAAGCAAAGGTAAAATCCGATCGGACAACACGATTCGGACAGAAAGAACACAGGTAAGACTCAAACAACCAGAAAATAGGGATGAACTGAGTAACGTTAACATACTGAATAAATATGACATTATTCCATAAAAACATGCATAAAAGAACAACAAACATGCCGATTAACCATAATAAATATTTTAGGCTCATGTTTGACAATAAACAGCAATAAACGTGTGATATACAGATCAATAAAATCAAATAATAAATATATACAGTATGTACAAATGAAGAACACTTGGTAAAACAAAATAAGAAATAAAAAGAAAGAAGGAAAAAAAGAGAAGATTTATCCTAGTATTTACCCTCAGATATGATCTTTGATTTACAGATGAAGAAGTTCTGGTTTTCCTCTTTGCTTTTCTTGAAAAGGATAAAACAGTGACTGATAAAACTTCAAAATGTAATTTACGTTAAGAAAAAGATGAAAGATGTTTGGATCTCAAACCTTAGGAATTAATTTCCTAGATTCAAGAAATAATCCAAGAATGCTTTGAGAACCCAGAATTATTTTTCTTGCTCTCCAAGCTTTTCTCTCTACGTTTTTCTTTCTTTTTGATTTTCTGCCTTTTCTCAAAAAATCCTCATTTCTTTTTTCAACCCTTTCTTTAATATCTCAGACAGGATTAGATCTTTTCTTTTTCCAAATCCAGCCATAAACCATGCTTTTTCAACCAAATCTCCCGAAATAACGGTAGAGGGGGTGTGGGGGACAGTGAGGCGCGTGAGGCAGGTGAGATTTGTCTCACGCTACCTTCCACCAGAGTGAGATGGGCTTCATGTAATGAGGCTCCCTCTCACCAACGTTAGATGGGCTTCACAAACATGAGGTTGCATCTCACGTGGGTGAGATGGGCCTCACACCACAGGCCCCTAGAAATAGCCCCCCTTCTCCTTTTTTTTTTTTTTTAAAAAAATAAAAAACGAAAAACATATTTTCCAAGGAAATCATCACTTCTATGCGTCTCTTGCCTGTGTACAGGTATCATTTTCATCACTGGGTAACTTCGGTTTGGGCTGTCTCAGGACCCTATGTCTACAGTTGCCCCCAGTTTTGGGGAACGTAGTGTCTGGGTGCCTAGGTGAGCTAAAACTCAAAGAAAGAAAGAAGAAGCGCGTACCTGAGGCAGCTGTCTTCCTGGTCACGAGAATGCATTGAGTCTACTCCAGACTTACAAAATGCGAGAATTGCTCTTCTGAGTTGCACCGAGTCTACTCCGGGCTTACAAAGTGCAAGGGCTTCATCTTCTGATGGTGATGCGCCGAGTCTTCTCCAGACTCACAAAATGCAAGAATTGATCTTTTGAGTTGTGAAGTAGTAGTGTCGTGGTCGTGCTAACCTTCCGTAGAATGGTAGTGCCGCCAACGTGCTAACTCTTCTGAGATGTGAAGTGGTAGTGCCGTAGTCGTGCTAACCTTCCATAGAATGGTAGTGCCGCCATCGTGCTACCCTTCTGAGATGTGAAGTGGTAGTGCCGTGGTCGTGCTAACCTTCCGTAGAATGGTAGTGCCGCCATCGTGCTAACCCTTCTGGGATTTGAATTGGTGCCCTCTGTGAGCCCTTTGATTGATTGCCCCCTGAGAGGTCTTTAGTTGATTGTTGGATTGGTGTTTTGACTGATGTCATCACTCGCCTTTTGTCGGTGTCCGCATCGAATCTCTCTCACTGTAAAACTGGAAAACCAAATATGTAGGAAAAATAGTGGGCATACACGTGAAATGCATGGGTCATACAGAAATGCAGGATAAGAATTCATCTAAGTGGATTCAGAGATGATAGCCGAGCTAGCTGCAATTTGCGATAGGATCGATGGCTTTTGAAGTTGTTTTTGAATTTCATGCCTTTGGGATTGCAAGGTTCTCATCTGATACCTGTAGTCATTTTTTGGAGGTAGTGCGTCCCTTATGGATTTTCACACTAGCTTTTTTTTGTGGGAAATGCATCCATTGAGGGATTTTCACATGACTATTTGCGTAATTTTTGCCTGGAATGGACCCAACCCAATCCAGCGGCTCTTATTTTTATTTTTATCTCTCTTTTTTTTTATGAGAGATTAAAGTCATTAACAAACCTTCTCACGACGGTTTCATATGGATAGACATATTGAGGGGCCGAGGTATCAACTTTATGACCTATTGGGTACACTTTGACTATGCAACCCAAGACCTCTCATACCCTCCTTCGAAAACAATTCTGTCACTTCTACCAGCGTGTATGAGAGATGGGTACTGAGTCCCGTCACTGATAACAGGACTTGTCAACTTTAGCATCTGGCCGGCGAGAGCAATGGTAGGAATTACTACAGATTTGCATGCATTTTGAGCAATATGTTTCTTTTTAAAATAGAACTAGAGAATAATGTAAATGAATAAATTCAATTTCATTTCATTTCACAAAATTGTGTACATCTCAGTATGATTTTAGTATACATAATCATCATTTAACGTTAAATCAAAACGCAAAACTACATTCATTCGTGGAACAAATCTTGATAGCATCAAACTTCTGTTACCAATTAGCTGTAAGCACCGTGTCCCGAGGCGGTCTGGATTAGAGATTACCCGATGAGGAATCAACGTCCGAGTCTGTACCAATGGTTGAGATTCGGAGGTTTTGGTCCCCTGCTTCACGAGAAATGTGTTCTTTTAGTCTTCGTAGGAAAGAGGGAGCAAATGGGGAATTTTTGGGTCAAAAAATGTATTTTTTCTCCACCGGCGGTCTGCCCGTCTGTCAAAGGCAAGACCGTCGCTCAGCGAGTCACCGACGGCCTATGTGATTTTTCGACGCCCGTCGGAGGGACCTGATTTTTTGGAACACGTAACCTAATTTCCCGGAACACGCAACCTCTCTGACGCCCGTCGGTAAGAGTTGCAGGCCCGTCGGTTGAATCCTTGTGTCAGTAGGATTGAACCGACGCCCGTCGGTCACCCCTAGCCTATAAAAGCTTTCATTTCCCACCTAGAAAAGGGTTGGAAAAATTTCTAAAGGGGAAACTCTGTCAAAATTAACACTTGTTTTCTTTCTCTTCCAACAAACACAAATCTCTTTTAGTTTAAGAATCAAACCATTAAAAAGGAGCTAAATGTAATTAGTTTTCCTAAGGCTTTGATTCCAAAATTTAGTCTTTTGAAGGATCAAGAAGGAAATAACCTATTTTCCTCATTCTTGACCTTTCATTTTGTCTTCTCGTGGAGCGTGCGGGACTTTAATCGACACCAAAAATCCATCCAAAATATCATCTGAGGGTAAATATTCCGGACTTCTTCTCCGTATTACTTCATCTTTATTTTTATTTTTGTTATTTTGACTTTTTGCTTTTATCTTTCTTTATTTTGATCATTTTCATCTCGTTTTGTGGTAAAAATCTGTTTTGCTTTGAAAAAAGTGGTTTTGCTATCGTTTTCAGAGACAGTGGTGACCGACGGGTCATCTGTTTCACCGACGCCCATCGGTCACCCCTCCCACAGACGCCCTCTCTCGAGTGAACGACGGGACACGTTGGTCACCTTGACCGACGCCCGTCGGTCACTCGGCAATGGCCGTCCCTGGGTTCTGTGTCCATATTTTCTACCCCCTTTTTTCTTTTCCTTTTTTCTATCTCTCTTAAGTCTTAGAGCTTTATTTATATTGTACTTTTTGTATATTAACACTCATTAACCTTTCGTGAGCATATGTGATTTTCTTGGACTGTTCTGAGCTCGAGGGGTGATCTACCATGCTCGGAGGATTCCATCCGGTTTAGTTTTCTAACCTTCTTAGTTATTTCACTCATTTGTTTATTTATTAATTATTTTATGTATATAAATATACCTTTTTGTATCTCGCTAAATATAAAAATTGATGAATGTTTTATATTTAATAAAGGGGGATTTTCATAAAATTAAGGACCCAATGTCCTATTTTTCATCCAATGAAAAATATTCATAATAAAAACATCATTTTTATAATAAATGCATGCGAGGACCAATGTCCTCATTATTAATGAATAACCCGTTTTATGCATGTATTGCACTTTTACAAATGGGAGTTGTATTCCGCTCCTAGTGTTATTGTAATTTATTCTTGAATGCTTTATTTTGGATTTTGCTTCCATCTACCGCTTTTAACGTGAATGATTGCGCTTTAATCAAATTGCATCGTGTGGAGAGAGAGCGAACTAATAAACTCAAAATTTGATCGTAAAATTAATCAAGGTAGAAATAGATGAGAAGTCCCGAACCCAGCTCTGGTCTTTGGGCTCAAAGAGGCGAGAGGTCTATCCGATCACTCGTTGGAACTAAGACCTCCAAGACACCTCTTGTGTCACGAGACTTAGACGTTAATCCTGGGCTCCTTTGGGAGAGAGGTTTACCCTCCAAGACCCCTTTGGTTGGCCCAAAATGGATAATAAGCGCAGTCTTAGGCTCTCCGAGACGAGAGAAACTTTTCCAATGTTTTATTGGGTGGCGACTCCATGAAACCTCCTTGTTGCCCAAAATAGACGCACTCGCAATTCATTGCAAGTTGCCAACGGACCCACAAATGCCCTGACCACCCTCGAGAGGGCGGTCGTACGGGTGGCACGCGAGGCTCGGCACGCGTCACATAAGCCCTCTTGGGTTTTCTTGATTGAACATTTTCTCTCAAGCCTCTAATTTTTTCCCAGGATGCCTTTTTTCGGTTTTCACCCTGACGAGGTGCCCAATTTTAGCAAGGCCACATTTTTTCGGTTTTTGACCTGCGGGGCTTTTATTCTCTTCTTTTGATTTGTATTGTCTTTAGCCATGGAACCTCTTGAGTATATCAATGTTGATCGGCTCCTTGAACTCGTTGCCATCGCCATCCGTTAGAATTGCTGCTCCTTTTGACAATAGCTTCTTGAGGATAAAAGGACCTTTCCATGACGGTCTTAATTTCCCCCTGATATCGGGCACACCCTGTCTCATTTGTTTGAATACCAAGTCCCCTTCTTTCAACGGGTGCTTCTTGACTTTCTTTTCGAATGACCTGGCAAGCCTTTTTTGATAAATCTGATTATGATAATAGGCTCCCATCCTTCTCTCATCTAGCATGTTCATGTGCTGCAGCAGCTGCTGTGCCCATTCGGCTTCCGGAATCTGAGCTTCCATAACTACCTTCAATGACTTGAGTTCAATCCTGACTGGCAATACTGACTCCGTCCCATATACCAAGGTATATGGTGTGGCCCCTGTAGAAGTTCTGATAGATGTCCTGTAAAATAAAGCGCGAAAGGCAACTTTTTCGACCAATGTTTATAATTTTGAACCATCTTGGCCAGGATTCTCTTGACATTCTTGTTGGCAGCTTCTACTGCTTCATTAGCATGCGGACGATAAGGAGAAGATTTACAATGCCGTACTTCTGAAACAACATCTTCGTCTCAGCCATGAACTGGACCCCATTGTCGGATACCACGTGATGTGGGAGGCTGTATCTGCATATCAAGTTCTTCTCAATGAATTTAGCCATATCCCATGCATCGACCTTTTTGAAAGACTCAACCTCTACCCATTTTGTGAAGTAGTCGATGGCAACTATGATGAATCTATGTCCATTAGAGGCCGTGGGATATATTTCTCCAATAATATCAATCCCCCAAGCTGCAAACGGCCAAAGAGATGTCAAACTGTGTAACTCTAAAACTGGTAAGTGCCTTAAATTTGCATAATGCTGACACAACTGGCATTGCTTTACGTATTTTGAGCAGTCTGAATCCATGGTGAGCCAGTAGAATCCTTGTCTCGTGATCTTCTTGGCTAACATTAGACCATTTATATGGGCTCCGCACACACCAGCGTGAGTTTCCTCCATTACCTTTTCGGCTTCTTTCTCTTCTAGACATCTCAATTGGATACCATCGGCTTGTCGTTTATACAACACCCCGTTTATGCAGATAAACTGAGCAGATAACTTGTGAATCAGCCTCTGGTCTTTTTCTGTAGCCTCTTCTGGAAATGTCGCATTTTCTAAGTAATTTCTGATATTGTGATACCATGGCTTCCTATCTGTTACTTCCATTTCCATGACTGGTTTAGACTCAAAGCTAGGCCTCTCGGAACTAGAAATCAGCACAGGCTTCATAACCACCCCCTCTGGATTATCCCATATTGACACCAAAGTTGCAAGCGCGTCCTCTAGCTAGTTCTCATCTCTAGGAATAAAGTGAAAGGTGCACACTTCAAACTGATCGCTCAACTCTTTTAAGTATTTCACATACGGGATCAGCCACTCTTCTTTAATAGCCCATTCGCCCCTAATCTGATTGATCACCAGCGATGAATCTCCAAATACCTCCACATTCTTTGCCCCTAAAGCTATCAATGCTTCTAACTCGAAAGTGCATACTTCATATTCAGCTTCATTATTGGTGGCCTTGTACCTCAGTTTCTTAGCTAGCGGGAGTTTTTCGTCATCCGAGGTTGTTAGAATAATCCCTACTCCTGCCCCTTACTGTTTACAGCCCCATCAAAGTGCAACTGCCAACCTTGAACCGTGATAGCTGCCACATTCTCGTCCGGGAAATTGAATTCATAAGAATCTCCTTGGATCAGGTGCTCTGCTAAAAACTCTTCCACTGCACGCCCCTTAATGGTTTTCTGGGTGATATATTTAACATCGAATTCTTGTAACAACAATAGCCATCTCCCCATTTTTCCAAGCAAAGATGGAGCTTCTTGTAGGTATCTGAGAGGATTCTGTTTCGCCACTGCCTGTACCCTGTAGGAGTGAAAATAGTGTCTCAACTTCTTAGAGGCCCAAATTACCGCAAGACAAATCTTTTTTACTTCTACATATTTGATCTCGTAGGCAAGGAACTTCTTACTGAGGTAATAGACCGTGAACTCCACTCTAAACTCATCCTCCTGAGCCATCATGGCGCCTACGGAGCTATCCTCTATGGCCAAATATAGAATAAGTGGTTTGACCGGTTGCGGTGGTCTCAGAACCGGTGGATTTAGCAAATACTCCCTGATGGTGTTGAAAGCTTTTTGACAGTTTTCATTCCACACTACATGTTGGTTCTTTCTAAGTAGCTTGAAGATTGGCTCACAAATTAAAGTAAGCTTGGCGATAAACCTGCTGACATACTGCAATTTACCCAAAAAGCTTCTGACATCCTTTTCCTTCTGAGGTACTAGCATTTCTCGAATGGCCTTGACTTTATCCAGGTCAATCTCAATCCCCCTCTGGCTAACCACATGTCCTAACAGCTTCCCTGAGGTGACACCGAAGATGCATTTCTTGGGATTTAGCTGCAAGTTATACTTACCGATCCTCTGGAAAAACTTTTCTAGAGCTTCAAAGTGACCTTCTCTAGTGGATGACTTGATCATCATATCATCCACGTATACCTCTACCTCCTTATTGATCAAGTCATCTAGAATCCTGGTTGCCATTCTCTGATAAGTTGCACCTGCGTTCTTCAAACCAAATGGCATCACCCTATAAGCAAAAGTTCCCCATTCTGTGATGAAGGCTGTCTTAATTCGATTGGCTATCTTGTTAAGGATCTGATTATAACCTACATAACCATCCACGAAGCTATACATCATGCAAGCTGCTGCACTATCTACTAGTACATCTATGTGAGGCAGTAGAAAGTCATCTTTTGGAAAAGCCTTATTCAGATCTCGATAGTCTACAAATACACGTACTTTACCGTCCTTCTTGGCTACCGGGACAACATTAGCCAACCAGGTTGGGTCTGCACTTCAATTAAAAACTTGGCCTCAATCTGTCTATAAATTTCCTCTTTGACCTTATCCGCCCATTCTGGCCTGAGCCTCCTAAGTTTTTGCTTGACATGTTTGTGATCTGGGTATGTTGGGATGGCATGTTCTGCTATTTCCCGATCTACCCCTGGCATATCTTCGTAGATCCAGGCAAAGACTTTCATGTTTTTTTAAGATTTTCTCAAATTTTTCTCGCTCTTCAGAAGTTATGTTAGATGCTATCAAGATTTCTTTCGGGTTTTCCAAGGTTCCAAGGTTGAATGGAGTTACATCGGTTGAATTAATATCAAATATGGATGCTTTATGATCATGATTATGCATATTGAAATCATTAGAAACATCACACAAGTAAGTGAAGTTGTTCATTTCATTAATAGAACTATAAACGTCATTAACATCATTAAAGAGATCATGAATAAAAAGAAAATCCACACTATTCTCTTCCTCCTCTCCCGCCGGCGCAACTATTAAAGCTGACAGTCCTGAATCAATCTGGCACTTCGGAGGCTCTGCAGCGACTCCCTACACGGCTTCTTCCACCTTCGCATTCCCCTTTATCTGGGCAGTCACTAGTTTCTCAGTGATAATCTCTTCGGGCGTTTTGCAGTCCCAAACAGTCCCCTTGGTCAAAGCCCTCTACTGGTTTGATCAATCCAATGTCCCAATCGAAGATGTTGTTGAACATTTCACATACTGGCACAATCTTCCCATCAACCCACTGAGGCTCTGCTTCCCCTATGTAGGCACACACTGCAGTTGCTGGTACAAATCTTTTACTGATATGGGGGATTCCCTCGACCAACTTCTTACCCTTTTTTGATGCACCTTCATACCCAAAGCCCCTCTTATCCTTCTGACCTCTGGTGGCAATGGCTACTAGTGACCCCTGCGAATTCTTGCCTAGACCCACACCAGGGAGGAATGACATCCTCTTCATCATATTCAGCACGTGAGGGCTTCCTTCTATAGGCTCCTCCCCATCTATCATAGCAATGTAAAATCCACTGAAAGGCTGTCTCGCAATCTCCAATATTGAGACCTGATTCTCCCTTGAAGCCCCTATAATCACGACCTGCCCCTCATGAGGAATCTTAATTATCTGGTGCAAACTAGAGGGGACCCCCCAACTTATGGAACCAAGGCCTTCCCAAGAGGGCTGAGAAATTGGCGGGAATGGGCAGGACTACAAATTCCACTTCGGTTTCCACCGGCCCTATCTTGATTACTGTTGAATGTCTCGAAAGACTGCCTCCATGAATTATCATAAGCTGTGATTGTTAGATCAGACTTAGCCAGCATGTCCTCTATTACCCCAAAAGCTGCCATTGCCACCAGCAGGCATACATTAGTCGATGAACCATCGTCCACCATGACACATGCTGTATGTATAAAGGGTGATTATGATTGCATCCTTCTACTGGCAAGTCTACATTTGTAAATACCACATCTTCCCCAGCACCCCCTTTTACTACCTCCAGCAACTCTGTGGGTCATATGGTTGTGGCCACCGTTGTCTCGCACAAAGCCTCCACTATCTTCCGTCTATGCGATGGAGATTGCCTTAATAGATCCCATATTGAAATTTGAGCCGGCGTCTTTTTCAGTTGCCTCATTATTGGATCCTCTTTTGGCTCTCTTTCTCTTTGGTTTACCACTGGATCTTGCGGCCTCTCAACTTCTGGAGTTACCCTTCCACTCCGGGTAACTGCTCCAACCTTCTTCTCCTCCTTCCTCTCTTCTTCCTCCTCCGATCCCCATTGGTCGGGAAATGCTTCATCTTTAAAATCAACGTTTTTATCTCCAGTTTCATTAGTGAACTAGCAATCAATCACTGCCATGAGAAGCCCTTCTTCACTTACCTCATAGAGGCTCGTGATAGCAGTATTGGCATCGATGCCGTATAAATCTCTCAATACAAATCATTTAGGCAGACTAGACCCGATCATGAATATAGGCGGGGGCACTGCATTATAGTTGCACTTCTTCTTGCTCTCTCTCTGTTCAGAATCAGTGATCTGCTTACTATCAATTAGATCCTAAATCTGGTGCCTCAGCATTATGCAATTGTTTATTAGATGTCCAGTATGCTGGTGACAAGCACAATATTCGTTCTCTTTATGCCCCGACTGTCCTTGGGTCCTAGCTGGCCTGGGTTGCAGGGGCTGTAGCTTCCCCTCCTTCATCAATCTCTTTAATACCCATGACAAAGGCCGACCTAAATTCGAGAAGTGGCTCTGACTCACACCTGTTGTCGATACCTCAGCTGTCTTCCCATTTCTATTACCACTGCTGGAACTTGCCGACTTGTTTATCCCTTGATTAGTATAACTCCTCTTGGCATAAGCTTCACTGTTGGCCTTTCTTAAAAGGTACTCTCCCTCAGCCTCGATAGAGATGTCTTTCAAAGACTCCCAGTCTCTCAATCCCTTCATCTTTAGTCCATCTCTATGATACGGGCTCGTATTTTTGATGAACAGCCGTATCTGATCTTGAGTATCAGGTTTGCGCTTCATTTTTATTACTCGGTTCCTCCATCGAGTGAGGTACTCATGAAAAGACTCCCCAGCCTTCTGCTGCAGTAGCTCCAAATCCTTCAGAGTTACTTCCATCCTGGTACTACAATCATATTTTTTGAGAAACTCTTCTGTCAGCAACTCCCAATCCTCTTTCGTCCTTCGGTCTAGCACATGATACCAATCCACTGCTGGGCCGGTTAAGCTCAGATAAAAATACTCAATCTTTTATCTCTTTGTTAAAGTAGTATCCTTCATTACCAGCGAGTACTGCTTTATGTGTGCGGTGGGATCGAAAGTGCCATCAAATTTGGGAATATCAGGATCTTGAAGTTCTGAGGGATCAGGTCATCACTGTCCAGCTCCCGATCCTCAGGGTTCATTCCTCTTCCTACCTTTAACATCCTCGTCATAGCTTTAAACATTTCTTTCATTTTTCTCCACTTCGCTTCCTCCGGCTTGGGTGACTTTCCCTTTACTAACGTCTGTTCATCTTGCTCCTCCCATAAGTTAATCACAAATTTAGGGTATTCTCTATGCTCAACAGGTGCTGGCGCTCTTAGCTCAACCACAGGTGGATCAACTGCTGCTGGGGGATCCTTTCTAGTAGCCCCTTGTTCATCTTGCCCCCCAGTTGGAGTAGTAGCCTGCTGCCCCGCAAATGGGGCTAGGATAGTGGCAAGGTTGCCCATCATCGCAATCATCCTGGCCTCAAACTCTTCCATTCTTTTCCCCACTTCTTCGGCAATCATTGCCCTAGTTGCATCAGAACCAATTGCTGGATTAGACATACTTATCTTTATTGATAATTCTGAAGAAAATATCTCACTACCTTTCAAGAGAGAATCTGAACCCTGACTTGAAACCAGCTCTAAAAATCCCAAGAGTGAAATCTTCCTTAACCAACCGTCAGGACCTCTAAACCACTTGGACGAATCTATGATGGCTGCAGAACACACTTTTATTAGGATAATGCATGATCAAAGTGCAATGCATGGTCATGTTGATGCAGCATAGACAAGCAAGCAGACAGATCCTTCCAACCTTATCTCTCCCACACACGGGGTCATGAGGTCTCTTTCCTAGGTGGGCTTTATCCAAGGGTTAATAAGGAACCCATTGGACATGTATAGTGCACAGTGAAAAACCGACAGCATAACATCTCCCGCCTAATGTACATACATATGGGTGTTTGGCCATTATGTATTTAAATAATTCAACTAAATTAAGATGGGCCCACCGGGGCATGAAAGCCTTTGATGAAGACCATTTAATTTAATTGATTTTGTTCAACATGTGACGGCGCAAATAGCAAGCATGGTATTATGATACATTTTACCTAGTGGAAGTATTTATTGCCGTTACATGAGCTTTGGTCAAAGGTGGTGTTACTTTAGGTCTACCCAAGCATGGTCCCTGCCAACGGGTCTAGCTCATCACCAGCATAACAACCAATCGGGTCTCCATTTGATATACCATTTAATGGTACAAGCCTTGGGCTGGTGATTATCCCGAGCACTTCCCTATAATGAGTGAAAGTAGGGTCGTGTTTTAGGAATGCACCGGGGTAGATAGGAGACCAACTAACATAATTCTAAGGCTCTAGTGGATGCGATGCAATTTCGATTAGAAATGAAATTTTTGATTCTTAACAACTTAATTATAATTTTAACTTAAGTCACTTTCAAAGCAAAGTTTCGATCAGTCTCCAGTGGAGTCGCCACTGTGACGCACGCCGAACCTAGCAAAGGCCCTCATTGAACCCGCTTTTAGGGCTCGAGGGATTGGTTCGCATCTTTTTGATCTTGGGCATCATGATTCATTTTGGATGCCTCCTTCCCAATAGAACATTAGAAAAGATCATCTAGTCTCACAACGCCTTTAGGCACCTTAGTGGTATTTTGGAGTCGCCACCCAATTTACAAGAAATTGGGAAAGGTCTCTAATCTCGGAGGTCTTAAACCAGAGAAAGGTGTTCGGAACTTCACTTTTATTAATGACTTAAGTTAAGTTTATAAATAAGTTTTTAAGAAATCAAAATTCCATCTCTCATCTCACGCGATCATATATTGAAATTAAAGTGCATTGTAAGCATATTGGAAAGCATTTAAATAAAACGATAAAGAAATAAATAAATTACATGTAAAAAATTGGAACAGAACAATCCCCCCAAAAGATAAAGCATAAATAAATAAAACTTGCCCCAAAATTAATTACAAGGGCCCGAAAATGAAAAAATAAACACATACAAAATAATTAGAATATATCATACATAAATCGGGAGATTTATTGAATTTTAGGAACATTGGTTCCTTTTTACTTAAAAATTAGAGAACTATTTTTGGGTATTAATTGAGAAAACCGCGATGAGTGATCCCATTTTAGAAAAATTAGTTCTCCATTTGAAAGTGAGATTTTATTGGTTGAAATATGACATTGGTCCATTTTATTAAGAAAAATTCCAAGTTATTAATTATTGTAAAAGACATGATTTTTCTATAATGCGGATGAATCTAAAACATATTTTTACATACAACACATAAATAATAATAATAATAATAATAATAATAATAATAATAATAATAATAATAATAATAATGATAATGATAATAATAATAATAATAATAATAATAATAATAATAATAATAATAATAATAATAATAATAATAATAATAAAATAATACAATAATTAAAATGCAAGCCCTCAATTTAATGGTCTTTAATTCTCCGATCCTCCGACCCGTGAACAAATATAACTCACATAAATAAACAAATTTGACACAACAAAATAAAAATAAAATGAATATTAGTAAAGTAATTAAATGAATGATGCATAAACAAACAATTAAATAAAATTAATAAATAAGCTAATTAAGTAAACCAATAAAAATAATTAAAACTTGACAAATAATACAACAATAACATTAACAATTATTTATAG
Organism: Excoecaria cochinchinensis; assembly: GCA_947683425.1. Taxonomy (NCBI): domain Eukaryota; kingdom Viridiplantae; phylum Streptophyta; class Magnoliopsida; order Malpighiales; family Euphorbiaceae; genus Excoecaria; species Excoecaria cochinchinensis. Next base: position 13,128,481 of record CANTUQ010000098.1, read on the forward strand.
AGTAAAAAATTGGAAAAATAACAAAGTGAATTAGGACAGATATGTATAAGATAAAACAGAGCAAAATTATATTACAATCATGCATTTACAGTTCACATGTTTGGGTAATACAAGAAAGACAAAGTGCTGAAGAGAGAAGGGGAGAAGCCAGGCGTGTGACGCCCGTTCCCTAACGACAAACTAGCTCAGCTAATCTTAGTTAGAGAAGGTCGCACACACACCCAGAACACATGCGAAAACCGAATAATAAAATTTCATCACACACTGTTTTAATTCATGCATCACATGCCAACTACTATTAGTCACACGCCTTAGCCATTCACATGACACACATACATGTGGGAGGTTACATCCGTGATTACTACATTATTACATGCCTTTACATATTCAAAATACATATTAACCATATAAAACTTATACAAAAGTCCCAAATAACAAGCCCCCAAACCTACACTATATACTTCCTATTGTTGACCGTACCAAAATGCGGGGGACGTCCTTCAGTCACCTCTCGTCCGTACCTGCACGGATTAGAGTAAATCCATGCTAAGCGATAACGCTTAGTGGGGAACTCATACATATAGCATATAATTTATCACACATCAGAATCATCATACATAACATGCTAATAATCATGCCAGATTAATCATTACTATATTCAATCATAAGGCATCAATTACTTATTTACATTTCCATACTTCCTTGTATCACAATCACTTCTGTTTATATTTAATTAACTTTTAGCCAATTAACCAATTAGCCTTTTTGCCACTTTGCCTGCAATTCAAAGACGCGGATAACGGGTATCGCATCGGTATCTCTCAGATACCAGTAATCTCATCGAGACTACTTTTTCACATTAGCACCTTCTGGTGCTTCATATCACATTAGTACCTTCTGGTACCTTTCATCATTCCACATATAACACAATCCAGTAAGGATAATCGCATTGTGATTCCCATGGAATCAGACACATTTAACGCATGGGGCTGCAGCACTTGACCCTATAGGCATGCCTAACTATCCACTACTTGACTCGCAGGCTTAAGTTGTTAAACACTTATTCAGTTGACTTTTCACTTTACACATTTGTATTAGCACACAGCCATACATTTCATTTGCATATTCAATATGCTTTCAAATTCAGTCTTCACATTTAATATTCACATAACTTATCACATTCAGAAGTCATCATAGTTGTATGCATTTGTAGATCACTTAACACATATACATTACTTACTCATGCTGTCCTTCATTTCAGCTTAAAGCCATGCCATTTGAATGACCAAACACATTAGGATTATGTTGCCATAACAGGGTGGGTCACGGTCACAATGGATTTCATTGTCACCGTGACATATTGAAGTCCAAAACAGAATGCAAATTGGGGACATGTCACGGTCACAACTAATTTCATTGTCACCGTGATGTGTTCCCAACTCTCGGCAGAATGCAACCTGAGGGTATGTCACGGTCACAATGAATCCCATTGCCACCGTGACATATTCTCACTTTGCAAAACAGAATGCTCCCTTGGGTACCTCACGGTCACAATGAAGTTCATTGTCACCGTGACATACCAAAATCCATTAGGCAGAATTGAACTCAAGCATACCTCACGGTCACAATGGATTTCATTGTCACCGTGACCTATGCAAAAACACCATAACATGGTTATGTTTTTCAGTCCATTTCTTCCTTCTCATTAAGACTTCAAATCTCATTCTCACTTTTGGCAATTAACCCAAAAACATCAACCACACAATCAATAACACATACCTGATTTTCCCTTCTTGTTTGGCATTCAATAATAGTACAAATCATAATCACTTTCAAGCACTTTATCACAATCATATTGCTACTATACTCATACAATTTAGCATCACATAATTCATGCTCAACCTTCAATTTCACATATCATGCAATTCAGTTCAAGACCCTATTTAACCAACACTAATCACATATTCATACAATTAGGGTTTGTTCCCAAACCTCGTCGCCTTAGCTCCTAATTACGACGGACGCTCGGTTCGCCGATTACAGCCTTTCCCTTATCTCTCTTCACTTCTTCAGCTAACAAAACAACACAGATGCTCAAGCTCAAACTCAAACCAATAATATCCCATCCAAACCAGCTCAACCAAGAAGAAAGAGTAGAAGATGAGAATATGCACTTATTCACTTACCTCTTAGGTTTAACCCTTAATTCTTGAGCAACTTAACATCAATATACTTACCCTTCTTTAACACTCACTCCCACGCAAGAAAGAAAAGAGAAGAACACCGAAAATTGCTAGATTACACAAATGAAACTCTTCCCTTCCCTTAACTCACTCTTGCATGCAAAGGTGTAGGTGGCATCCTCTCAAGAAGCCACACGGAAACCACTTCCTCTAATCTGCCTCCACTTTCCATTAAATCAAATTATTTTATTCTTAGTTAATCCTTCCTTTAACTAGTTAATCAGCCTTTAACTCATGCTTAGCACAAACATTCATAATTACCATTTAACCCCTTAACTATACTGCTTTCTTTCAATTAAGTCCAATCCTACACATTCAATCCACTCACTCACATGCCAAATTAGGTTAATTCTCTTAGGGTACAAATCCGGCCATGACAACTCTCCCCTTCTTAAAGAATTTCGTCCTCGAAATTCATACCTGAGTGAAATAGTTGTGGATGCTGTTCTCGCATAGCCGCTTCTGGTTCCCAAGTTGCTTCTTCAACACCATGGTGCTGCCAGAGTACTTTTACAAGTGGTATCTGCTTGTTCCGAAGTTGCCTTACTTCTCTTGCTAAAATTACTATTGGCTTTTCATCATAAGTGAAATCTGACTGCACTTCCACTTCTGGTATAGATAGCACATGGGAATCATCTGACCTATATCTTCTTAACATAGACACATGGAACACATCATGTAGCTTAGCCAAAGTCGGAGGCAAAGCCAACCGATAAGCTACAAAACCTACTCTTTCAAGCACTTCATATGGACCAATAAACCTTGGACTCAGCTTCCCCTTTTTACCAAATCGCAGTACCTTCCTCCAAGGAGACACTTTCAGAAACACTTTATCACCTACACTGAACTCAATATCTCTTCTCTTCAAATCAGCATACGACTTTTGTCTGTCACTTGCTGCCTTCAATCTTTGCTGTATGATTTTAGCTTTCTCTTCTGTATCACGAACCAAATCTGGCCCTATGACTCTGCTTTCATTCAATTCTGTCCAGCAAATCGGTGAACGACATTTCCTTCCATACAAAACTTCATACGGTGCCATACCAATACTGGTCTGATAACTGTTGTTATAAGCAAATTCCATAAGTGGAAGATACCTATCCCAACTCTTAGAGAAATCCAAAACACACGCTCGCATCAAATCTTCCAAAACCTGAATAATTCTTTCCGACTGTCCATCGGTTTGTGGATGGAAAGCAGTACTGAAATTCAATTTCGTACCCAACGCTGCCTGTAAACTCCTCCAAAATTTAGAAGTAAATCTGGGATCCCTATCAGAAACAATAGACAAAGGTATCCCATGCAATCGGACAATTTCCCTTACATACAATTCAACCAACTTTTCCATAGAATAATCCATCCGAACAGGTATAAAGTGAGCTGATTTCGAAAACCTATCCACAATAACCCATACTGCGTCTTGCTGTCTTGAGGTCAGAGGCAATCCAGTAACAAAATCCATCGTGATATTATCCCATTTCCATTGGGGAATAGGGAGTGGATGCAACATCCCCTGGGGCACTTGATGCTTCGCTTTAACTTGTTGACAGACAAGGCACTTAGACACATATTCCATTACATCCTTCTTCATCCCTGGCCACCAATACAACTGTTTCATATCTTGATACATCTTGTTTCCACCTGGATGCATAGTGAAAACTGTATTATGAGCCTCGTGCATCAATCTCTTTCTTAATTCTTTATCGTTGGCCACACACATTCTATTCTTATACAGCAGTATTCCATCTTCATTCACTGAATAGTCAGTCTTATCCATATCACCAACTGACTGCAGAACTTGTTGCAATCTCCCATCACTTCTCTGAGCAACTATTAACTTATCTTTCAGAACCGGTCTTGCTTTCAACTGTGCTAATAAAGCTCCATCTGCAGAAAACCTCCACTCAATCCGCTTTAGCTGTAATGCTGAAATTGACTTCCTACTCAAAGCATCGGCCACTACGTTAGCTTTTCCCGGATGATAATCCACAATACAATCATAATCTTTAAACAACTCGAGCCACCTTCGCTGTCTCAGATTCAGTTCCTTCTGTGTAAGCAGATATTTCAAACTCTTGTGATCCGTGTAAATCCTACACTTCTCACCATACAGGTAATGTCGCCAAATCTTTAAAGCAAACACTACTGCAGCTAATTCCAAATCATGAGTCGGATAATTCTGCTCATGCGGTTTCAATTGCCTTGACGCATACGCTATCACCTTCCCCTCTTGCATCAATACACAACCCAATCCGACACCTGAAGCATCGGTATACAATACATACTCTTTACCAGTCATAGGCTGTGTAAGAATCGGTGCTTCTACTAACATCTTCCTCAACCGATCAAAACTTGTTTGACATCTTCCAGACCACTCATATTTCACTCCTTTACGTAACAATCTTGTCAACGGTGAAGCTATTACTGAAAATCCTTTCACAAACCTTCTGTAGTATCCAGCCAACCCTAAGAAACTGCGAATCTCTAACACATTCTTAGGCGGTTTCCAATTCACAATTGCTTCTATCTTAGTTGGATCCACTTTAACTCCTTCAGATGAGATCACATGACCCAGAAATGATACCTCTTTGAGCCAGAACTCACACTTACTGAGTTTGGCATACAGCTGATGTTCTTGCAAAGTCCGAAGTACAACTCTCAAATGCTGTTCATGTTCCTTTTCATGTCTTGAATATACCAAAATATCGTCTATGAACACAACCACAAACTGATCCAAGTACGGACTGAACACCCGATTCATTAAATCCATGAATGCAGCTGGTGCATTGGTTAACCCGAATGGCATTACTAGAAATTCATAATGCCCATAACGAGTTCTAAACGCGGTCTTAGGTACATCTTCCTTTTTCACTTGCAACTGATAATACCCTGAACGCAAGTCAATCTTTGAGAATACCCCGGCTCCCCTTAACTGATCAAACAAGTCTTCAATTCGAGGTAAAGGATACCTATTCTTTACTGTCACTTTATTCAACTGTCGATAATCAATACACATTCTCATTGTACCATCCTTCTTTTTAACAAATAACACTGGTGCTCCCCAAGGAGAAACACTAGGTCTAATAAAACCCCTGTTCAGTAATTCTTGCAACTGCTCCTTCAATTCCTTCAACTCAGTTGGAGCCATTCTATAGGGTGCCTTAGATACCGGTACAGTTCCTGGTACCACGTCAATTGATAACTCAACTTCTCTTATTGGTGGTACACCGCTCAATTCTTCAGGAAACACGTCAGGAAACTCTCTGACTATTGGTATCTCTTGCATCTTTACCTGTTCTCTCTTACTATCTAATACCAGGGCCAAATAAGCTTCACATCCTTTTCTCATACACCGACAGGCTTGCATAGCAGATATCACATTCACAAGAGGATTAGTGCACACTCCTCTCACTGTCGCTCTGTTTCCCTTACCATCAGAGAGTATAACTATTTTCTTCTTACACTTAACATCCGCATCATACTTAGTTAACCAATCCATACCCAGAATCAAATCAAACTCATCAAACGGTAGTTCAATCAAATCCGCTGGAAACACACTACCTTGAACTTCTAATGCACAGTTTCGATACACTCTGTTCACATTAACATTACCTCCCAAAGGGCTAGACACACATATATCATATTTTAAACATTCAACTTTAGGCATCTTTTCACATATCTTTTTATCACATACATATGAATGAGTTGAACCAGGATCAATAAGTGCAAACATTTCCACACCACAAAGTAGAATAGTACCTGCTATCACCTCAGGCGCGTCCTGATCCTCTCGTGCCCTCATAGCATAAGCCCGCACTGGAGCCTCATCAGGTCTATCCACAATCTCAGAATCGACTGCACCTCTGGACTGACTACCTCTGCCACGTCCTCTTCCTCTTCCTCTGTTCGTAGAAGGCAAGTTTGAACCACCCCTACTCTGCTCTTGTTGATTTCCTGACATCTCATAGGTATTCGGGCAATTAGCAATGAAATGCTCAGTGCTCCCACATCTATAACAAGCACCCGACACTCTCCAGCATTCTCCTCTATGCCTCTTACCACAATGAGGACACTCATGAACCTCACTTCTATTACCAGATGTTCCTCTTCCAGAACCAGATGCTGAGGGAGCGCCTCGCTTCTTACCTCTCACTGCAGAACTGAACCCTGATTCCGCAGGTGATGCCACATGAGAATCTCTTGATCTTTTCCCCGTCTGGGAACCACCTCTATTCGCATTCTTCCTTTGTCTCCATTCTCTTTGGGCTCCCAAAGTCCTTTCAGCTCTCAAAGCTGCTTGTACAATTCGATAGTAACTTATATTCTGCTCTGTTGTTAAAGAAATCAGCAAAGCTTTAATTTCCTCAATCAATCCATCCTCAAACTGTTGACATCGTAACACATCAGTTAACACACCTTTCGGCGCATATTTGCTTAAGCGACAAAATTCTGCTTCATACTCCGCCACTGTCATAGTCCTCTGTCTCAAACTCAAGAACTTCTTCCAATTTGCCTCTCGATGTGCTTTAGTAATATACTTGTTCTTGAATTCTTTTTCAAAGAACTCCCAGTTTAATGGTTCAGGAAGCATAGGATTCTGCAGGACCAGCTTCCACCAATCATATGCAGGACCTTGGAGTAATGACTCCACACATTCAACCCACTGATCTGGAGGACATCGTATCTCCTTAAGAATCCTTTCCACCTTCTCAATCCAGTACTCTGCTTTTTCTGACTCATCTAACCTTGTTCCATGAAATTCCTCCAAACCATGCTTCCTCAAAGATTCTATTGGGGCTCTTGGCGCCATCATACGTTCCATCACTCTCGCCATATCTTGTGTCATTTTCATCATGGCTTCCATAGGCCCAAATGGAATCTCATTCCCATAGCCAACCGATCTAGACTGCCCAGACCCTGTCACCTCAGCTTCACGAGGATTCACACTTTCGGCAGATTCCTCACCGGTATGCCTTCCAGAATCCATCTTACTACATAGATTAAACAAGGACTTCCGCATTAGGTCAACAAACTATACACATCTTATCTACCCAATTCCCAGAAAAGACTCAACCTAGGCTCTGATACCACAACTTGTGACGCCCGTTCCCTAACGATAAACTAGCTCAGCTAATCTTAGTTAGAGAAGGTCGCACACACACCCAGAACACATGCGGAAACCGAATAATAAAATTTCATCACACACTGTTTTAATTCATGCATCACATGCCAACTACTATTAGTCACACGCCTTAGCCATTCACATGACACACATACATGTGGGAGGTTACATCCGTGATTACTACATTATTACATGCCTTTACATATTCAAAATACATATTAACCATATAAAACTTATACAAAAGTCCCAAATAACAAGCCCCCAAACCTACACTATATACTTCCTATTGTTGACCGTACCAAAATGCGGGGGACGTCCTTCAGTCACCTCTCGTCCGTACCTGCACGGATTAGAGTAAATCCATGCTAAGCGATAACGCTTAGTGGGGAACTCATACATATAGCATATAATTTATCACACATCAGAATCATCATACATAACATGCTAATAATCATGCCAGATTAATCATTACTATATTCAATCATAAGGCATCAATTACTTATTTACATTTCCATACTTCCTTGTATCACAATCACTTATGTTTATATTTAATTAACTTTTAGCCAATTAACCAATTAGCCTTTTTGCCACTTTGCCTGCAATTCAAAGACGCGGATAACGGGTATCGCATCGGTATCTCTCAGATACCAGTAATCTCATCGAGACTACTTTTTCACATTAGCACCTTCTGGTGCTTTATATCACATTAGTACCTTCTGGTACCTTTCATCATTCCACATATAACACAATCCAGTAAGGATAATCGCATTGTGATTCCCATGGAATCAGACACATTTAACGCATGGGGCTGCAGCACTTGACCCTATAGGCATGCCTAACTATCCACTACTTGACTCGCAGGCTTAAGTTGTTAAACACTTATTCAGTTCACTTTTCACTTTACACATTTGTATTAGCACACAGCCATACATTTCATTTGCATATTCAATATGCTTTCAAATTCAGTCTTCACATTTAATATTCACATAACTTATCACATTCAGAAGTCATCATAGTTGTATGCATTTGTAGATCACTTAACACATATACATTACTTACTCATGCTGTCCTTCATTTCAGCTTAAAGCCATGCCATTTGAATGACCAAACACATTAGGATTATGTTGCCAAAACAGGGTGGGTCACGGTCACAATGGATTTCATTGTCACCGTGACATATTGAAGTCCAAAACAGAATGCAAATTGGGGACATGTCACGGTCACAACCAATTTCATTGTCACCGTGATGTGTTCCCAACTCTCGGCAGAATGCAACCTGAGGGTATGTCACGGTCACAATGAATCCCATTGCCACCGTGACATATTCTCACTTTGCAAAACAGAATGCTCCCTTGGGTACCTCACGGTCACAATGAAGTTCATTGTCACCGTGACATACCAAAATCCATTAGGCAGAATTGAACTCAAGCATACCTCACGGTCACAATGGATTTCATTGTCACCGTGACCTATGCAAAAACACCATAACATGGTTATGTTTTTCAGTCCATTTCTTCCTTCTCATTAAGACTTCAAATCTCATTCTCACTTTTGGCAATTAACCCAAAAACATCAACCACACAATCAATAACACATACCTGATTTTCCCTTCTTGTTTGGCATTCAATAATAGTACAAATCATAATCACTTTCAAGCACTTTATCACAATCATATTGCTACTATACTCATACAATTTAGCATCACATAATTCATGCTCAACCTTCAATTTCACATATCATGCAATTCAGTTCAAGACCCTATTTAACCAACACTAATCACATATTCATACAATTAGGGTTTGTTCCCAAACCTCGTCGCCTTAGCTCCTAATTACGACGGACGCTCGGTTCGCCGATTACAGCCTTTCCCTTATCTCTCTTCACTTCTTCAGCTAACAAAACAACACAGATGCTCAAGCTCAAACTCAAACCAATAATATCCAATCCAAACCAGCTCAACCAAGAAGAAAGAGTAGAAGATGAGAATATGCACTTATTCACTTACCTCTTAGGTTTAACCCTTAATTCTTGAGCAACTTAACATCAATATACTTACCCTTCTTTAACACTCACTCCCACGCAAGAAAGAAAAGAGAAGAACACCGAAAATTGCTAGATTACACAAATGAAACTCTTCCCTTCCCTTAACTCACTCTTGCATGCAAAGGTGTAGGTGGCATCCTCTCAAGAAGCCACACGGAAACCACTTCCTCTAATCTGCCTCCACTTTCCATTAAATCAAATTATTTTATTCTTAGTTAATCCTTCCTTTAACTAGTTAATCAGCCTTTAACTCATGCTTAGCACAAACATTCATAATTACCATTTAACCCCTTAATTATACTGCTTTCTTTCAATTAAGTCCAATCCTACACATTCAATCCACTCACTCACATGCCAAATTAGGTTAATTCTCTTAGGGTACAAATCCGGCCATGACAAGGCGTGCACGACTCGTGCATGCATTGCACGAGTCGTGCAATGAGTGCATGACTCATGCAGAGGTGCATAAGCTGTGCAATGACTTCACGGGCAACAAGGGGGCAAACGGGAGCACGACACGTGAACCTGGGACACAACTCGGATAGAAAATCATGACTCGAATGAAACAAAGCCACGATCAGACAAACATAAAAACAGGGACGAACATAAAAACAGGGACGAATAGAGCATCTTTAATAGACTGAATAAATATGACATTATTCCATCAAAACATGCATAAAAGAACAACAAACACGCTGATTAACCATAATAAATATTTTAGGCCCATGTCTGATAATAAACAGCAACAAACATGCGATATACAGATCAATAAAATCAAACAATAAATATATACAGTATGTACAAATGAAGAACACTTGGTAAAATAAAATAAGAAATAAAAAGAAAGAAGGAAAATAAGAGAAGGTTTGTCCTAGTATTTACCCTCAGATATGATCTTTGATCAGCAGATGAAGAAGTTCTGGTTTTCCTCCTTGCTTTTCTTGAGAAGAAAATCAAAATAGAGACTGATAAAACTGTAATTTACGTTAAGGAAAAGATGAAAGATGTTTAAATCTCAAACCTAATGAATTAATTTCTTGGATTCAAGAAATAATCCAAGAATGCTTTGAGAACCCAGAATTGTTTTTCTTGCTCTCCAAGCTTTTCTCTGTGTTTCTTTTTTTTCTTTTGATTTCGGCCTCTTCCCTTACTTTGAGTTTCCACTCTTTCGTTTATACTTCAGATAGGATTAGATTGTTTCTCACCGAACAAAACATAAACCATGCTTTTCCCACCAAATCCCCCCGAAAAATAGAACGGAGATACTGGGGCAGTGGAGCGCGTGAGGCAGGTGAGATCTGCCTCACGTTACCTCTCACCAAGGTGAGATGGCCTCACGTAGTGAGGCTGCATCTCACCAACGTGAGATGGGCCTTACACCATAGGCCCTCCAAAAACTCCCCCCTATATCTTTTTTTTTTTAAATTAAAAAACGAAAAACATATTTTTCGAGGAAATCATCACTTCTATCCGTCTCTTGCCTGTGAACAGGTATCATTTTCATTATTGGATAACTTCGGTCTGGGCTGTATCAGGACCCGGTGTCTACACATACTTTCTAAGACTTATTATGCAATATGCCAATAATACTTTAAGGCTCTAAATCAACAATTAACACATAATCATATACTAAAATCAAGCAAGAGACATGAACAACCCATCATGAACACATGCCTCTCAAATACACAACTAAGCATGCATATAACAACCATGCTCAAAAACAGGGTCTAAGATTATCAATCTTCAACTATCAACTCATGCATATAGACAATTCTAACTCATATCACAACATGCATCAAATATACACAATCAATTACACATGCACAACTATAGAGCACACGATCCCAAACCTCTTGAAGCAGCCGAAACACTTCCAAAATCAGACCTTGTTCTTGCCCTTTTCCTTTCTTCTAGCCTCAGCTTCTTGAAATAACCAAATTAAAAACAAACTCTTAATCCATTTACTTAACCAACAATCCACAAGAAGGGGGTAGAAACAGAAACTCAAATCCAAAACACTTACCTCTTAACTTTAATCCTTGTCTATACTCTTCAATTAATCTAAATCAAAATGCAAAAATCCAAACATAAGCAAAACAACCCCAAAGAGATGAAGGAGAGAAGGGGAAACCGTGAAACACAATAGAGGAAAGAGGAAAACTGCATGCAAAGTAAATGGGGACAGGAAATCCCACTAACTCACCCTTATATTGCATCTCCAAGTCCATGTGGCATCACCATAATAAGCCACTTATCAAGCACAGCCTTAAGTCCCACTCACATGCAAAGTTTCCTCTTGAGTCCATGGCAAAAGTCTCTCTATGTCCTCTAATCCATTTCTCCTTCAACCAACTAATAATTCCATTCAATTAAGTCCTAAATTATACTTAAACTCATACAAATTTAGAATTAACACCACTAATTCTACTAGGGTGCAAATCGGGATTTACACTTATACCCTTGATCATGCAATTAACTCTGTTAATCCTACTAGGGTCCGAATCAGGGTTTTACATTTTTGTAATAATCTTCTCTTTTTTTTATATTTAAAAATTATTTTCTATCTCATGACGTTTATTTTCCTTACTTTCATTTTTATTTAGCTGATTTTAGAATTATTACTAATAGTTTTTATTGTTATTTTTTATTTGGGGTTTAAAATGTCGTGTTGCTTATTTGAGCATTTTTGTGACCAAATAGAGGGGTCATGACGTGTAGGAGACTACGTATCTCGGTGACATCTTACCTATTTCTTAATTGTGTGATTGTATTTTATTTATAAATAAAATTGCTTTATTTTATGCGCGTGTCAGATAAAAATCAGAAAAATATTTTTATGATTGAATTGGGATTTTTATTAATAAATTAGGACCAATGTCCTTGATTTTAGCCAAGGAATGCAAAAAGTCATGAATTAAAATGAAGAGTTAATTTTCTCAAAATGGGAGCAATTCGTCCCGATTTTTAAGCCAATTGCCGAACTAATTCTTGGATCCCATTTTAAATGAGCATGAAGAAACCAATGTTCTTAAATCGAACAAATATCCCAATTTATGCATATTATCCTTTTAATTGATTTTACTTGATTGTTTAGCTTTATGTTTATATATTTTGTGGGCCCTTGTAATTAATTATTTTTTGGGACAATTTAGTTTAGCTTTCCTTTTCATTTGGGGGTTGTATTTGTCCCAATTTCCATTTCAATTTTGTTTAGCTTTTCTTTTCATTTGGAGGATTGTATTTGTCCCAATTTCTATTTTGTAATGATGTGGCTTTGTGTGTTTACCGCTTTATTTATCACTTTATTTGTAGCTTTCATTTACCACTTTCTCGATGCTTGAAGTGCGCCTTGAATAAATTGCATTAATTATGTGAGATGAGAGATGGAACTTTCTAATCTAAAAACTCAATTATAACTAATCAAGACATTAATAAGAGTGGAGTTCCGAACTACTCTCTGGTTTAGACCATAGAGGTTAGACGACCTATCCTAATTTCTCATAAATTGGGTGGCGACTCCAAAATACCTCGAAAGTGCCTAAAAGTTTCATGGGACTAGATGAACTTCCCCAATGTTCTATTGGGTAGGATTCCAAAATATCTCATGTTACCCAATATCAAATGACACGAACTAATCCCTCGAGCCCTAAAAGTGGGTCTCAAAGAGGAGCCTTCCTTAAAAAGGGGCAGCGCGGTTCCGGCGCGCGTCACAGTGGCGACTGTATTGAGAACTTGTGACTTTGCTTTGAAAGTGTCTTGGTTAAAATGTATAATTGAGTTTTTAAAATTAAAGTTCCATCTCTCTTCTAAAATTGCATTGCATCATGTTAGAGTCTTAGAATTATGCTAGTTTGGTCCCTTATTTTACCTCGGTGCGTTTCTGAAGCATGACCCTATGTTCACTCAATGTGGGGAAGTGTTAAGAATAATCACCAGCCCAAGCCTTATACCTTTTGGTATATCAAATAGAGACCCGATTGGTCGTTATGCTCGTGATGAGCTAGACCCGTTGGCAGTGACCATGCTTGGGTAGCTCTAAAGTAACATCTCCCTAAACAAAGCTTATGTAATGGCAATAGATACTTGCCCTAGGTGAAATGAACCGTAATATAATGCTTGTCATGTGGGCTGTCATGTATTAAATAAAATCATACAAATTAAGTGGTTTTCTATCAAAGGCTTTCATGCCCTGGTGGGTCCGCCTTAACTTGGTTGAAGTGTTCAAATACATAATGGTTGAAACTCATACGTATGTGCATTCTGAGAGATATTGTGCTGCCGGTTTCTCGCCATGTACTATGCATATTCCTCTGGTCCCTTGTTGACCCATGGATTAAGCCAACCTAGGAAGAGACCAATTGACCTCGTGTGCGGAAGTTAAAAGGTTAGAAGAATCTACTTGCTTGTATGTGGTTGTGAAATGCTGCATAGGTCACGATCATGCATCGTATTCATCATTCATGCATCATTCTGACAAGGTAAGCTATGCAACCATCATAGATTCATTCGAATGGTCTAGAGATTCCAGTGGACGGGTGATCAGAACTCCTATCTCTGAGTTACTAGGAAGGGTATGAGTTTGGGGTTCAGATTCACTTTCAGAGGGCAGTGAGACTTTGTCTTCAAACTTTTCAACAGAATTTAGTATGGCTGATCCTTCAAAAGAGTTTGATGCGACCTGCGTATTGATTAATGAGGAAGTGGGTAGGAGACTGGAGGAGTTCAAAAATAGGATGATGACAATGATGAAGAATTTGACTGCTGCAATGACACAGCCCGCTGGGCAACCACCAGTTGCTTCTGTAGTAGGACAAGAGAGGTGAGATCCGGTTAAAAAGGATCCTCTAAAGATTTTATGCCCACCAGTGGCTGAGCCTAGGGGTGCACCCGAACCTAGAAGGGTTGTAGATCTTGATGATGACTTCTTTGAAGAGGACCCAGAGGATCCAGTCTCAGTGAAGGGCAAGACGTCTAAACTCGAGGAGATGATATGGAAGAAGATGGAAGAGAGGTTTGAGGCTATGACCTATATGTTGACAGTAGGTAGGGAGATGAACCCTTAGGATAGAGAGTTGGATGGGGATGACTTAGTGCCCTAAAATTTCAAGACGCCTAATATTCCCAAGTTTGACGGGACTTTTGACCCGATTGCACATATTAAGCAGTACTCTCTGGTCATGAAGGGTACCACCATGTCTAGGATGCAGAAGATAGAGTATTTCTGTTTAAGCCTTACTGGAGCTACAGTAGATTGGTATCATGGGTTGGACAAAAGGTCTAAAGAGGATTAGGATCTGCTGACCGAGGAGTTCCTCAAGCAGTATGACTGTAGTACTTAGATGGAGGTCACCTTGAAAGACCTAGAGCTATTATAGCAGAAATCAGGAGAGTCCTTTTATGAGTATCTCACTAGGTGGTGGAATAGGGTTATGAAGATGAAGCGTAAGCCCAATACGTTAGAGCAAATTCGGTTGTTTATTCAAAATGCAAGTCCATACCTGAAGGAGGGACTAAAGATGAAAGGTTTCAAGGATTGAGAATCTTTGAAGGATATCGCCATAGAGGCCGAGAGTGAATTCATGGCCAAGAGAACGAATAGTGAAGCCTATGCTAGGAAGGTTTATAGCAATCAGGGGGCAGGTAGGTCAGCTGGCTCTAGCAATACTGGTAGGACGAGAAAGATAGCCGAGGTTTCAGGTACGGGGGCAAGCTAAAGGTACTTTTTGAACCTAGGCTTACCTCTGTCATGGGTTCACAAAAAAGAAGGAAAGTTGCGACCTTTACCACCTAGGCCGGCTAGAACCTAGGGGCAGCCTGGGCATAAGGAGAATGAGTACTGTGCATACCACTAGCATACTGGGTATCTGATAGATAATTATACGAGGCTGAGGCATGAGATTCAGGATCTGATCAATAGTAAGCAGATCATAGATCTTGAATGCCGAGAGGGTAAGAAGAAGCTGGGATACAATGCAGTTCTACCTCCTGTTTTTATGATTGGGTCTAGTTTGCCAGAATGGTATGTTTTGCAAGACTTGTATGAAAACGAGTACATCACTGTCATTTGCCCTAAGGCAAGTGAAAAAAGGGTCCCTTCCCAATAATTGATTGTTAGTCCACTAGTGAGAGTGGAAAAGAGAAAGAGCAAGAGAGGGAAGAGATTGTGCCTATTGATCCATGGGATTCAGAGAATGAGAACATAGGAGCGGTGACCCGGAGTGGAAGGGTGGTTCTGGAGTAGAAAAGCAACCATAACTAGTGCTTGAACCAGTCGAGGTGGAAGAGGATCAGATACAAAAGCAGTTGAAAAAGACCACAGCTCAGATATTTATATGGGATTTGTTGAGGCAGTCACCGTCGCATAGGCAAAGGTTAGTCAAGGCTTTGTGCGAGTCTACTGTTGCTACCAACATCTCGCCATCCGAGTTATTGGAATTGGTTAAGGGGAATTCTAGGGAGAATCTTGTGTACTCTGACGCTGACTTACTGGTTGAGGGTCGTAATCATAACTATCCCTTGTACATCAAGGCATAGATTAATGGCAAGCACACTGCTTGCGTGATAGTGGATGATGGGTCATCTATAAATGTGTGCCCTTTGGTAGTGCTTCAAGCCTTCGGGTTGGATGAGAGTATGCTGAGTAGGTCTGATCTCACCATTACTGCTTACGATTTGAGAGAATACTGAAAAAATACAAAAAAGTCTTTTCCTGGACCTATGAAGACATATCGGGGATTGACAGAGAGGTTGCTGAGCATGACATCCTGACTTACCCAGAGTATAGACCAGTCAAGCAAAAGCTTAGAAGGCTTAGGCCGGAATGGGCACAGAAGGTGAAGGAGGAGGCCCATAAGCAGATTGAGGCCAAATTTCTAGTGGAGGTTCAATACCCGACATAGTTGGCCAATATAGTCCCTGTGGCTAAGATGGATAGAAAAGTACGGATGTGTGTGGATTATCGGGATCTAAGTAAGGTGACGCGACCTCAGCAAGTGTACTGAATCGGCAAGTAATATAGTGGGGTATAATTAAGACCCCGAATTATCATACCCAAGGTACTGTGTGCACAAGCAATGAAAATCAAGTGTATGCTAAAGAATTCCCAATTGTTTGATTTGATTGAGTTATCTAATGGTTAAAAATAAAGAAATCAAATAACTTAAATAAGCAAGCAGAAATAATCAAATGAAATTGATGTAAATAATTGAAAGAAATAAAATGATGGAGAAAAAAATAACAAGATAAGAATTCAAAATAGACGAACGTTGCTCGGGTTCACTCATCCACCCCATACCCAAATGTGAATAAAAATAATCCAAGAACCAATTATGAAAGAAATCGGGATAACCCTCTTAACCCAGGCTTCCCAATCCGGAGTCAGCCACTCTAATTATATGACATCCCAAACCGAAGTCAGCCACATAACTAGCCTATGTACGGGTTTAAAATCCTAAGTTTGGTTTATTTTCCCAATACGGAGTCAAATAACAAAGACTTAATTATCTCACTCACCACTCTATTCCTAAATCATAAAATTCTGCACTTCTAGATTCCCAATCGAAGTCGTCCAAAAGACACAGCAAGAATGATAAGAACTGAATGTAAATAATAATGGCATCCAATCCAAACAACCCAATAACCAACAAGATACATGAAATTAATCATTCATCAAAATTAGCAATTGACTTGAGAAAATAAATCCCATGAATTAACAATAAGAACCAGTGAAATAAACCATTCAATCATATATTTAAATTCAAAAGATGTTCAGAATTCACATCATGGGTAGGGGATTCAAAGATCCCCCAAACAACTAAAAGACTACTCACGATCCATTACAAAATCAAAAGGAAAGAGGAAAGAATAAACTCAGAAATTCATTGAGGCGTAAATCCCAGTTGAATCCCACGTCCTTCGATCTCCTTCTTCAAATCTTCAATGGAGAAAAATTCTGGAAATTCTAATGTAAAAACTGTATATTGAAATTAAACTATGTGTTTCAAATGTAAAACCCTTGATTTGCAAATTAATTCTAAAGATAAAATTGAAAACCTAAATTAAGAACAAGAGAAAATAATTCCCAAAATTCTAGTTCTAAAACCCTAATATGAAAAATAGCTGCCAAAAATCCGAACTCTTTGCCAAACAGAAAACTTTTCTTTTTATATCCCGAGGGGTCACGGTGGCAACCAGATTGGTTGTCACCGTGAGGGTGTCGAGGAAGAGAATCTGCCTTGTGAGTAGGATAGGGGTCACGGTGGTAACCAGATAGGTTGCCACCGTGAGATGCTCCAATTTTGCTTCTGTCCAAGAATTCCCTATGTCACGGTGGCAACCATTTTTCCTTGCCACCATGAGGTACCTCCTCAATCGATTCTGCCTTGGTGAATATTATGTCACGGTGGTAACCAGATAGGTTGCCACCGTGAGGTACTTCTTGCCTGCATTCTGTTTTTGACTTCTTTGAATGTCACGGTGGTAACCAAATGGGTTGCCACCGTGAGGTACCTAGAAATTTGCTGCACACAAAATTCAAACTCAATCAAAATATTAACTAAAATGTATAAAAATTCTAATTTCACTAAGATTGACAAAATTAATCTAAAGTAAGCATATCATGACAATTAACACTACTAAACATCCATAAATCATACGAAAATACTAACAAATCTAAATACTAAATTGAAGTTATCACAAGGCTTGTCCGAAGGACTACTTCCCCTTACCTTATATCGATGTACTAGTGGATAGCGCGATGGACGGATATTTGGGGTACAATTAGATCCTCAACAAGATAGTAGATCGAATTAAGACTGCCTTCATTACTGAGTGGGGCACGTTTGCGTACAAGGTTATGCCATTTGGGTTAAAGAATGCGGAAGCGACTTTTCATAGGATGTTTACAAAAATTTTAAGTGACTTGATCCACAAGGAAGTTGAGGTGTATGTTGACGACATGATGATAAAGTCCGCTACTAGGGAAGGTCACTTTGAGGCTTTAGAAAAGTTCTTACAAAGGATCAATAAGTACGACTTTCGCCTCAACCCTAAGAAATGTATCTTCGGAGTTACCTCGGGGAAATTATTGGGACATATAGTGAGTCAGAGAGGAGTTGAAGTGGATCTTGATAAGGTCAAAGCAATCAGAGAAATGTCTATGCCTCAAAAGGAGAAAGAAGTCAGAAATTTCTTAGGAAAGCTTTAGTACATCAGTCGCTTCATTGCTAAGCTAGCTTCGGTATGTGAGTCGATATTCAAGCTTTCCAGGAAAAATCAACCAGTCAAGTGGAATAGTGATTGCCAGACACCTTTCGATACTATCAAGGACTACCTTGTGAACCCACCTGTTTTGAGATCGTCACGGTCTGCTAAGCCTCTAATCTTGTATCTAGCCATACAAGATAATTCAGTGGGTGCTATGATGGCTCAGGAAAATGAGTTCGGAGTGGAGTTTGTTGTGTACTGCCTTAGTAAGAAGTTCTTACCTTATGAGACTAAATATGTTGAGGTTGAGAACATCTGCTTGGCGATAATTTGGGCCTCTAAAACATTACAGCATTACTTCCATTCATTCAGTGTACAGGTAGTTGCTAAGTGTGACCCACTCAGATACCTTTAAGAAGAACCTTCTTTGCTAGGAAAGATGGAAAGATGGTTGCTACTGTTGCAAGAGTTCGATTTCGAGTATGTAACCAGAAAAACCATCAAGGGAAGGGCTGTGGTAGAATTCTTAGCCTATCATCCTATTGAAGGAGACTAGTTTGAGTACAGTTTCCCAGATGAGGATGTTGGGGCCATAACGGTATAAGGTTGGCAGTTGTTCTTCGACGGCGCAATTAATGGTAAAGGGGCAGGAGTTGGGATCATCCTCACAACCCCGAATGGTGAAAAGCTACATTTAGCTAAGAAATTAAGGTACAAGGCCACCAACAATGAAGCTGAGTATAGGACTTGTGCCTTCGAGTTGGAAGCGCTTTTAGCCTTGGGGGCAAAGACCGCAGAAGTATTCGGGGATTCATCATTAGTGATTCATCAGATCAGGGGAGAACGGTTAGTCAAAGAGGAAAGGTTGTTACCTTATGTGGAATATATGAGGATGTTGAGCAACCAGTTTGAGGCTTGCACCTTCTGTTTTGTCCCTAGAGATGAGAATCAACTAGCAGATGCTCTCGTAACTATAGTGTCTATGTGGGATAACATAGAAGGGGTCGTCATGAGGCTAGTCCTAATTTCCAGTTCAAAAAAGCCCTTCTTTGAGACCAATCAGGTGATGGATGTTGAGATTGCCGATGGAAAACCGTGGTATTATGACATTCAAAATTATTTAGTTCCCAGAAGTGGCTACAGAAAAAGACCAAAGGATGATCCAAAAGTTATTTACCCAGTTCATTAGTATGGGTGGCGTGTTGTACAAGATGCAGGCTGATGGTATTCAATTAAGATGTCTGGCTGAGAAGGAGGCTACTAGGGTCATGGAAGAGGTTCATGCCGGCATTTATGGGGCTCATATGAACGATCTAACCCTAGCAAAGAAGATCATGCGCTAAGGGTTTTTCTGGCTCATAATGGACACAGACTGTTCGAAGTATGTGAAACAATGTCAGTTGTGCCAACAGTATGCGGATTTGAGACATGTGCCAGTTTCAGAGCTACACAACTTGACGTCCCCATAGCCGTTTGCAGCTTGGGAAATAGACATTATAGGTGAGATCCACCCCACGGCTTCCAATAGGCATAGGTTCATAATAATTGCCATTGATTACTTCACCAAATGGGTCAAGGATGAGTCCTTCAGGAAGATTGATGCCTGAGATATGGCAATATTTATCAAGCGAAACTTGATCTATAGATATGGCCTCCCACACCACATAGTTTCTGATAATGGGGTACAGTTCATGGGAGAGACTAGACAAATACTTTAGAAATATGGGATCCAACATCACAAGTCTTCTCCTTACCGACCTCAGGCTAATAGCGCAGTTGAAGCAGCAAATAAGAACGTCAAAAGAATATTAGCCAAGATGGTATAGAGCTATAAAGACTGGGTAGAAAAGCTACCCTTTGCACTTTGGGGTTATAGAACCACTGTCAAAATTTCCACAGGAGCAACACCATTTTCTCTGGTATATGGGACCGAAGCAGTCTTACCTGTTGAAATCGAGCTCAAATCCTTAAGGGTTGTTATGGAAGCCAAGATTCCTGATACAGAATGGGCACAACAGCGGTTATTACAGTTGAATCTCTTAGATGAGAATCGGTTAAGAGCGTATTACCATAATCAAGTTTACCAGAAGAGGTTAGCTCGATCATTTGGCAAGAAGGTTAGGAAACACCCATTGAAAGAAGGGGATCTACTCTTCAAGATGATAAGGTCGGGAGTACTAGACATCCGTGGAAAATTTTGACCCCAACATGGGAAGGTCCGTTCGTGCTAAAAAAGTTAATGTCGAAAGGGCCAGCCATCTTAACAAACAGTGATGGAAACAAATTTAAGGAACCGATCAATGTCAATAGATTAAAAAGCTTCCATGGCTAAGAACTCCAAATCAAAAGAAGAGAATAAGTGCCCTGCGGGTCAAAAATCGAAAAAAATGGCCTTGCTAAAATTGGACGCCCTGCCAGGGTGAAAATTGAAAAGGCACCCTAGGCAAAAATTAAGGGCTAAGAGAAAATAATCAATCGTGAAAACTCGAGAGGGCCGATTAGTAATAGGAGTTGGACGCTTACAGGATTTATTCTGAGATTAAGTGTAGTCTTGTATTTGCTTGAATTTGGTCAAATGATGATCATGAGTGATGAAATCATACGGAGATGTACATGATTCTGCAATGAATAATTCATGTTGCATCATTTTTCAGTTCTTTTATAAAAAGAAGGAAAAAAAATGTTCTTTATTAAGTCCGTCTGATCTAAAGATTATCCTCTGAGTACTTTTTAGTCGGCCAGATAACTAGGTCGATCAAGCCTATTGTCAACAACTTAAAAAAAATAAAAAATAAAAAATAAAAACTAAAAACTAAAAAAAGAAAAGAAAATATAAAAATAATAAATAATAAAAAATAAATAAAATCCACTGAGTTGAATTGAGATCTTCTTAGGCAAAAATAAGGCATAGGGCTATGTGAAAATCCGAAATGACGTATTTTCCATAAAGAAAAGTTAGCGTGAAAATCCACAAGAAGTGCGCTACCTTTAAAATAATGACGAATGACACCGAGAGTGGTCAGAGGCCGTCAGTCACAAATTGCGGGGTGAACTCAGAGAAAATCCGGGCTAGGAATTATCCTAATTGAGATCCTCGAGAATGAAATTATGCCTCGATACCTGGGCTGCTCGGATGAATTTACCGCTCGCATTTTGCATAACATGTGCACATTCACGCGCATAATTTTCCCCTGCATTGGATTTTAATTTTGCAGGAAATATTAGACAGTGAAGGTTACCTGGAAAAGCACCCCCGGGGATTCAGGGAGTATTCGAGAATTCTAAAATAATAATAATAATAATAATAATTTTGTTTTGGGCAAGGGGCGGGCAGGCCGCCCCTTGGGGAAGGATATAAATACCCTTCTCTGTGGCCGCCCCTCTCACTTCTTCACTCTCCCTTTTTTATTTTCTTTTCCTTTAAGTGCGTCTTTTAGTCATTTCTCCTCAGTCCTGACTTCGTTTCGCGTGCCATCCGTGCCAAAATGACCCCGATCTTATTGTCTACATAGTGATCTAATTTTTTTTAATTTTTATGATCGACTATCAGGTCAGTTTTTGAAGCGCTTTATGTTGCTTACTTATTTTATTTTGTATAGATTATTATTATTTGTGCTAAAAATATTTTTTTTAGGCAAACGCATGTTGCTTAATTATTTTATTTTGTATGGATTATTATTTGTGCTAGAAATATTTTTTTTTAGGCAAATGCTTGTTGCTTAATTATTTTATTTTGTATAGATTATTATTATTTGTGCTAAAAATATTTTTTTACGCAAATGTATGTTGCTTAATTATTTTATTTTGTATGGATTATTATTTGTGCTAAAAATATTTTTTTTAGGCAAATGCTTGTTGCTTAATTATTTTATTTTGTATAGATTATTATTATTTGTGCTAAAAATACTTTTTAGGCAAATGCACATGCACGTTGATATCTTGTATAGTTTATTTATGTTAGAACGATATTTTAGAATATATAAACCTTGTATGAACGACATAGTGCATGAATGTCAAAATATTATATGATATGTTTTATTATCGTCTAATAGGCTAGTCTTTCCTTAGGATACCTCAACGACAAGATAGGGCTCCAGCTCCCGGTGATATCCCACCGAGATGGATGGGCAATGCTCACAGGCTCAGATTCGAGACACTGACCCAGGCACAGTTCACCTTTAGCAGTTTCATGTCCTGTCATTTCTTAGAGCAGATGGGTATGTGGGAGGAGGTGAATAATTTATTAGAGGCGGCAGGTTGGACAAAGTTTTTTCGACCGGCCTATCAGACATACCCTGAGGTCACCAAGGAGTTTTTGGCCACCCTAGAGTACAAAGGGCTTCAGAGGATAGATACATAGATTGGGATTGTGACTTTCAAGGTTAGATATGGTAGGCACTCCATGAGTTGCAGATAGTTTGCCCTAGCTATGGGCCTCCCGGTTGGGGATCATGTACAGACCCCGAATAAGAGTGTTACAGCGTAGCACTAGGAGATGATCACATTATCAGGGGTCTGTTACGACCATAGCACTGCGAAGAGCACATTATTAGTCTCACAGACCTACAGGTATATATAGAAGGTCATGGGCAGGAGTTACTTGGGCTGGATGGGGAGTCGAAGGGGCATAAATGCCATCGAGATTTGGGCTCTATAGGCTATGACTACTGGGGCGTAGCTCAACATTAGCCATCAGATATTATTTGGCTTTTTTAGGCAAGGACAGGGGTCCACATCACAGGTATGCATAGGTGGAGTCGTCACCAGATTATTGCTCTCACTAGGGTATGACCCCAGTGTATTTGGGTTACCTTTACATGCAGATATTTACGTGGATCTTACAATCGCTAGAGCTATGGGCATGGTTGAGCAGAGGCTGGGTCGTCCAAGGGTACACCGATTGCTCACGATCATAAAGATCAGGCTTAGTCCCACTTTGAGCTATTGTGCCAGGAGGAGAGCACTATCAGCTAGAGGATGAGCAGCATCCCCCACAGCCAGAGGTAGAGCCTAGCACACCACAGAGTGGCACTGGTACTGGTATGGATGTAAATTATTTTTTGAGCACTCCACCACCTCAGTGGCTTCCTCCGTATGATCATACATCACCCCCTCCTACCATGCATGGGTAGGTTGCAGGCCCCCACACATATGAGAGATTTCACGTTTACAGCTGCCCAGATCACTCGAGGGCATCCACTTCAATAGCTCCCCCCATAGAGCCCAGTAGATGGCAGGGACAATATAGCATGCAAGTTCTTATCCGGTCTATGCACACAGAAATGATGGCCGCATTAGCTGCCTACTGCCAGCGCACAGATGATAGACTCACAGCAATGGACCGACGCATTGATGATGGGTTTGGCCATTTAGGTCGGCGTATGGACCGATTTGTGGAGTCCATGAGGGCTTCTCATGCAGCAGTTGCGCAGAGGGTGGATGAGGCCCTACAGGTGGTGGATGAGACTGTAGGCATGATGAGGCTGGAGGTTGAGATACTGAGTGGACTGATCCCTAGTATCTCACAATTAGTGACAGACCTACGAGAGAGTATGGATGCTAGGCTCACTGAGGTGAGTGGCTATGTTGGCCGGCATACCCAGGCCCTCGGGGCAGTCGGGGTAAATATTTATGATTTGAATGAGATGGTGCAGATTGTCATTTGACCTTTCCAGGAGGGACGATTAGGTATGAGGATTTAGGAGCCCCAAATGCCAGTCCTTGGATCTCTGCCAGTAGAGGTATTTGATCAGCCAACTGCCTTTGTAAGACCAGATGTGCTAATGGCGCACTTTCCATGTGAGAGTGACCCTAAGGGGCCCACTAACTAGCTGTAGTTGATATTCAGGGAGATCATCTGTCATGATTTTTTTAGCTTCATTCGTTTTTGTACTAAACGGATATGTTTTGTATGATGATGATCTTTTGTTTCCTTTATTTATTTATCCTTTTCTTTAGCACATTTTTGACATGGCAAAGATAAAAGTAATATATATGAAATGATAAACCAGAAATAATAAAATGAGATAATGAGATAATAACAATTGAGCCTTTATGAAAGGAAAATGATCAAAATGATTATCATAACAAATTGATTTAACGGAGTTTGTTTTTTTTAGGAAATAGTTGAGGCTATGCTATAGAACAACCTCGAGTTTAGTAAGTCCGGAGCGGACTCGGTGTATCACCATTTGAGGATGACACCCGTACTTTGTAAGTCTGGAGCAGACTCAGGGAAGTTCAGGAGAACGATTCCCGCACTTTGTAAGTCTGGAGCAGACTCGATGCAATTCAAGAGAATAATTTCCATGTTTTGTAAGTCTGGAGCAGACTTGGTGCATCACCATTTGAGGATGGCACCCGCACTTCGTAAGTCTGGAGCAGACTCGGTGTAGTTCAGGAGAACAATTCTCACGTTTCGTAAGTCTGTAGTAGACTCGGTGTATCGTCATTTGAGGATGGCACCTACACTTTATAAGTCTAGAGTAGACTCAGTGCAGTTCAGGAGAATAATTCTTGCACTTTCTAAGTCTGAAGCAGACTCGGCACATCGCCATTTGAGGATGGCCCCGCACTTTGTGAGTCTGGAGTAGACTTGGTGCAGTTCAGAAGAACAACCCCAGCGCTTTGTAAGTTTGGAGCAAAATTGGTGCCTTGCCATTTGAAGATGGTGCCCACGCTTCGAAAGTCTTGAGAAGACTCTGTGCAACACAGAAGGATAACAATCGCTCCACGGTCTAGATGGTGACATAAAGAGACGATTTCCTTCTCGCAGCAGCAGGAAGGTCACCGCCTCAGGTAAGCGCTTCTTTCCTTTTTCTGAATTTTGGCTCACCTAGGCACCTACGTGCTAGTTTTTCCAAAATTAGGGGCAATTGTAGACACCGGATCCCGAGGCGGTCTAAGATCAGGATTATCCGATGATAAAAATAAAGACCGATTCATAAGCAAGAAAATAGGAATTGATCGTCTCCTTATCAAGTTCGTTTATCAGTTTTAAAATGCTTTTAAATTTATTTATTTATGTTTTATTTTTATTTTTATTTTTTGGAAAAAAAGATTTTTTTGGGTTTGCGTGTGGGGGGCATGCACGTGTCGTCTAGCCGAGGGAGGAACGCGCTGGCGGGGAGCTGCCCCTGCGGCGTGCGTGAGAGGTGCTGCCCCCTGTTGCACGCGCTAGGGGGGTGTCACCCCCTGCTGCGCACGCGGCGAGGGGCACTCCCCCTTATACGCGGGAGTGCTCACCCCGCAGGCACGGCCTGCAAGCGGGAGGGCACGCGGCAGCCCCGTGCAAGGGCAACCTTGCGAGTAAGGCCGCCCCTGTGTGCTGGGTGCTTCATGGCAGGCCGCCCCCTGTCACTTTTCTTCCTTCTGCGGTGCTGTTTCCCCTTCTGACGCGGGATTTAGTCAGATTTTTATGGGGCTATAGTCCAAATCGGACTGAAAAACCTATTTTTTTTAGTTTTTATGTTTTTTATGGATTATATAAAAAAGAGAGAGAAAAACAAAAGGGAGGATTTCTTTTAGAAGGAGGGTTTTTCTTTCGGGAAAAAGGATTGATTTTTGAAAGGAAAGAGAGGGGTTTTTGAAAGGGAAAAACGTGGGTTTTCCTTGAAGAAAAGAACCATTTTGCCTTGAGAGCAAGGTTTTTCTTCTTTGATTTTCTTTGATCTAAAAACGTTTGTTGGGATTGGATTAAATTGAGGAAGGGAAAATCGATTTCCTTAGCTTGGGTTTCTCATCAAGCAACCAAAAAAATCATTTTTAAGTTTTAGTCTTCTTGAGTTTTTTGAGACAAAAACTTAATATTTTTTGAATTTTTTTGAGTCTAATTTCAAATCTTGAAGGGGAGAATAGATTGAGACATCTTGCTTCTATATTATCAACTATGAGGGTAAAGATTCTTGGATCCCTTTTTATTACCTCATTTTATTTTATTCATTTTATTTTATTTTCCTTGCATTGATGAATACATGAACAATGACTTAATAATGTGTATTTTCATAGTGGAGATTTATCTTTTTATTATCATTTTTCAATCTTTATTTTTTTTTGGTATGAAAATGGATAAATGCATATGATTTGGGTGTAAAAAATCAGATTTATTGTTTGTGTTTTTGGTATTATTTTTGTAAAAATCTTCTCTTTTTTTTATGTTTAAATTTATTTTCTATCTCATGACGTTTATTTCCCTTACTTTCATTTTTATTTAGCTGATTTTAGAATTATTGCTAATATTTTTTATTATTGTTTTTTATTTGGGGTTTAAAATATCGTGTTGCTTATTTGAGTGTTTTCGTGACCAAATGGAGGGGTTACGATGTGTAGGAGACTATGTATCTCGGTGAGATCTTACCTATCTCTTAATTGTGTGATTGTGTTTTATTTATAAATGAAACAGTTTTATTTTATACGCGTGTTAGATAAAAATCACAAAAATATTTTTATGATTGAATTGGAATTTTTATTAATAAATTAGGACCAATGTCCTTGATTTTAGACAAGGAATGTAAAAAGTTATGAATTAAAACGAAGAGTTAATTTTCTCAAAATGGGAGCAATTCGTCCCGATTTTCAAGCCAATAGCTAAAACAACTCTTCGATCCCATTTTGAATGAGCATGAAGGAACCAATGTTCCTAAACCGAATAAATATCCCGATTTATGCATGTCATCCTTTTGATTGATTTTGCTTGATTGTTTAGCTTTATGTTTATATATTTTGTGGGCTCTTGTAATTAATTATTTTTTGGGGCAATTTAGTTTAGCTTTTCTTTTCATTTAGGGGATGTATTTGTCCCAATTTCCATTTCAATTTTGTTTAGCTTTTCTTTTCATTTAGGGGATTGTATTTGTCCCAATTAATATTTTGTAATGATGTCGCTTTGTGTGTTTACCACTTTATTTACCACTTTATTTATAGTTTTCATTTATCGGTTTCTCGATGCTTAAAAGTGCGCCTTTAATAAATTGCATTAATGGTGTGAGATGAGAGATGGAACTTTCTAATCTAAAAACTCATTTATAACTAATCAATACATTAATAAGAGTGGAGTTCCGAACTACTCTCTGGTTTAGACCACATAGGTTAGACGACCTTTCCCAATTTCTCGTAAATTTGGTGCCGACTCCAAAATACCTCGAAAGTGCCTAAAGATTTCATGAGACTAGATGAACTTCCCCAATATTCTATTGGGTAGGAATTTCAAAATTTGTCATGTTACCAAGATCAAATGATGCAAACCAATCCCCCGAGCCCTAAAAGTGAGTCTCGAAGAGGGGGAACGCTCCCTAAAAAGGGGCTGCGTGGTTCCGGCGCGCATCACAGCTGGGCTATTTGGAAATCTAGAAATGATTTCATATGGCAGAATACAACACCGGTGGTTGCTTTGGTTATTCATTTGGCAGAGGCTATGGTTAAGGACTGGACTTCAGTTAGGCAGCGTGATGAAGATCTTATGCCAAACTCTTCAGCTTTTCCTTTGACTTGGTCTCCACCGCAAAGGGACTGGGTGAAGATCAACACTGATGCCGCAATTTTTAGCAGTTCCCATGAAGTTAGTTTGGCTTTTGTTGTGCGAGACTATAAAGGATCTTTTGTAACAACAGCTTGTAAATTGATTTCTTGGATTCAGGACCCGACTTTAGCTAAAGTGATGGCGATTTGCGAAGCTCTTAGCTGGCTGAAGAATTCTAATTTTCAAAAGGCGATGGTTGAATCGGATTCACAATTAGTTATAAATGCTTTATTAAGCACTTCTTGCAATCGACCTGACTTTGATTGTATTATTAATGATTGTAAGTTCTTAAATGCTTTCTCTACCAATATTCTCTTTAGTTATGTCAAAAGATCTGCGAATGAGGTGGGTCATAGGCTTGCTCGAGCCACTTATTCTATGACAGGTCTTGTTACTTGGAATTTAATTCCTCTTTCTTGTATTATTTCAGCTTTATTAGCTGAGTCTTCTTAATGAAGTTGATTTTATTTCAAAAAAAAAATGGATAAAGAAAAGATTACAAAATGAGAGAAATGCGATCTTGGTAAAGCAAGATAAATTAGAGCAAAACCTCATTCGCTTGAGCACAATTCGTAACATGTAATGCTCTACTAGCAAATTGAAGACTGCTTTTCGTCTCATCCGCATGAATTTACCATCAAAATCAAAGGCATTAGAAAAATAGTAAACCTAGTCAATAAAAGCAGCAAAAGGAGTATGCAATGCAAACTTTTTTGCACATTCATGGATGTCCAAATGTTATTGATGTTTTGTCCATTTCTATCACTATGTAAATTTCCACATACATATTTACCTCCTCTGAAATTTGTAGTTTCCAATTGAGTTTTGAATTAATAACAAGAAAACCAAGCATCCTTTCAATAATTTAGAGTTCTACTTGTGCAAGCATAATATCGCAGATTATAGCTGTATTCGCATTTCCACCTAGCTAGTGGACGTTGTAAAATTTTGGAAAAAGGGATAAAAAATAGCAAAATAAAGAAATAAAAATCACAACTTTAACAACCAATTGGAAATTATCCCAAAAATGCAACTCCAAAGCTAATCACAAAATGAAACTTTACAATATAAAAGTGAAAGAGAAAAACAAAGGAACAATACAAAAGAGTTCTATAAATTATGATAACCAAGCTTATGAATAAGAGATATACTACACAAACATTTCCACACAGATTATGAATAAGAGATATACCACACAAATCCCATGCTATTTAGCCCCACAAAAAACAAAAGCACAAGGGTTACCATTTAGCTGGTTGGTAGAGAAAAATACAAACAAATGG
Organism: Excoecaria cochinchinensis; assembly: GCA_947683425.1. Classification (NCBI taxonomy): domain Eukaryota; kingdom Viridiplantae; phylum Streptophyta; class Magnoliopsida; order Malpighiales; family Euphorbiaceae; genus Excoecaria; species Excoecaria cochinchinensis. Next base: position 13,157,893 of record CANTUQ010000098.1, read on the forward strand.
AATAAATAACAGTAAGAAGAAATATGGAGATGGAATATATTAACGGTTTTCAATAAACAAAAGTCAGAGAAAAGTAGAAAACCCATGAACCAGAAAAGGAAAAGCGAAGGAACTAGGAATTGCAAATACCAAAAGAAAGCAAAATAAAAATCAAACTAAACAGAGGCACACACACCTACAGAGCTCTAAAGAAAGTCTATTAGTAGTGACTTCATCAGCCACGCACCAATAGAACTCGAAAGGAAATATGTTAGTAGACAAACAAGGAGCAAATACAAAACATGGCAAGAATTTAAAAAATAAAAAAATCAGCGTATGTATCTGATTCAAATTCAAAAAATATCAAAGATGGTTTACCTTAACAATGATTATTGTTTGGAAAAACATAGAAACTCTGGCAATAACGTGAGGTAGAAATTCTAATTAGTCTAGGAATAAGGAAGAAAATGGAGATTATGAGGGTGGCGATGGTGAGGGGTGAGGGAGACCGGCAGTGGTGACGATGGTGAGGGAGACTGGCGATGGTGGCAATAGAGATAGTGAGGATAGCATAGAGAGAGTGTTGTGTGCTTAGATGTAAAGAGACGACGAAGCACAGTGATGAGCGGCGGAGAGACAGGAGGAGCGCAGTGATGAGCGGCGGAGAGACAGGCAGCTACTAAGGGGAGCAGAGGTTTAGGTCGAAAGAAGAGAGAAATAGAGAGGGAAGGTGCAAAGTTTGGTTCCAAACCTAATTTAATTTCCCCTAAAAAATAATTCCCCTCAAAATTCAAAATAAAAAAAATATTTTCCCCTCAAAATTTCCCCTAGAAAATAATTCATTTCTAAAACTCAAAATATACTCATATAATTACATTATTTGGTAAAATTTAATTATATAATTAAATTATTCAATAAATTTCTACTTACTCATATAGGTATTATGCCAAAATAGATAAATATTAGTTGAGTGATACTAAAAAAATAAAATTAATTGTTAAGGTTATTGTATATTTATATAATTACATAAATTGAATTGGTAAATTTCATTATATATAATTATATTATTAATTTATATGCTCAATTATTCATATAGGTATTGTGCCAAAAATATATGAGTACTAGTTGAGTGATAATAAGAGTAAGTGAATTTAATTGGTAAAATGATTATATACTTATATAATTACACTAATTAGTAAAATTTAATTTTATATAATTAATTTATTAATTTATAACTCAATTACTCATATAAGTATTGTTCCAAAAATATATAAGTACCAGTTGTAGGGGTGAGCATGGATCGGTTAACGGATCTATGAGGCCCCATAAAAAAAATTAGTCCATGAATATCGATTTTTTCAAAATACTAACCATTAAACAGTCCGTTACAATCGGTTAACCAGTCTATCGGTTAACTAATATTTTTCGGTTAACCACTATAATTATAAGATGCATGCATAATTAAAATTAAAATGTTCAAAATACTTAAAAATTAAAATTTATCCACTATAATATAATATCATTATTATTAAAATAAAATTTTTTTGTTGACATAAGTGATTTTATTTTTAAAAATTAAAACTTAATAAGTTAATAAATTAATCAGTTTATGATCACCCTAATTAGATTGACGATTACACTTACTAGTTACTAATCTCTAATTAAAAAAAACACTTGAAAATTTCAAAATAATTAGGATAATGAAAAAAAGTGTAACAAAAATACTTAAAAATGCGAAATTATTAAAATAAATTCATCCAATACTAACTCTTTTCCTTTATTTTTTTTAACTTGACACACATTATTTTTAGATATATTAAAAATTATAAGTTTTTTTAAATTATTGAAAATTTTAGTTAATATATTAATGTCATATAACTTTTCAAATATATTTTGATTTTCATTAATGAAAAATTGATAAATCAAGAAATAATAATAAATACTAAATATGGATATATTGAAAAATTAATAAATTAACTAAAATATTTTTTTAAAATAAACGTGAAATATGTTTTAAAGTAATGAAAATTAAAGGAATATAAATAATTAAATATGAAAATAATTAAATAAAAAAATTGTAATATGTATATATATATATAAATCATAAGAGTGTTTATGTATCGGTTATCGGTTCGGTTAACTGGTCCATGAGTTAAAAAATAAATCAGTCCATTAATATTGATTTTTTTAAAAAACAATAACAATAAATAATTAAAATCGGTTCGATTAACCTATTTTTTGGATCGATTTCTCGGTTAATTAAGCCCAAAGGTTTTTTTTCTCACCCCTAACTAGTTGAGTGATACTAAAAATAAATGAAATAAATTGGCAAGGTGATTATATATTCATATAATTACATAAATTGAATAGATAAATTTCATTATATATAATAATTGTATATAATTACATTATTAATTTATATGCTCAATTACTCATATAGGTATTGTGGAAAAAATATATGAGTACTAGTTAAGCGATACTAAAAATAAATGAAATTACTCGGTGAGGTGATTATATATTCATAAAATTACAAAAATTGAATTGATAAATTTCATTATATATAATAATTGTATATAATTACATTTTTTTAATTTATATGCTCAATTATTTATATAGGTATTGTGCCAAAAATATATGAGTAATAGTTGAGTGATACTAAAAATAAATGAAATTAATTGGTAAGTTGATTATATATTCATATAATCACATAAATTGAATTGGTAAATTTCATTATATATAATAATTGTATATAATTACATTATTAATTTATATGCTCAATTATTCATATAAATATTGTACCAAAAATATATGAGTAACAATTGAGTGATACTAAAAATACATGAAATTAATTTGTAAACTGATTATATATTCATATAATTACATTAATTAGTAAAATTTCATTGATATAATAATTGTATGTGTGTGTCTATATAAATATTTGTACAAAATGACATATTATGTAGTAGTTGAGTGACATTAAAAGTAAATTAAATTAAACACAAATTATTTTAATTGCATATTCATATAGATATAATAATTAAATTTATCTTATTAATAATTAAAATATTTATTTTAATTTATTAACTATTTATTATATTAATTTCGTGCATTAAAATATTTAATACAAATAATTATGATGTTAAATTTATATAATAAATATATAATAGTAATTATAAATAATATTTATATATAAATTATTATTATTATATATAAAAATTAATAATTATCGATTCTTTCGGTCCAATTCGGTTTCAGTACAGTTCAGTACAGTTCGGTACAGTTCAATACGATTATTGGTCTGATTTTAAACAAAATATCTAGATCCGTTCCAAATAAAGTCAACGGTACAATTCGGTTCGATTTTAGTAAAAAAGTTAATGGTACAGTTCGGTTCTTAATCTTTTTTTTTTCGGTATTTCGGTTCGGTATACGATGATCTAGACCCGTGTACACCCCTAGTTTCCATATCAGTATTCTTTCCTTTTTGATATGGATCACTTTCATATCTGGATAATTTCTATATTGACATGGATTCTTGTCCATATCAGGAGTCATAGTCGTATTTAGACTCAATCAACTCTCACTTGCACATAACGAAACGATTTTCGGTCAAGATCTCCAATCATACAGATAGATAAATCGTGTGACCAGAATATATCGAGAGCACTGGTATTATACACTTGTTAGGAATATATAACGTCTCGAAAGATGAGATCCTCCTTTTTCACGTATGCCTAACCCTAGATGGCCTTCTGACATTCACCGTTTTAACTCATGATCTTATAAAACAATTTTCATATTCATTATTATGTTTTTACTTATAGAAGCTATAATAGGCTAGCTGGTGAACCACGAACTAATTGAATGTGATCAAAAGGCTATCTTCCCCTCTTACTATATATCATTGATCATGATTCAACTCGCTTTTCTAGTTAGGTTCGCCAAACCCAAACTATTCCATGACTTCTTGGAGACTAACTAAGTTAGCCATATTGAACCATATTTCAGGGATAAGCAAAGGGTTTTAAGGGTCAAAATTAAATAGGGTCTCATAATAGGAAAAGTTGAGATCAATGTAATAAATTCCTATCCCTTGGTCACATAAGTACATAAGGTATAAAACATGTGTTATGGTGTTCATTCCTTCCATTAAATGAGTGCATGTCTCACAAAAATATAGAACACCATAAAGAAGCGTAAGGTTGTGATGCACCAAAGCGTCCAACTTTAATCGGCTTACTTAAAGACTACTTCTGCCTTTTTAGACAGAACATGGTAGTTACGTTTAACTCACCATGGAATTACACTCAATCCTTATTTGGATCTCAATTCAAAGCATACAACCTTATGCACTTTTTTATCTCGCACCTTAACAAGACTAATCTTTTAATTTCTTCAACCTGGCACTTTTATTTTGAACAGGCTCCCGAGCATTCTCATATGTTCAAAATTCGCCTCATCTTAGTTTTTGACAACTCATTGATAAAGCTAAGGTAAACACCCTTGTGAGTGGGCTACTTCTCTGTCTGACTTGCTCAATCTCATATAAATAATAATAGTAAATGTTCACATATTAAACATTCACACTCATGTATTGCCAATGATGAACTAGATTATTATTCACAAATAATAATATTAAAGGATTATATAAAATAAAATAGTACCAATTAAATTCTACGCAAACCTCGAGATCTAATGTATCTCTCAAAACACATTTCTAGTTACAGGTTTTCTCAATGAATTTTCTTGTGTAGAAACATACTATAAGTTCACTTCTCCTCGTACAATAATATCTCTCATTGATTGAAACGTAATATCAATATGCTTAGCCCTACTACAAGCTATCGAAGACTGACTGTCACTGGTTCATCTGATGTAGTTACTCTTAAATGGTCCATAAACCATTTTAGCCAAACTGTCTTTTGTACTGTAGTTAAGAAAGTGACAAATTCAACTTCCATTATTAATTAAGCTATAAAGGTTTATTTCTCGCTACTCCATAAGATGGCACTCTTGCCAAGCAAGAATATAAAACTTGAAGTGAATTTTCTCTCGTCCATATCTCTTGCCCAGTCAATATCACTGTATTTTCTCAATTGCAGTTCTTCGCGTCAATAACAGAGAGAATAATATGTTGTACCTTTAATATATCTAAGTATCTTTTAATTGCTTTCCAATGTGCTTTTCCTAGGTTAGAATGATATCTAATTACAATGCCCACTGCATAACATATATCATGTTTTGTATATAATGTTACATACATAAGACTACCTACGGCACTAGCATATGGAACGTTCCTCATACGTTTCATTTCTTCTAGCATCTTGGGCCATATATCTTTGCTAAGAAACTGATTCTTGATAATGGGGTTATCTATTGGTTTGCAGTTTTGCATATTAAATCGTTCAACGACTTTATTGATATATGTCTCATGAGAAAAAGACAACAACCTACTCAAATGATCTCTTGAAATCTTAACTTCAAGAATGTAATATGCTTGACCCATATCTTTCATCTCAAAGTTGGATGATAGATATTATTTACATACCCTTTGTCATTTTCAGCCATGAGTATGCCATCTACATACAAAGTTAAAATGACAAATTCACTTTTATAGCTTTTATTATAAATACAATAATTTTCATCAATCATGTTGAACACATTTGACATGATTGTATTATGAAATCTCAAGTACCATTGTCCTGAACACTGTTTAAGGCCATAGATTAAACTCATACGTTTCATTTCTTCTGGCATCTTGGGACACATATCTTTGCTAAGAAACTGATTCTTGGCAATAGGGTTATCTATGACTTTGCAGTTTTGCATATTAAATCGTTCAAGGACTTTGTTGATATATGTCTCTTGAGAAAAAGACAACAACCTACTCAAATGATCTCTTGAAATCTTAACATCAAGAATGTAATATACTTTTAGGGAAGGGCTTCCCTTTTCGAGGCCCACATTTAGGGCTCGAGGGATGGTTTGCGTCTTTGATCTTGGGTAACACGCACTACAAAAAAAAAGCATTTTACCGACGGATTTTACCGACGGACATATATTCCGTCGGTAAAATTAATATATTACCGACGGATTACCGACCAAACCTATAATGCGTAGGTAAAAAAATAAATTTGATAAATGACGAAATTTTTACCGACGGAAATTATAATTCGTCGGTATTATTGGCGGGAAATGTTGGCACCAATTGATACCGACCAATTTTCCGACGATTATTGCGGTCGGTAAATATTTTTTTCAATTAATTCATGTAGTGACGGAATTTTCGTCGGTAACACAAGCATTTTTTATTTACCGACAGAAGTTGCGACGGATGTATTATCCGTCGGTAATTATAGTACAAAAAATCTACCCTAACATAGTCCAAGACTACGACGTTTTGGCTCCATGCTCTTTCTTTTCTTTCTTTTTCTTCTTCTTTCTTTTCTTTTTCTTTCCCAATGCCTAGCCCCTGAAGATCCCGATCTCTTCCTTTGGTTTCCAGGTGCCACCACTTGCCCCTCTTCTTCTTGTCGCCGTCTCTGCCCCCTCTGTTGGCAGCCGCCGTCGCCGGCCTTTCCTCTTCTTTTTCTTTCTTTTCCGTCGGCTTTTGCGTGGAGAGGCAGTAGCATTTTTCCCCTTGGCAGCCCTTTTCTTCCACCGTTGCCGCCACCTTTTCCTCCATCAGCTGGTCGGCAATATGCTCTCTCTCTTCTTAATCTCTCTCTCTCTCTCTCTCAATCTCGCTTTCGCTCGCTATCTCGATCTCACTCTCCCTCACTCGATTTTGTGCCATCAATCAGGTATGTGTTTCTTTGTTCAAGATCTAGATTTGAAGCTTGATTTTGATTTATCTCCCTAATCCAGTCGCCTATCTCGATTTTGTATCACTCTATCAACTTTTATTTCATTCTTCTGGCTGAGACTAAAGATTGGAGAAGTTCTTGGGTCTGCTCCCTCTTATCCTCCTTCCTCATCTCCAATTACGGTACTCTTTTTTTTTTTTTGTATTCAAATTTTTGGTTTTTATTTATTTATTTGTATATTTTAATTTTTTTAATGAGCTTATTGTTTGATTCCTCAGTTCGATTGTTTCATTTTTGTGCCCTTTTTCGGTTCAATACAATTTATTTTAAGATTGGACTGCCACAGATCTTCTTTCTAGTTATTTTCTCATAGGTATGATGAAAAATATTGTTATAAATTTATATTTTTTTTCACTCTGAAGATAATATTGATATTTGATCGTATCTTGAATTGAAATTTCTTGAAGTAGACGAAGTAATCTTGATGAATTCTTGCTGTATTTGAATTTCTTTCCATATGATAATTAGATTGTTGTGTTCTTGAAACTTTATATTGATAGATGTTGCTATTGTTACTTCCAGTGACTTTCTTAAAAGGTATTCACCCCAAGTCATCTAAAAGGATACTTTGTATCGAACTTTTTAGTAAATATTAGTTTCTGTTTGTGCATTTATGTGAAAAATAAGATGTTGTGAACTGCTTTCATTGCTCACTGATCCTGTTTTGTCCTGGTAACCATTAAAATTTCCCCACACTTTTTATAATTTAACAGTCCTGCATCAGATTGTGGTTAAAATGGACCATTTTTATCTCATTCACAATGTTACCATGCACTATATATATATATATATATATGGATTATGTATTATGCCCAACAACTCCATAACTGACCTTTTAGACAGGATCAACCAATCAAATTGATTGCTAAAAAAATAAGTGTGGTGGATCATGACAATGTGACTCATAAGCTTTTCCTTGGGTGTGGGGAGGATTATGCGCAACTATGTCGAAACCTTATGCGCCTGAAGGGAAAATCAGAAATTAGGATTTAGCTGCTGGGCATTGAGAATGAAAGTTGGTTGCATAAAATTTGCATTATTTTTGGTGCCCTTTGAACTCCAAAATAATCCCACGGCAATGGAAGAAAGCCAGAAATCAGTCAAATAAGTTAATTTTATTTTAACAAAGCTTTCAATTTGTTGAATTCATTACTTGCTACGGTTCTGTCTAATAGGGTTGACATTATTTTGATAATTCTTAAGATATGTTGGTATTTTATCTTTAGGTTTCTTAAATTTTAATTATTTGAATTCTGCATTTTGGTATTAGGGTGTTTTTTTATTTTATTGTTTATCTAGCATTTTTTTTTGTTGCATTGGATGTTATTGCAGACATCAGAAGGCTCTTTTGTTAGAAGGTTAGCTGCAAGCATGCTTACTGGGAAGAAGCCTGCTCCATCTGCTGTGAGTCTCTTTCTCTATCTCTTGATTTCATATCAGTTGTCTGCCATTGCACATCATCATTTCCATGGTTTTTCTGTTAATTATGTTATTATTTTTATCAGCCTGCTAACAAAAAAGGAGGAACAAATAAATCTTGTGCTAACAAGAAAGCAGATGGAGCTGGGAGGCCTGAAACCTCTAAGGCAATTGAACCACCAGAAGACATTGAGGTAATTCAATTACTTTTGAGTAAATTAACTTTTATTATCATTGACAACATGACCTTTTTCTTTTTTGGGATCTTGATGGATACTCTACTTTGGTTGGTCGGATGTTAGTAGCTAGCTGAAATGGGTCTCGAAGAGATTGAAAGTAGATTGGGAGCTCTTATTCAGACAGAAACTATTTCTCAATTGAAGAGCACTGTGTGGAAAGAGCGCCTTGAAGGTAGGTCATAATCTTTCATGTAATTCTCAGTTTTTAAGGATTGGTAACTATGTATAACACTCAATGGGGTTTGCTAGTGTTGTAATGGACATAAACTTGTACATTTTATTTCAATTTTGAAAAGGTTGCTGTTTATTGCAGATGTTAGGACAGCTGTGAAAAACAAAGTTCCTCTTGTGCGCTCGCTAACTTTGAACTGGGCAACATTTTGTATTGAAACATTATAATATAAATTCAATTACCATTAATAAAATTAATCCATGTCTAGTTCAATCAAAGCTCATTGGTTCAAATTTAGGTGATTGAATATTAAAATTGTGATGGGTTAAGTGAAGAAGGCGAATTTTGTTAAATTGAATGCTTACTACTCATACCATAATTTCTCTTCATGTCCACTTTCACAAAAGGCAAAGACATACTGTGATAATACGTGTTCCCAATTTGTGATAAGATGCAATAGGCATCATTATTAGTTAGACTGATTTGCGGTGGCTGAGATCTACCAAGAGTGATGATATTATCTTTAAAAAAAAAAAGAGTGATGATATTACATACCAAAATTAGGTTGTGTAAGCTATCATCTAAGAATCATGTTGAGCTTTTTTTTTGATGAACAAACGAAGAGATGAACTCACCAAGGGCCAAGTCGTTGCGACAACAACGTATGCAAGTAGACAGATTGAAATCTTACCATGTCTCGAAAGTCGATCTATGTATCTCCTTGCAGTCACTGTCAAATCATGAAAATAGCTTTTGCTATTTTCCACCATAACTATTAACTATTCCCTAATGCCACTTCATTATTAACTTCGCTCCATTGGCTTCAACTTACGCTTTCTATATACAACTGTGAAAAACAAAGTTCCTCTTGTGCGCTCGCTAACTTTGAACTGGGCAACATTTTGTATTGAAACAAGTAACAAGGCTGTTTATTGCAGAGGTTGCATTTGTTATTTTTTATTTTGATTTTGTCAATAATTTTGCAAAAATGTTGTGCTTGCTTTTCTTGTTACCCTTCTTATATGCAACACTTCAAATTTTGGTTAATATGGTACAGTTGTTAGCCCCGATTTTGGTCTTGTGATCTATAATATGCTTTCTTGATGTTCACAAGCAGTAATTTGTGATGCTTACGCAATGTTCTAGCATACAGACATAGAATTCTTACAATTTCAAATTAGAAATATTGATCTTTCCTCAGGAATTTTCTAGACAGGCATACAAATCTGCTAATGATTATATTAGTTATAAAATGTTTTCTTCTTGCTTCCCCATCTAAACTGAGCGTAGCATAGCCAAGGTATTCTGGTCTTGCTTTGGACTTCATATGATATTATGATTTTTTTTGTCAACAAAAATATAAGAAGGAAAGAAAGAAGAAAATTATGTCGTGGATGAATTACACTAAAAGAAGTATTTGGGAAGTCTAACTTTGTTTAGTTATTGCATTTTGTTGCCTGCTAAATTAAAAGTATTGTGTTTTTAAGCTACCTATCAATAGATCTCAGATGCAATTCATATACATTGATGGTTCTTGTTCTTTTACTTACAAAAATATAGAGGTCATTGAATATAATTCTCCTTTTTGCAGATATTAGAATCTTTAGCCCTCTGCACCTTTTTTTTTTTCTCCCAATTGACTGATTTACTGCTGCCAGTGAATTTTTTCAACCAATTTATTTGATTGTTTATGGCTGTATTGTTGAGGAATTGTAAAATTTTCTTACCTGTAGTGACTATTGCAGCATGATCTTTGTTCATCTTATTTGACATTAAATAAATTTGATCTTGTAGAGCCTTAATGATGGGACCCCTGAAGTGAGGGATTCGGCTTTTTCTGCCTTGGCAGCAATAGCTAAGGTAGCAGTTTCATTTGTCTGGAATATACGTTAAATCACTGCTTCACATCTAGAATTAACTGTTACAATTTGCCGAGAATTTTCTTTTGCAATCAGTCGGCATGAGGCCTTTGGAGAGGTCTCTGGAGAAACTTGATGATGTTAGAAGAAAGAAGCTTTCTGAAATGATTGGGAGTTCAGGCGGCAGTATTTTGGGTACAAGTGCAGTCTCATTTACCTTTATTATTTGCAGATTGTGATTACTTAATTCCATTTCACATATTTGGCTTGGAAGAATTTACCTATCTGTTGTGTTTTGTTATCATGCACCAGCTACAGTTCAAGCTGTTGGTGGAAGTGTACCTTCTGCGGAGGTGGGTGTGTGCTTACCATGTGCTTTTTGAAGTTTGTCATTGCATTATCTTCTTCTTCCTTTTTCTTTTTCTAAATTAGAAAGTCATTAATTCTTTAGGCAATAGAAAAATATCTTATTGAACATTTACTGAGTGTATGCTATTGGTGGTTCTGGAAGCAATTCAAATGTAATTGCCTCTTATCTAAAATGTTCTGCAATATTTTGTCAATGATTGCCTCTTATCTAAAATTAGGATTTAGCTGCTGGGCATTGAGAATGAAAGTTGGTTGCATAAAATTTGCATTATTTTTGGTGCCATTTGAACTCCAAAATAATCCCACGGCAATGGAAGAAAGCCAGAAATCAGTCAAATAAGTTAATTTTATTTTAACAAAGCTTTCAATTCGTTGAATTCATTACTTGCTACGGTTCTGTCTAATGGGGTTGATATTATTTTGATAATTCTTAAGTTATTCAATGCCAACATTTCAGCTGCAAATGTTTTTGCTTTTTGGTGTTACAGAAGGCATACATTTTGTTCTCAAGCATTTTGGCATCCAGAAACTTGTGTCTCAAATTATTGTAAGTGCCTTAATTACCTCTTTTTCTTTTTAATTTAAGAAATTAGTTTGTTTTCTAAATCATGATCATCTTTGCATTTGTATTGATTATATAATTTTAACTTTATAAATGACGAACCGATTAATCAACTCAATACACATACTATATAGTTTTTTTTGGGTAAATGCATATTCAACTGAAATTTGCTCCACTTTCATTTAGTTTTTCAATTAAGCCTCTCTTTGACAAGAAAACTTAACCATGTGTGTGTTCATCATTTACTTTTTAAAGATCTCGCAATTAATTTATGTTGAATCCTTAATGTTAATTTTCAAATTTATTTTATACTATTCTAGGATAAATGGAGAATTTGGATCGTAGTTGGATGTACGATAAGTTGGATGGTTGAGGGGGGACATCCAATTCATGAGCGGTGTAAACATTAAGTGCTCCTATACAAAATGTCGAAACAACAATTTTATTGATAAGGAAACTATTATATCGATATTGGTATTGCTTGCATTGCAGTTACAAATATATAATTTGTTGTACAACTGTAAAATATTGTGCATTATACAAATATATTTGCACAACAGTTATGATGTACATTATTTTTGTTATATATTAAAATTATCAATTAATATATATCTTTAATTTAAATTTTAGACTTTTTGTTTTTAATTTATTGTGTTTAATTTGGGATTTGCAAATAGGAAATATATTATTATTTTTGCAAAAAATTAAGAAAAAAATTAAACAAAAAAATTAATACTGCCGACAACTTACCGACTGAAAAATCCGTCACTCTCATTTTAATTGTATTAATATTTTTACTAAATATATTTGCCGACAACTTTACCGACGAAAAAAATTCGTCGCTGTTTATATTAAAATTAATCTATAATTTATTAATTAATTTTACCGACGGTTTACCGACAGAATATTCCGTCGGTAAACGGTCAACGCGACAAAACAACCGACGGTTTTTTTATAAAATTACCGACGGAATATTTTTAACAATTCCGTCGGTAATATCCGTCGGTAACATTACCGACGGAATTTTCCGCCGTTAAATTGGTACCTACGCACGTTTTAGGGACGGATTTATTCCGTCGATAAAATAAAAAAAACCGTCGGTAAGGTCATATTCCGTCGGTAAAATCCATTTTTTTTGTGGTGACGAGACATTTTGGAATCCCTACCCAATAGAACATTAGGGAAGTTCATCTAGTTCTATGAAACCTTTCGGCATCTTTGAGGTATTTTGGAGTCGCCACCCAATTTACGAGAAATTGGAAAATGTCGTCTAACATCTATGATCTAAACCAGAGAGTAGTTTAGAACTCCACTCTTATTTATGTCTTGATTAATTATAAATGAGTTTTTAGGTTAGAAAGTCCCATCTCTCATCTCACACGGTTAATGCAATTTATTAAAGGCATAATTCAAGCATCGAGAAAGCAGTAAACGAAAGTTGTAAATAAAGCGGTAAATACACAAAGTTACACCATTACAAAATGGAAATTAGGACAAATACAATCCCCCAAATGAAAAGAAAAGCTAAACAAAATTGAAATGGAAATTGGGACATATACAATCCCCAAATGGAAAGAAAAGCTAAACAAAATTGCTCCAAAAATAATTAATTACAAGAGCCAACAAGATATATAAACATAAAGCTAAATAATCAAGCAAAATCAATCAAAATGGGTAACATGCATAAATCGGGATATTTATTCGGTTTAGAAACACTGGTTCCTTCATGCTTACTTAAAAGGGGACCGGAGAGTTATTTCGGCTATTGGCTTGAAACATTTTGAGAAAATTAACTCTTTGTTTTAATTCATGACATTTTTGCATTCCTTGGCTAAAATTAAGGACATTGGTCCTAATTTATTAATAAAAATACCGATTTAGTCATTAAAATATTTTTGTAATTTTTTATCTGATACGTGCATAAAATAAAACTATTTTATTTATAAACAAAACATAATCACACAAATAAGAGATAGGTAAGATCACATCGAGATAATATAGTCTCCTATGCATCATGACCCCTCTATTTGGTCACGAAAATGCTCAAACAAGAAAAATGACATTTTAAACCCCAAATAAAAAAAATAACAATAAAAAATATTAGCAATAATTCTAAAGTCAGCTAAATAAAAATGAAAGTAAGGGAAATAAACATCATGAGACAGAAAATAATATTTGAATATAAAAAAGATTATCACAAAAATCATACCAAAAAAACAAATAATAAACCTAATTTTTCACACCCAAATCATATGCATTTATCTAGTCTCATGCCGAAAACAAAGTAAAGATTGGAAAATCATATTGAGGAAAAATAAATCCCAACTGTGAAAGCACACATTCATTATATCATTGTTCATGTATTCATTAATACAAGAAAAGTAAAATGAGATAATAAAAATGGGTTCAAGATCCTTTACCCTCAAAGTAGATAATCTGGAAGTAAGATGTCTCAATCCGTTCTGCCCGTCAAGATTTGAAATTAGACTCAAAAAGATTCAAAAATCTTAAGTTTTTGTCTCAAAAAACTCAAGAACACTAAAACTAAAAAATGGTTTTTTTGTTGTTTGATGAGAAACCCAAGCTAAGAAAATTGATTTTCCCTTCCTCAAGTTAATCCAACCTCAACAAATGTTTTTCTAGATCTAAGAAAATCAAAGAAAATCAAAGAAAGAATTGCTCTCAAGGACAATGGGTTCTTTTTTCTCAAGAAATCACACGTTTTTGTTCAAAAAACTCCTTTCAAAAATCTCTCTTAAAAGAAATCCCCCTTGTTTTTCTCTCTCTTCTTCTTATATAATCCATCAAAAAGCATAAAAACTGAAAAATCAGGTTTTTTCAATCCTATTTAGACTGTAGCCCCTGCAAAATCTGGCAAAATCCCTCTTCAGAAGGAAGAATAGCGCGCCAGAAGGAGGGACAGCGAAAAAGGGGCGACCTCGCGCGCAGGTACTGTGATCATCTCCCATCGATGTGCCAAAATAGCCCTAACTGGTACCTGTACATGGTCTCTAGTCGAAAGACCCATAATCTGTGCAAAACTCCGGCGACTCATCGTATGTCCTAAGTCTCGGACCCGAAATGATATAGCCCTAGGATCTATATCCGATCTCGAGAACCCCCCGTACTTAATCGTAGCCAAAAACTCTTTAGTAACCTCTGGGTATGTGAGGAAGGCTGGTGTAAGGAAATCCATCCAGCCTATAGCTGCTAACAACATGCTGACCTCCTCCCACATGCCCATCTGCTCCAAGAATGTCCGAGATAGAAATTTACTAGACAAAAACTGTGGATGACATAATACCTCAAACCACCATCTTTGTGTACCAGTCATCCATGCTGGAGGTGGAATAGCTACTGGTTCCCTAGGTGGAATACGTCGTGGGGGCATCCTGAAAAAATTCAAATAATTATGTATTTTTTTTAATACTCCCTGAATGCCTGGGGGTGCTTTTCCGGGTGACCTTCTCTGCCTAATATTTCTTGCAAAATTAAAACTCATATGCAGGGGTAAATTATGCTCATGAATGTGCATATGCTATGTGAAATACGAGTGACAAATTCGTCCAAGTGGCCCAAGTATTGAGGCGCAATCTCATTCTCAAGGATTTTAACTGAGACGATTCTTGACCCGGATTCTCTCTGCGTTGACCCCGCTACTTGCAACTGGCAGCCTCTGATCACTCTCGGTGTCATTCGTCATTATTTTAAAGGTAACGCCCCCCTTGTGGATTTTCACGCTAGCTTTTCTTTAAGGGAAATGCGTCCTTTCGAATTTTCACATAGCCCTATGCCTTATTTTTGCCTGAGGAGATTCCAATTCAACTCAGCGGCTTTTATTTATTTTATTATTTTTATCTATTTTTTTTCCTTTTCCTTTTTCTTTTTCTTTTTCTTTTCTTTTTTTTTTTTTTATCTTTTCTCTTCTTTTTAGGCTGTTGACATCAGGCTCGATCGACCTAGACATCTGGTCGGTCAGAAAGCACTCAGAGGATAATCATTAGATCATATGTACTTAATAAAAAACACTTTTTTCTTTTCTTTTTACAAAAGAAATGAATAATAATGCAACATGAATTCTTCATTGCAGAATTATGTACATCTCCATATGATTTCATCACTCATGATCATCATTAGACTAAATTCAACCAAATACAAGACTACACCTGATCTCGGGATAAATCCTGTAAGTGTCCAACTCCTGTTACCAATCGGCCCTCTCGAATTTTCATGATTGATCATTTTCTCTTAGCCCTTAATTTTTGCCCAAGGTGCCTTTTCGGTTTTCACCTTGGTAGGGCACCCAATTTTAGCAAGGCTGCTTTTTTTTGATTTTTGACCCATGAGGCACTTATTCTCTTCTTTTGATTTTGAGTCCTTAGCCATGGAACCTTTTCAATCTGTCGATATTGACCGGTTCCTTGAATTTATTTTCTTCACTATCTGTCAAGATGGCTGCTCCTTTCAATATTAACTTCTTTAACACGAATGGACCTTCCCATGTGGGCTAAAATTTTTCATGGATATCTGGTACTCCCGGCCTCATCATCTTGAAGACCAGATCCCTTTTTTTTAACGGGTGCTTTCATACCTTATTGCCAAATGACCGAGCTAACCTCTTCTGGTAAACCTGATTATGATAATATGCTCGTAATCGATTCTCATCTAAGAGATTCAACTGCAATAACCGCTGTTGTGCCTATTTTGCTTAAGGATTCGAGCTTAATTTCAATAGGCAAGACCGCTTCGGTCCCATATACCAGAGAAAACGGCGTGGCTCCTGTAGAAGTTCTAACAGTGGTCCTATAACCCCAGAGGGCAAAGGGTAGCTTTTTTGCCCAATCTTTGTAGTTCTGAACCATTTTGGCTAGTATTCTCTTAACGTTCTTGTTGGCCGCCTCAACTGTCCCGTTAGCTTGGGGTCGGTAAGGCAAAGATCTGTGGTGATGAACCCCATATTTTTAAAGTACTTGTCTAGTCTCTCCCATGAACTGTACCCCATTATCAGAAAATATGTGGTGTGGGAGGCCATATCTGCAGATCAAGTTTCGCTCGATAAATTTTGCCATATCTTGGGCATCAATCTACCTGAAGGACTCAATTTTGACCCATTTAGTGAAGTAATTGATGGCAACTATTATAAACCTATGCCCATTAGAAGCCGTGGGGTGGATCTCGCCTATAATGTCTATTCGCCAAGCTACAAACGGCCATGGGGATGTTAAGTTATGTAGCTTCGAAACCGGCACATGTCTCAAATCCGCATACTGCTAGCACAACTGACATTATTTCACATACTTCGAGCAGTTCGTGTCCATTGTGACCCAGTAAAACCCTTGCCGTATGATCTTCTTTGATAGGGTTAGACCGTTCATATGAGCCCCACAAATACCAGCATGAACCTCTTCCATGACCCTAGGAGCCTCCTTCTCATCCAGACATCTCAATTGAATACCGTCAGCCTGCCTCTTGTACAACATGCCATCCACACTAATGAACTGGGTAGACAACTTTTGAATCATCGTTTGGTCCTTTTCGGTAGCCTTATTTGGGAACACAGATTTCTCCAAATAATTCTGAATGTCATAATACCACGATTTTCCATTGGCGACCTCAACATCTATCACCTAATCGGTCTCAAAATTGGGCTTTTCTGAACTGGAAATTAGGACTGGCCTCATGACCCCTTCTAGATTATACCACATAGACACTAGAGTTGCGAGAGCATCTGCTAGTTGATTCTCATCTCTAGGGATAAAATGGAAGGTGCAAGCCTCTAACTGGCTGCTCAACATCCTCAAATATTCTACATAAGGTAACAACCTTTTCTCTTTGACTGACCATTTCCCCCTGATCTGATGAATCACTAATAATGAATTCTCGAAGACTTTCGCGGTCCTTGCCTCCAAGGCTAAAAGCATTTCCAACTTGAAGACGCAAGCCTCGTACTTAGCTTCATTGTCGGTGGCCTTGTACCTTATTTTCTTAGCTAAGGGTAGCTTTTCACCATCCGGGGTTATAAGGATGATCCCAACTCCTGCCCCATTACTGTTAACAGTGTTATCGAAGAACAACTGCCAACCTTGTACTGCTATGGCCCCGATATCTTCATCTATGAAACTGTACTCAAACTGGTCTCCTTCAATAGGATGATCGGTTAAGAATTCTACCATAGCCCTTCCCTTGATGGTTTTCCTAGTTACATACTCTATATCGAACTCTTGCAATAGTAGCAACCATCTTCCCATCTTGCTTAGTAGAGAAGGTGCTTCTTAAAGGTATCTGAGCGGGTCATGCTTGGCAATCGCCTATACACTGAATGATTGGAAGTAATGCCGCAACTTCTTAGAGGCCCAAATTACCGCCAAGTAGATTTTTTCGACCTCAACATATTTAGACTCATCGGGTAAGAACTTCTTACTGAGGTAGTACATGACAAATTCTACTTCGAATTTATCTTCCTGGGCCATCATGGCACCCACTAAATTGTCCTTTATGGCCAGATACAAGATTAGATGCTTAGCAGACTGTAGTGGTCTCAAAACGGGTGGTTTCAAAAGGTAGTCCCTGATAGTATCAAAGGCTATTTGGTAGTCGCTATTCTAATTGATTGGTTGATTCTTTCTGAGAAGCTTGAATATCGGTTCACATATCGAAGCTACCTTAGCAATGAAACGACTGATTACTGAAGCTTTCCTAAGATACTTTGGACGTCTTTCTCTTTTTGAGGCATAGGCATTTCTCTGATTGCTTTGACCTTATCAGGATCCACTTCTGTAACGCCCCAATACCCCTCGGGAGGACAAGGGAGCACCACGCGATGCTAAGCAATATTAAATCCTCTCATGATCACTAATCATACTATCATATACATTAGTCATCACTAAGCCATTCACTATCACTAGTTCACTATAGTTTACCACTTAGGTTACAAAATTACATAGTCCTTTACATGCTTCAACACATACTTTACTTATACAAAAACTTATAACAATATCTTTACAATACAAAAATTAACCTAACAAGAAGACCTCACTGAAGACTTCTCCCCTAGTGGCCTGCAGATACTCCACGCAAAACTTGAGCTTCACACTTCAACCTACACAGGAGACAAGCACCCGTGCCAAGCGATAACTCTTAGTGGAGATGAAACAAAGCAAGACTAATACAAGCATTCACGAATTAACATATAACAATATGACATGCTTTAATTAAACAATATACCATGCAATAGCAATTCAGACAATAACTCAATAACATGCTAGCATTCGATAATTCATACTTTACAATATCAATATTCAATACACGATGCCAACGGAAGGCTTCAATATTATAACCACCACACCTTATAACATAGCATTGATATCACTCAAAATGGCATCGCTAACACTACCATTAGTCACTACAAGCACAGTAGTTACCTAATATGCCAATATTCGATAGTTCATGCTTTACATTAGCAATATTCGATAGCTCATACTTTCCAATAACAATCACTAATATTCACTGACTGCGGTGAGTTTTGATATCATGGCAAGAGTGCGATGAAACAAAGCATTAATACTACTCAATATAACATGGATGACACTATTTGATGATACAAACTATAACAATCATAGGTTAAGACAATATTATTATAAATACATGCCAATACCATTTCACTATAGCCTGAATCAATACAGAAGTGGATACGGGCACACTATATACTTGAATATATATTAACACTAGATCACTGGATACCTATCGATATCAAACACTAGACACCCGTCGGTGTCACACTGGCAGCTACGAATCACTAACCCTTTATAAGCATGCTTATTTATCCACGACTTGATTACAGGCTTAACGATTAATTCACAAAGTAATATTCATTCTCATAATAAATGCCATTCACATAGTATTGTTCATTCGCATAGTATTGTTCATTCACATAGTAAGATACTCATGTAGTTCCCTAAAGCATTATCATGGTACAAATTATCACGTAGAACAAACTCGCATCATCTAATGTCTTGCATACATACATGGCTTGATAAACATACTCACATTCCATTATAAATTTTCGTAATACACTTATTCAATAGAGTTCACACATTATGATTCTCACAAAGCACTATCAATCTCATAGATTTATACCATAGTATAAATTAACATACACTAGTACAAGTAGGTTTACATCATGCTCACATTTTCTTATATAGATTCACACTATAGGTTCAATTTAATGTTGTTAGATTTAACAAACTCATCTACCAAGTATACACTCCATCATGCTTATTTATAGGCTCAATACAATATGATTTAATCATATATGATCAATATTGCATACCATGTCTGTTCAATAATTAAAAAGCATGTATACATTTAATACCTTTATTAAAATACTATGCCATAGAATCATTTACATATAATTTCAATTGACCAAGATTCATACACTCATTTCATAATGTTAGACATGAGTTGGACAAGCTATAGGAACTTGCAATGAAGTTCGGGTGCATTTCGGGAAGAAAAACACACAAAATATACAAAACTGGGGAGGGTTACAATGGCAATGATTTTATTGTGACCGTGAGGTCCAAATACATGCAATTCTACCTTCTCTCAGCATTGGTCATGGTGGCAATGAATTGGTTGTGACCGTGACATACAAAAATTTAACAAAATAGAAGCAAAAACTCAGGACTGCTTCACTACTCTATTTTGCTCAGCCTAAATCGACATCTAAACATCAATTTTAGGAAAAACTCTCTTTTTAACAATTGTTACCTAGGATGTTAAGTTTCAAATGGGATAAGTTTTAGGTAATTTGGACTTTAACAACAACAAAAATGAATTAAACAAAGTAGAGACACTTCTATTTTGGCCATTTTGAAGGGTCTTAGAGCCATAATTCATTCATAGTCATTTCTAGAACTTTTATAGGTATGGAAGTAGTAGTTCTAATGGCGTAACAATCACTTAATTTAGAGTTCTCAAACTCTATTTATGACCAAAACATCACACAGAGGTCGGGTGAAATATGAGCAGAGTTTTCCCCTAAAACTAGGGTTCATACATTGGTCATAAACTCATGGCAATTCAATTAACAATTTCATCACACATCTCAATTACACATATCAACTTATAACATCTATTAATTATCATACAAGTACACATATATCTCAAACTAATCAATCATGAATTTTAATCAAAGTTAACACATAATCTAATCCCAAACCTCTTGAAGCTCTCCTTCACTTCACTACTCAAATGGCCTTCTCTTTCCCCTTTGCTTTTCTACTAGCTTCTCCAACTTTACAATATACTACTTGATCCTTATAATCTATGCAACTCAATTCTTAACAAACAAGTGAAGAAATGAAGGAACAAAGAGGAGAGACGAAGAACAAAAAGAAAGAAGGAGCAGAAATGGAGAGAAGGGCTGGATCAAAGGGAACAAAGGACAGATTTCTCCACTCACTCTCTCTCCATAACCATTTATATGCATGCTAGTTGGTAGGTGTCAAACTCTTGGAAAGACACAACCTCTCCAATGCAATATCCTCCACTTACACTAATCCTGCACTATTACACTTTGTTCACTACAAAACTTTATTTTCTTGCAATTAAGTCCCTAATTTCTCATTTTCAATTTTGTCCAAATCTGTAAACCCTAATTTACACTCACTTAATTATGCTAATCATGCTCAATACTACTAGGGTGTTTTCGGGCCGTTACAACTTCGATTCCTCTTTGACTCACTATATGTCCTAGCAACTTCCCCGAGGTAACTCCGAAAATACATTTCTTAGGGTTGAGGTGGAGGTCGTACTTATTGATCCTTTATAAGAAGTTTTTTAAAGCCTCAAAGTGAACTTCCCTAGTAGCGGACTTGATCATCATGTTGTTGACATATACTTCAAATTCCTTGTGGATCAAGTCACTTAAAATCTTCATAACCATCCTCTGATAAGTCACTTTCGCATTTTTTTAACCCGAAGGGAATAACCCTGTATGCAAACGTGTCCCAATTAGTAATGAAGGTAGTCTTAATTTGATCTACTATCTTATTGAGCATCTGATTGTACTCGACATATCATTCCACGAAACTGTACATCATGCAAGTGGCCGCACTATCCACTAGTACATCGATATGCGGTAAGGGAAAGTCATCCTTTAGATAAGCCTTGTTTAGATCTCGGTAATCCACACACATCCACACTTTTTATCCTTCTTAGCTATAGGGACTACATTGGCCAACCATGTTGGGTGCTGAACCTCCACTAGAAATTTGGCCTCAATCTGCTTATGGACCTCCTCCTTCACCTTTTGTGCCCATTCTTGTCTAAGCCTCTTAAGCTTTAGCTTGAGTGGTCTACACTCTAGGTAAGTCGGGATGGCATACTTAGCAACCTCTCTGTCAATCCTCAGTATGTCTTCATAGGTCCAGGCAAAGACTTTCTCGTATTTTTTCAGTATTCTCTCAAATTGCACTCTCATTTCAGGAGTTTTATGGGACGCTATTAAGATTTTCCTTGGGTTTTCTAAGGTCCTGAGATTAAACATAATCATATCGGTTGAATTAATGACAAAAATAGATGCATTATGTTCGTGATCATGTGAAATGAAATCATTAGAGACATCACACAAATAAGCAAAGTCATTCATATTATTGATAAAACTAGAATTACAAACATTGTCACTATTAAAAAGTTATGGAATAAAAATAGCATCTAAATAATTATTAGCTTCATTTCCTGCCGATGTAGATGTTGCAGCCGGCAGTGCACTGTTGTCTTCGCATGGAAGAGGTTCGATTGCTACTTCACAAATCTTCATGTCCTGGATCTTTAAATCTGGCTCTGAAGCTTCAATCTCAACTTTCTACTTCCCCTTCGACTTGATGGCTAGAAGCTTCTCAGTGATAATCTCTTCTGGCTCAAACTTATCCCAAAAGTCACACCGGGTCATGACTTCTTCTTCCCAAAAGCCTTCTGTAGATCTGATAACTCCAACTTCCCAATCGAAGACATCATTAAAGATCTCGAATCCCGATATGATCTTACCATCGACCCACTGAGGGTCGACCTCTCCAGTGTAAGCGCAAATGGAGGATGCAGGTATGAAGCTCTCTAAGGTATGAGAAATGCTCTTTCACTTCTTCTTCCCCTTGCTATTTCCACTTCTATAACCCAAACCCTTTCGGTCCTTTTGACCCCTTGTGGTGATAACAGATCGCTGGCTCTAAGAGTTTTTGCGTAAACCAGCCTACAGAAGAAAGTTTATCTTCTTTATCATATTCAGTTCTTGGGGACTATCTATTGAGTTCCCTTCCTCCCTTATTACAGATACATGGAAACCATTAAATGGTTGATTAATGATTCCCAAGGTAGAGACTTGGTTTTCCCTTGTAGCTTTGATAGTCACAATCTCACACCCCCCCCCCCCCCATGTGGTATCTTGATCATCTGGTGGAGAGTAGAGGGCACTCCCCCCAATTTGTGAAACCAAGGCCTTCCTAACAAAGCCGAAAAACTAGCAGGGATAGGCAACACCGTGAATTTTGCCTCCATCTTAACAAGCCCAGTCTTTACTACTGCTTTGAAGGTAACCAAGGCTTGCCTTTTGAAATTATCATAAGCAGTGATGGTGAGATTAGACCTACTCAGCATACTCTTATCCAACCCGAAGACTTGAAGCACTACCAAAGGGCACACATTTATAGACGAGGCATCATCCACCATCATGTAAGCAATGTGCTTACCATTAATCTATGCCTTGATGTATAGGGGACGGTTATGATTACAGCTCTCAACTGATAAGTCAGCGTCAATGTACACTAGATTCTCCCCAGAATTCCCCTTAAATAATTCTAATAGCTCGGATGGTGAGATTGTGGTAGCAACGGTAAACTCGTACAAGGCTCAACTAACCTCTGCCTATTTGATAGTGACTGCCTCAATAAATCCCAAATGGATATCTGAGTTTTGGTCTTCTTCAACTGCTTTTACATCCAATACTCTTCCAACTCGACTGGTATAGGCACTAGCTCTGGCTGCTTTAATGGTTCTGGAACCACCCTTCCACTTTGGGTCACTGCTCTTATGTTCTCATCCTTTGAATCCCAAGGATCAGTAGGCACAATCTCCTCCCCCTCTTGCTCGTCCTCCTCCACTCTCATTAGTGGACCAACAATCAATCATTGCCACGGGGGCCCCTTCTTCACTTGCCTCAGGGCGAGTGACAGCGATGTACTCATTTCCATACAAGTCTTGCAAAACATACCATTCTAGTAAACTAGACCTAATCATAAAAATAAGAGGCGAAATTGCATTGTATCCCTACTTCTTCTTACCCTCTCGGCATTTAGGATCTATGATCTGCTTACTATCGATCAGATCTTGAATCTTATGTCTCAACCTCGCACAATTATCCGTCATATGCCCGATATGCTGGTGGTATGCACAATACTCGTTCTCCTTATGCCCAGGCCGTCCCTGGGTTCTAGCCAGCCTAGGTGCCAAGGGTCGTAACTTTTCCCCTTTTTCGAGCTTCTTCAGAACCCATGCTAGAGGTCGGCCTAAGTTCAAAAATTACCTTTGGCTTGCCCCTATAGCTGAAACCTCAGCCGTCTTTCCTATCTTACCAGTACTGCTAGAGCCAGCTGACCTGTCTGCCCCCTGATTGCTATAAACCTTCCTAGCATAGGCTTCACTGCTTGCTCTCTTGGCCATGAATTCGCTCTCAGCCTCTATGGCGATATCCTTTAAGGATTCCCAATCCTTGAGACCTTTCATCTTTAGTCCCTCCTTCAGGTATGGACTTGCATTTCAGATAAACAACCAACTCTGCTCCGAAGTATTGGGCTAATGCTTCATCTCCATAACCTGCCACCTAGTGAGATACTCATGGAAGGACTCTCCTGATTTTTACTGTAACAGCTCTAGGTCCTTCGAGGTGACTTCTATCTAGGTAATACAATTATACTACTTAAGGAACTCCTCGGTCAGCAGGTCCTAATCCTCTTTAGACCTTCTGTCCAATCCATGATACCAATCTATTGTGGCTCCAGTAGGGCTCAAGCAGAAATACTCTATATTCTGCTTCCTAAACAAGGTGGAACCCTTCATGACCAGAGAATACTGCTTAATGTGTCAGATTAGAAGTTCCATCATACTTGGGAATATCGGGCATCTTGAAATTTTGCGACACTAAGTTATCCCCATCCACCTCTCTATCCCTAGGGTTCATCCCCCTTCCTACTGTCAGCATACAGGTCATGGCCTAAAACCTCTCTTCCTTCTTCTTCCATATCACCTCATTGACTTTAAATGCCTTACCCTTTTATCGAGACTGGGTCCTCTTCAAAGAATTTATCACCAAGATCTACAATGCTTTTAGGTTCGAGTGCACCCCTGGACTCAGCCATTGGTAGGCGTAAAATCACTGGAGGATCCTCTCTAATCGGATCTTGCCTCTCTTGTCCTACTGCAGGACCAACTGGTGACTGCCCAGCTGGCTGTGTCATTGCGACAGTTAAATTCCCCATCATGGTCACAATCCTATTTTCGAACTCCTCTAGTCTCCTACCCACATCCTCAGCAATCAATGTGCGGGTCGCATCAGACTTTCTCGAGGGATCAACCATACTAAATTCTACTGAAAAGTCTAAAGATAAAGTCTCACTGCTATGACACGCACGGCTCGAATCCCGACCCGCATTAAGGGTCAGAGAAGGGTTAGTTTCTCATTGATCTTGGGTAACACAAGACATTTTGCAATCCCCTACCCAATAGAACATTGGGAGGTTCAACTAATCCCATGAAACCTTAAGGCACCTTTGACCTTTTTTGGAGTCGCCACCCAATTTATAAGAAATTGGGTAAGGTCATCTAACCTCGGGGGTCTTAAACTAGAGAAGCTGTTCGGAACTTCACTCTTATTAATGCCTTAAGTTAAGTTTATAAATGAGTTTTTAAGAAATTAAAATTTCATCTCTCATCTCACGCAATCATGCAATGAATTTAAAGCGCATTTCAATCATATTGGAAAGTAGTAAATAAAGCAATAAAGAAAATAATAAATTACAAGCATAAAATATGGGACATAACAATCCCCCAAAATAAAAAGGCATAAATAAATAAATGAAATAAAATTTATCCCAAAATTAATTACAAGGGCCCAACATGAATAAATAAATAAACACATAGAAAGAATAAATAAAATAAAATGCACCATACATAAATCGGGAGATTTATTAGATGTTGGGAACATTGGTTCCTTTTATCAACTTTAAAAGTTAGAGAATTATTTTTGGGTATTCGTTGAAAAAAATCAGGATGAGTAATCCCATTTTATGAAAATTAACTCTCCATTTAAAAATGAGATTTTATGGGTTAAAATAGGACATTGGTTCATTTTATAAAAAAACCTAATTTATTAATAAAAATATTTTGAGTGATTTTTATTAAATTTGCATAGAAGTAAACAATTTTGCATAAAATACACAAATACGGCAAATAAATCGAAAAAGAAAATGCAGAATTTAAATATGCAAACCAAAGTTCTGAAGGTCTTTAGTTCCTTGATCCTCCAACTCACGTAGAAATATTACTCAAGGTGAAAATAAATAAATTTTGTAGGCCATAAAAAAAATAAAGAAGAATGTTAGCAAATTAGATTAAATTAATAAAGAATGATATAACCAAACAACCAACAAAATAATATAAGAAATCAATAACCGGTTGAATAAGTCACTTATGACTATCCAAACTAAACGGCTCTCCTAGCCTACTGGTGGACTGTCCTCTTAAACAAACACAACGAAATCTATTTCATACCAAGGAGATAGATAGCAGGATCAGAAAATGATAGATAAGAATATTGTAATGAGAAGAGGAAAGAAGTTTATAAATTTATGTTGAAAGAGAACATTATATTTTATTCCTTTCAAAGCTTATCTTACAAAGAGAACTTACACACATATTTATAGGCTTTTCAGAGAAGGCTTACATCATTCCTTACATAAGCATTCACTAACTTAAGATAAGAAGATAAGAAAGAATCTTATCTTTTACAAAAGACACTTTATAAAAGATACTTTACTAAAGTAACTTTATCTAAAGAGGAACCTACTTTTTACAAAAGACACTTTATGAAGGATACTTTATTAAAGTAACTTTCTAAAAGTAGCTTTAATCTTTGCTGCAGATAGGCTCATGAGAGGGTGATATATTCATGTCCTCTGGATCTGGATCATGTGTGTCAAGATTTGGGGTCCAGTCAAGATCATCATGTTTATCTTTGTCCTTTTGCTGTGGCTAGTGATCTGGTATTGACAGAAAGTTTTGAGTGGAAGCAGTATCCTCATCAGGAAGGCTTAAGGTGAAATATAGGTCCTGTGAATCCTGGAATAATGAGTGCAAGTAATTTGGTCGGAGAGATGACTCAGATGTGTCATATGTCGATGGGTGTAATGAAGATGGCTCAATATTGTTAAGTTCACAGAGAGAATGATGGAGGGAAGCCTTGATGGAAGAATTTGTCAGATCATCAGGGTTTTCAATTATTTGCCAACAAAAAGCTTAAGGTTGGGTCCAGATGGTGTTTTGGGAAGGATTCCACACATAGGGACGGTTGAAGAAGAAAACAACAGAAAAACCTTTTGCATGTTCTTCAGATTTCTACCATAATTGATGATCTTGGATTCTTCTAAGGAATTCATGGTGCCACCATAAAAGAGGGGCATACCACTCTAGGAACTGCTAGTGGTAAGAGCATGCTTGCTTGGATCAGTAAGAATATCATAGATTTCCACAAGTTAAAATATAACAGCATGAGCGTATAAAACAGAAAGGCACCAAAGAAACCAAAGTTCTTCTTCATAGCAGGGTGAGTCATGGTAGACTTTGAAAAGGATAGCCCATTGTTGAT
Organism: Excoecaria cochinchinensis; assembly: GCA_947683425.1. Classification (NCBI taxonomy): domain Eukaryota; kingdom Viridiplantae; phylum Streptophyta; class Magnoliopsida; order Malpighiales; family Euphorbiaceae; genus Excoecaria; species Excoecaria cochinchinensis. Next base: position 13,185,274 of record CANTUQ010000098.1, read on the forward strand.
CAGTGTGATAGTAATTTTCTGTGGGTGAGATGTTTCTTTTCATGGAGAAAAGGTGCAGGTAATAGAAAAAATAACGAGTGGCGAATAGCTTGATCTGAGCAAGTGAAGTAAGGGAACATGCGTAGGGATGAGATTATTTCTTTGAGGCTGGCAAGTGTTGTGAAGGATGTTGATTTTTTCTTGGAATGGGATTGGGTTTGAATCTATCCATAGGATAGAGTAATGGTAGGATGGGAATAGTGGTGATAGATTGTGTTTTTGGAGGTGGTTTATAAGGAAGTCTGGATAGATAATCTAGGATGAGATTCTTATGGCCTTTTATATGCTCAACCCAGAAATTATACTTGCTGAACCATTCAACCCATCTGAGAAGTTGGTGATGTGGAACAAACTTTCCTTTGAAGGAAAGCATCTTTGGGAAAGATGAGCAGTCTATGACAACTGTAAAGTGATATCCAATCAGATGGAATTCGAATCTCTTTATGCTATACTTAACTGCTAAGACTTTTTTAAAGGTGGAATGATAATGGCATTCAGATTCTTTGAATTGTCCGCTTGCATATCCACAGATGTGTCATTTATTATCCTTTTCTTCCAAAAGGATGGCACCCTAGCATTCATCACTTGTATCTGTCTGGAGGTATCTTTTTCCTGTAGAAGGAATATGAATAGGTGGCAAATTCAAAGTGCTGGCTTGTATGTTTTGGATTGATTGGGACTGAGTGGCCGACCAGGGTGGAGGTTGCTTTTTCTAAAGCTGAGTGAGTGATTTTGAAAGGTTGCTGAAATGGGGAATGAACTGGCGAATATAATTGGCTATACCAAGGAACTGTTGAACCTATTTTTGTGACAGGTGGCTATCAGGGAACTTAAGAAGTTCTTTGGCTAAGTGGGGTTGTGGTTGACAAGTGCTATTGATGAAATGCATTCCTCAGAAACCAATTTCTTTTTTAGCAACAACCATTTTGGATGGAGACACATGATTCCATGGTCTTTGGTTAAATTGATGAATTGTTGAAGATGGGTAAGATGTGTAGGAATATCTGGGGAAAAAGTCAAAACATCATCAATATAAACCAAGGAAAAGGAGAGAATAGGTTTGTAAACACGAATCATAGATTGTTGGAAAATGGAAGGTGCATTCTTGAGTCCAAAAGGCATGACTGTCCATTGATAATGGAAGTTAGGAATACAAAAGGTTGTCTTGGGTCTATCTACTGGTGTGATCCCAAGTTGCCAGAATCCTGCCTTAAGATCAAATTTGGAAAAAATACGGGCATTATGAAGGAAAGGGAATAGTGAGGAAATATTAGGTAAAGGGTATTTGTTGTCTTTGAGGAAGGGGTTGAGAGGAGTGTAATCAATGACAAGTCTTTTCTTTCCACGAATCTATTCTGAGTGTTTGTTCACATAGAAGGCCTGACAAGCCCAGTTTGACTGAGTGGGCTCAATGAGGTCTTGGGCCAGCAATTATGTACATTCATTTTTGGCTAAAGAAAAGTCTTCTAGAGTCATTCTAGGATGGGTGGCTTTAGTGGGATTGGCATCTTCTGACTTTTTGAAAGGTAGGGTAACAAAGAATTCAGGTTGGGTCCACAAAGGTTTTGGGTGTTTTGCTAAGAAACCTGTATGGAAGGTAGCACAACAGTGGGTTTCAAGTTGGGCTTGGATATCTTGAAATGGGTTTGGGCTTTGGATAGTAAACAGAGTTGGTGTAGTAATGTAGGGCTGGAAATATTTTATGTGCTTAAGTCTAGTGGGCTGGATATGAAGTATGGGCATTTGGAATAATGCATCAAAACCAAGGACAAGATCCTTGCCAGGGAGTTTAGAACAAAGAGCACGAATCCAAACTGAACAATCAGGGAATAATTGGATTTTTATAGGTTGCTTTGTCTTGAGTTTGATCGTAAGAACACCTTGATTAGCTGCTTGAAAGTGCTGGGTGTAGGGTTTCTAAAAGGATTCAGGAAGGACTTTAGGATTGAGAATGGTATTATGAGCACCAGTATCTACAAAGGCAATAACATTGATAGGATTGACAAATTTGTATGAGAAAAATTTGGCAGGAACCAAAGGAATGGGATGTGAAAAGGAAATGGATTTAGTAGATAACTCTGGGAGAAGTAAAGGATTAGTAATAAGAGGTAAAGGGTTAACAGCAGCAATATTAGTTAATGATTCTTCTGCAGACTCTTTATCTGAAAAATCAGAGTCAGAATCTTGGATCGCAAAAAGAGTATAGGTGTCTGCATCATCATCAATTGAGAAGATGGATTCAACATCATCATTTTGAAGATTAATGGGAGAAGCTTGTTGAACATGCTGAATAAGCTTCTGGGACCTTTTTTTATTAGGATAGGATTTTGCAAAATGTCCTTTCTTGCCACAAGCGTAGCATCTGTCTCCCTTCTTCTTGTATCTTTTCCGTCGGAAGAATCGAATTTTTCTTTTCTTTTTGGAAGGATAAATTCTTCGGGTCTTCTTGGGGAACATAGACTGTTTGCACGAGCAGTCTTTCTTCGAGAAATACTTAATTTCCAAATCTGGTCTTCTGCATGCCGCTTTGAGTTGTGGATCTTTTCCTTTGGTCAAAGTATCTTTGATCATCTTTTGCGAATGACAAAGGCGATCAAGAGCCATGAGTACTTTCTGGAAAATTTGTCCAAAGGAAAGAGAGTTTAATTCAATTTCTTGCTCTCTAATCAAGTACATAGTACTGTCGGCCAATTATTCTAGAATCGAGGAAAAAAATCTTGCTTCAGATTTGGATCATTAGTGCCATTAAGCATAAAAAAGACTTTTGACATCCTTTTAAAATGCTTATTAAGATCTTTTCGAAGAAGTGAACAGCATCTCATTCTGAAAAAATCATTACGTGCAGCTTCTTCAAAATCAGTAGCATTGCCAATAAATTTAGTATGAATTTTTTGCACTACATAGGCAATGGATTCACAACGTATAAACTGAAGCGTTGAGTATTCATCAAGGTGAGCAAACCAATCTCTTAATCTTCCAATGAAGCGGGAAGAGAATTCGAGAATGACTGGTTCTAATGCAGTGACTTCAAGTCGTCTGACTTGTAACTTGAGCCAAACATAGAATTCTTGGATTCGGTCTCTCCATTTATGGTGAGGGATATCCTCAAATTGGAATCAAGGTCCTGAATTTGGTTGTCTTATATGAGTTGGTCTACTTTTAGCTCATTATCAGGCTCATCAACTTGATACTGTTGAGTAGTTGTGCTTTCTGGTGGTGGATCTGCCATATAAATGGGAAAATGTTTTGGATCAGGGTCATCTTCTTCTGTATAAACAGAACTTTCCTCATCAGATGACTCTGAAGGAGTCTTATGAACAGTGGCAGATGATATAGCAGGGGCAGTTTGCATTGCTTTTACTTTCAAGGAATCAACCAAGGGATTTGTAGATTCAGGTGGTTGGATCATATGGGATAAAGGTGGTTCAGAAATGATAATTCCTTTTTGCTTATTATCGGGTGTTGGAATGGCAGGGTTAGGTGATTCAGAGGTTGAGGGTGGTTCAGAGGTTAAAGGTTGAATAGAAGAAGTGGTGGTTAATATTGGGGTAGTTAATATGCGAGCTAGCGTAGTTCTATTGGTCTACTTATCCAGATATCTACTAGTGACCTCATATAAGACAATCGGCGACTATCGACTATTCAACATCGTAGATGGCATTCACCGCAGGCTGACCCCTTTTCCAGTCATTCTAGCTCAGACGATCATTGGTTTGGATGCCTTTTGCACTAACTCTGCTGCTTTTATGATCGGGAGTCCCCCTGTTACTCCAGGTAATTTATGTCATTATTTTTAAAGGTAGTGCACCCCTTGTGGGTTTTCACACTAACTTTTCTTATTGGGAAATGCGTCCCATTAGGGATTTTTACATAATCATGTGCTTTATTTTTGCTTGAAATGGATCCAACTCATTCCAGCAGCTTTTTTTTTTCTTTTTTAGGTGTGGCTGCAGGAGAAGTTAAGGTTATTGATAGAACCCCCTCCTAGGGTGATTAGTGCATACTCGCTAGTGCACCTTTTCCATAGACATCGAACATATCAATTCAACTCTCCTCATGAAGGCTTTGTATGGATAGCCACCTTGATGGACGGAGATATCAGCTTTATGAGCCCTTGGATACGTCTTGACTATGTGACTCAGGACAAGCCTTCGGGATGTGTCCCATTATGCGGACTTCACAGGGCTTCCTTTTGCATCACATCCCATTGCGTTCGTCAGTTTGGAGGGTGTCAGACTATTGTGACTCCGCCGCTGGCTTTTCATGGTGGGCTCCTATCTTCAGCATTCATTACTGGCTACTGCAGACTTTAGGCATAGCTACCTCCGAGTACCACTATTCCTAGGGCTGAAGATTTCGATTTTTCTAGCTCACCAGAGTACAAATAATGGGTGACTAGCCCCGCCGTTGACAATAGATCAGTTGGCTTAAATATCTGACCAAATCAATGCAGTAAAGAATAGTTTTTAGAATGCAAATGACAATATGCTTTTTGTAAAAGAACTAGACAATCATGAAAAGTGTAAACTGAGTCCTTTATTGCAAATTTATGAACATTTCTATACGATTTCATCACACATGATCGTTTGTTGACAAAACATTCAAAAACACAAGACTACACTTAATGTTAGGGTGGGTCTTGCGAGCGTCAAACTCCTGTTATCAAGCAGCCCTCTCGGGTTTTCATGATTGAATATTTTCTCTCAGCCCTTAATTTTTGCCCAAAGTGCTTTTTTTTCGGTTTTCACCCTGACAGGGCACCCAATTTTAGCAAGGCCGCCTTTTTTTGATTTTCGACCCGCAGGGCATTTATTCCTTTCTTTTGATTTTAGTCTTTAGCCATGAAATCTTTTTAGTCTGTCAACATTGACCGGCTCCTTGAACTCATTCCCATCACTGTCTGTTAAAATTGTCGCCCCCATTGACAACAGCTTCTTTAACACAAACGGACCTTCCCACATTGGCCTAAATTTCCCTCGAATGTTTGGTACTCCTGGCCTCATCTATTTGAAGATCAGATCTCATTCTTTTAGCGGATTCTTTCTAACCTTCTTACCAAATGACCGGGCTAACCTCTTTTGGTAGACCTAGTTGTGATAGTAAGCTCGCAACCTACTCTCATCAAGCAAGTTCAACTGCAATAATCTCTGTTGGGCCCATTCTATTTCTGGAATTTTGGCTTCCATAACCACCCTCAGAGACTTGAGCTCAATTTCAACTGGTAGAACCACCTTTGTTCTATACACTAAAGAAAATGGTGTTGCGTCTGTCGATGTTTTGATGGTAGTTTTGTGTTCCGCCCAGTCTTTGTAATGTTGTACCATCTTAGCCAAAATTTTCTTGACATTTTTGTTGGCCTCTTCATTAGCTTGAGGTCGGTACGGGGAGAACTTATGGTGTTGTATTCCATACTTCTACAGTACCCATCTAGTTTCAACTAAGAACTATACCCCATTGTCAAACACGATATGATGTGGGAGGCCGTATCTACATACCAAATTCCGCTCAATAAATCTGGCCATGTCTCGGGCATCTACCTTCTTAAATGATTCAGCCTTGAGCCATTTAGTAAAGTAATTGATGGTGACTATAATGACTCTATGCCCGTTAGAGGTGGTAAGGCATATCTCCCCTATAATATCTATCCCCCAAGCTGCAAATGGCCATGGTGAGGACAAATTATGTAGTTTCGACACTAGCATATGCCTAGAATCTGCATATTGTTAGCACAGATGACATTGTTTCACAAACTTTGAATAATCTATGTCTATAGTGATCCAATAAAGCCCTTGGCGCATGATTTAATTTGCTAAGAACAAGCCATTCATGTTAGTTCCGCAAACACCGGCATGGACCTCTTCCATAACCTTCTTAGCTTCTTTCTCTGCTATACATAACCGAATGCCATCTGCTTGTCTCTTATATAGTATGCCATCTACACTGAGGAACTGATTGGACAACTTCCTAACCATTCTTCGATCTTTTTCAGAAGCCTCTTCTGGGAATACCGACCTCTCTAAGTAATTCTGAACATTATAGTACCAAGGTTTTCCATCAGCGACTTCGACATCCATCACCTGTTCATGTTCAAAGCACGGCTTTTGTGAACTTGAGATTAACATGGGCTTCATAATCCTTCCTTCCGGGTTATCCCACATGGACACCAGAGTTGCGAGGGTATCGGCCAACTGATTCTCATCTCTAGGCACAAAATGAAAAGTACAAGTCTCAAACTGACCACTCAGCTTGCGGAGGTGTTTTACGTATGGTACCAGTCTTTTTTCTTTAACGAACCATTCTCCTCGAATCTGATGGATCACCAAAGATGAATCTCCAAAAACTTTTGCAGACTTTGCCCCTAAGGCTAGAACAGCCTCCAAACCGAAAATGCATGCTTCGTACTCGGATTCATTGTCAGTGGCTCTGTATCTCAGCTTCTTAGCTAGTGGTAACTTTTCACCATCTGGAGTTATCAGAATGATCCCGACACCTGCCCCTTTGTTATTAACTGCTCCATCAAAATACATCTGCCATCTCTGAACTGCATTGGCCATGACATCTTCATTTAGGAAGTTGTACTCGACATGGTCTCCTGCGATAGGATGATCAGCTAGGAATTTAGCTATAGCTCTCCCTTTAATGGTTTTCCTAGTAATTTTTTCTATATCGAATTCCTGGAGAAGTATTAACCACCTACCCATCTTTACGAGCAGAGAAGGCACTTCCTGAAGATATCTCAAAGGATTTTGTTTAGCAACTGCCTAAACCCTAAATGAGTGGAAATAGTGTCTCAATTTTTTCGAGGCCCAAATTATTGCCAAACAGATCTTTTCAAATTCAACATACCCGGCCTCATAAGGGAGAAACTTTTTGCTAAGATAGTAGACTGCATATTCTACACCGAACTCATCTTCTTGACCCATCATGGTGCCTACTGAGCTGCTCTCAATTGCCAAATAGAGGATTAGCAGTTTAATCGGCCGAGATGGCCTCAAGACTGGCGAATTCAAGAGGTACTCCTTAATAGCATTAAAAGCCTTCTGACAATCGTTGTTCCATTCAACAGGATGGTCTTTTCTGAGAAGCTTGAACACTGGCTCTCAAATCGAAGATAGCTTGGCTATAAATCGACTAATGTACTGCAGTTTTCCTAAAAAATTGCTAACATCTTTCTCCTTCTGAGGCGTTGGTATTTCTCTAATCGCCTTGACCTTGTCGGGATCTATCTCAATTCTCCTTTGACTTACTACATGACCAAGCAATTTTCCAGAGGTAACTCTAAAAATGCACTTCTTAGGGTTAAGCCGAAGGTTATACTTATCAATCCTTTGAAAGAACTTCTCCAAGGCTCTAAAGTGACCTTCCCTAGTAGCCGACTTAATCATCATATCATCTACATTCACCTCCACTTCCTTGTGAATCAAGTCATCAAGAATCTTAGTGGCCATCGTCTGATAAGTTGCGCCTGCATTCTTTAGTCCAAAAGGCATGACTTGATAAGAAAATGTACCCCATTCGGTGATGAAGGCTATCTTAATCCAATCTACAATTCTGTTGAGGATCTGATTATATCCAGTATAGCCGTCTACAAAGCTGTACATCATGCAAGAAGCTGCACTATCTATTAAAACATCAATGTGGGGCAGAGGGAAATCGTCTTTTGGACAGGCTTTGTTCAAATCTCGATAATCTACACATACACGAACTTTTTTGTCCTTTTTAGCTACAGGGACCACATTAGCTAGCCACATCTGGTACTGAACCTTAATTAGGAATTTGGCCTCAATCTTCTTATGCACTTCCTCTTTTACCTTCTGTGCCCATTCTGGCCTAAGTTTTCTAAGCTTTTGATTGATCGGTTTAGACTCCGGATAAGTTGGAATTACATGTTCAGTGATGTTTCTGTCACTCCCCGGGATGTCTTCATAGGTCCAGGTAAAGACTATTTCATATTTTTTTAAGATTTTCTCAAATTTTAACCTCTCTTCAGGAGTTATGTCAGACGCAATCAAGATTGGCTTTGTGTTTTCCAAAGTTTTGAGATTAAATGGAGTTGTATTAGTTGAATTAATGCCAAAAATAGATGCATCATGTGTATGATCATGTGAAATGAAATCATCAGAAACATCGTACAAATAAGAAAAATTGCTCATTTCATTAATGAAATTGGAATTGCACAAATTATCATCATTAAAAAGTTCTGGAACAAAAAGAACATCTAAATAACTATGGTTTTCTTCATCTGTCGATGTAGATGTTGTAGCCGACAGGTCACCATTGTCTTGACTTGGGGGTGGCTTTCTAACTACTTCTGGTGGAGCTTCTGGGTCTTGGATCTTTAGGTTCTGCATTGGTGTTACAACCCCTATTTTTTTCTTCCCCTTCACCCTGGCGGCAAGCAACTTGTCAGTATAAACCTCTTCCGGCGCATTTTTGTCTTCATTGTTGCTCTGGGTCATAATCTCTTCATCCCAAAAATCTTCAACTGACTTGATGGTCCCCTCAGTCTAGTCAAATACATCATTAAAAACTTTAAAGCTTGGGACAATATGATTATTGATAAACTGAGGTTCAGTCTCTCCACAATAAGCACAAAGGGGTGTTGCTGGCACAAAGCTTTCCAAAGTATGAGAAATATCTGCTAACTTCTATTTCCCTTTACTGCTTACCCCCTTATAGCCTATTCCTCTTCGGTCCTTCTGACCCTTCGTTATGATAGGTGACTGTGGCCCCTGCGAATTTCTGCCTAGACCCGCTCCTGGAAGAAAATGCATTTGCTTCATCATGTTTACCGCTTGGTAGCTACCCTCTAAACTTCCTTCTTCATCGATTACCGACATATGGAAACCACTGAAAGGTTGTTTGGAGAATTCTATTGCAGAAACCTGATTTTCCTTAGTAGCCCTGATGGTTATTACTTCGCCCTCATGCGGTATTTTAATCATTTGATACAGGGTAGATGGCACTCCCCCCAACTTATAAAACCAAGGTCTTCCAAGTAAAGCTAAAAAATTAGCAGGGATCGATAAGACCACAAATTCTGCTTCTGTTTCAATGCGCCCAGTTTTTACTATCACCTTAAAAGTCCCCGAGGCCTATCTTCGGGATTTATCATAAGCTGTAATAGTTAGGTCAGAGCCACTCAATATGTTTTTATCCAAACCAAAAGCTGAAAGCGCAACCAAGGGGCATACATTTATAGAAGAGCCGTCATCAACCATCACACAGACAGTATGCTTGCCATTGATCTGTGCTTTGATGTATAATGGGCGATTGTGTTTGCGGCCCTCAGGTGGTAAATCAGCATCATAATAGACCAAACTTTCTCCCCGAGCTCCCTTTAACTAAATCCAGTAACTCAGATGGTGAGATAGTGGTGGCAACAGTGGACTCATATAAGGCTTCTACTAACTTCTGCCTATGTGATGGGGATTACCTTAGCAAATCCTAAATGGATATCTGAGCTATTATTTTCTTCAACCGTTTCATTAACCCATCCTCCTCTGGCTCCCTTCTTGCGAGTATAGGCGCTGGATCTTGAGGCCTTTCTACTTTTGGAACTACCCTGCAACTTTGGGTCACAGCACTAACCTTTTTCTTTTCCTCATCCTCTGAATCCCAATGATTCGCTAGTTCTTCACAATCTTCACTTTCATCTCCACTCTCACTAGTGGACCAACAGTCTATTGCCGCCACGGGAATCCCTTCTTCACTCGTTTCACGGGTGATAGCGACATACTCATTACCGTATAGATCTTGCAACACATACCATTCGGGCAAGCTAGACCCTATCATGTACACTGGTGAGGGGACCGCATGGTTACCAGACTTCTTTTTCTTTCCCTTTTCTCCGAATCCGTGATTTGGTTATTATCAATGAGATCCTGGATTTTATTTCTCAAAGTTCTACAGAAGTCAGTCAGATGCTCTATGTGTTGATGATAAGCACAAAACTGATCACTCCTGTGTCCTGGCTGAGCCTGCTTTCTAGCTGGCCTTGGCTCCAAAGGTCTTAGCTGCCCTTTTTTCGTTAATCTCTCCAAAACCCAAGATAGGAATTGGCTCAAATTTGAGTAATACCTTTGGCCCTGATTAGATTCTGTGGCCGAGACCTCAGCTGTTCTGCCACTGCCACTCTTATTATTGCTACTACTTCCGGCGCCAGCTGATCTATTCCCTGATTGATTCCTAAAATTCTTCCTAATAAAGCTATCTTGGCTTGCCTTCTTCGCTAAATACTCCCCTTCTGCTTCGATAGCTATATCCTTTAAAGATTTCCAATCTCGGAGCCCTTTCATCTTTAACCCCTCTTTTAGGTATGGACTGGCATTTCGGATGAATAACCGAATCTGACCTGGGGTATCCGCCTTCCTCCTCATCTCCACCACCCGGTTTCTCCATCGAGTAAGATACTCGTGGAAAGACTCATTAGGCCTCTATTGAAGTAGCTCCAAATCTTTCAAGATAACCTCTATCCGGGTGCTACAATCATATTGTTTAAGGAACTCTTCAGTTAATAAGTCCCAATTTTCTCTTGCCCTTCTATTTAAATTGTGGTACCAGTCTACAGCAGGCCCAGTCAAGCTAAGGCAGAAATATTCTACCTTTTATCTCTTAGTAAGCATAATCCCTTTCATCACAAGCATATACTGCTTAATGTGAGCAGACGGATCTGAGGTGCCATCAAACTTGGGCAGGTCGGGCATTTTAAACCTCTGAGGAAGCATCTCCTTGTCATCCAAATCCCCATCTTCGGGGCTTATCCCCTTCCCAGCAGAAAATAAATGGGCCATTGCCTCGATTCTTTCTTCTATCTTTTTTAAGGCAGCGTTTTCTTTAGGAGGTTTAGCTCTTACTGACATGGATTCCTCATGCTCATCCTCTACAAAATCCTCTTTAGGCCTATGCTACCCAATTCTTCTAGGCTCAACATTTGCAAGAGGTCTATGCTCAAAAGTAGGAGGTGGCTCTATAACTGCTACCGGGGGTGCCTCCCTGATCAAAATCTGCTCAGCCCATCCTCTAGCAGGGGCGTCAGGTTGCTGGCGGTACTAAAGCAGCAGTTAAGTTACCCATCATTGCCATCATTCTACGCTCAAACTCCTCAAATCTGCGCTCGATTTCTTGGGCCCTTCGGTCCATCTCTTTGGTGAACATAGCTAGAGTGGCGCTCGACTCTGGGTTGGCCATATCGAGTGATAATTCTGAAGATGAGGATTTGGTGCTATCTAAAATTGACTCTGAACCCCAATATGTGACTCGCTCTACTGACTCGAAGAATGGGTTTCTCCTTACCAGTCGGCCATCTGGACCCTTAGACCACTGATTCATACCTATGATGGTTGAAAGATTTAGATTGTTAGCATGATGCATGAATGACATTAAAAATGCATGGTCGTGTTGATGTAGCATAGACAACCATATACAAGCATATATATTCTTCCAACCTTGTTACTCCCACACACGAGGTAGTGCGGTCTCTTTCCTTAGTGGGCTTAACCCATGGGTTACGGGGAATCCAATGGGCGCGTATGGTGCATGGTGAGAAACCAACAGCATAACACTCTTAATTTAAAAGCACACGCGTATGGATTTTGGCTATTATATATTTGAACCCTTCAACTAGACTAAAAAATGTGCCCACCGGGGCATAAGAGCCTTTGATGAGTGTCCAATTAATATGTTTGAATTGGCTCGATATATAAGGGCCCACATAACAAGCATCATATTCAGGAGCATATTACCTAGTGGAAGTTTCTATTGCCATTATATGAGCTATGGTTGTGGGTGGTGTTACTTTAGGTCTACCCAAGCATGGTCTCTACCAATAGGTCTAGCTCATTACGAGCATAGCGACCAATCGGGTCTTCATTTGATATACCATTCGATGGCACAAGGCTTGGGCTGGTGATTATCCCTAGCACTTCCCTACAATGAGTGAAAGTAGGGTCATGTTTTAGGAATGTACCGAGGTAAAATAAGGGACCAACTAGCATAGTTCTAAGGCTCTAAAGGATTCAATGCAAATTTTGAATAGAAATGGAATTTTTGATTCTTACACCCCACTTATAATTTTAACTTAATTCACTTTTGAAGCGAATTTTCGATCATTCCCCAGCGGAATTGCCATTGTGACGCGCGCGGCCCGGATCCCGGTCCGCTTTAAGGGTTCGGGAAGGTGTGACGCGCGCCGGACCCCGGGGGCGCCCATTAACCGCCCTGCTCTAGGGCGATCGAGCAAATTGAAAGTCCGTTGACATCTTGCAATGAATTGCAAGTGCGTCTATTTTGGGCAACAAGGAGGTTTCATGGAGTCGCCACCCAATAGAATATTGGAAAAGTTCATCTCGCCTCAGTGAGCCTAAGACGGCGCATATTTCCATTTTGGGCAAACCAAAGGGATCTTGGAGGCAATCATCCCAATAGAACATTGGGAATGACCCTCTAACCCTATGGAGCCTAGGATTATTTATTAAGTCTTTTGATGGGACACGAGAGGTGTCTTGGAGGTTCCAATGAGTGATCGGATAGACCTCTCGCCTCGTTGAGCCCAAAGATTAGAGCTGGGTTCGGGACTTCTCATATATTTATACCTTGTTTTAACTTCACATTTTAAGTTTTGAATTTATTAGTTCGCTTTCTCTCCACATGATGCAAATTTCAATTAAAAGCACAAATATTCACATTAAAAGCGATAAATAAAATAAATAAAATAAATAAATGGAATAAATTTTTGAAATTACAATAAAACTAGGAGCGGAATACAACTCCCATTTTAAGGTACGATATATGTATGCATACAAAAAGGCGGGAAATTCATTTATTTTGAGGGCTTTGGCCCTCACATGCATTTATTATGAAGAACTATTTTTTATGTGATTTTTATAGGCTAAAATAGGACAATGGGTCCTTTAATTTTATGAAATAATTCCAATTTTAATTAATATAAAATAAGTATCCATTTTTAATTTAGGCGGAATAAAATAAAAAATTACATAAACAACATAAGGAATAAGGACAATAAATAAATGAATAAAAGGGACAGGAAAACTAAACCAAAGATAGACTTTCCATGATGGCATGATGGTCTTGCTCCATAGCTCAATCCATCCAGGAAAAGGGAAATACAATACTCACGAAATAAAAGAAATATTAATATTTACAAATTAAAGCGATACACATATAAATAGAGAGTAAAATAAAATAAAATAAAATAAATAAACAAATAAAATAAAATACATGAAAAAGGAAAATGTTGAAGTAAAAGTAAAAAATGTTTTTAGAAAATAAAATAAGAATTTAATAGAGGAAGAAATAATAAAAGGAAAAAAAAAAAGAAAAAAGAACAAAGGTGAGAGAGGGGCTTAGCAGAACGTCCGACGGTCGTCCCTTATGTGACCGACAGACAATAGGCTTCACACGCCGTCGCTCGAACGACAGACGGGTTTATTGCCCGTCGCTCGAGCGACAGACGAGCGTGCTACTGCCCGTCGGTCGCCTCTGGTTTCCAAATAAAAAGCCAAAAAACTTCTTTGGCTTTTCTCTTTTAAAACAAACAACTTTCAAACAAAAAAAGGCAACTAAAAGCTAAATAAAAGGTAAATAAATATAATAAATGTGGAAATGAATGTAATGGATTAATAAAGCAAGTGTCCAGAATATTTACCCTCAGATTGTACCTTTTTGGAGTGAAACTTGGTTGATTCAAACCTTGCACGTTTCACGAGAAGAAAGCAAAAACCAAGAAAGAAAAAGTGTCTGTATTTTTCCCTTGATTTTTACCAAAATTTTGAAATATTTGAATCCACAAAATGGATGAAAACTAATGAATTTAGCTTTCTCCGGGCAAACTAGATTCACTTAAAAGAAAGCTAAAACTCGAGAAAAAATAGGAAAATATGGGAATTTAAACAGATAAAGAAAAGAAAACTTGAGAAGAAGAAAACTTGCCCCTTTTTAGCTGGTTTTTAGTGATTTTTCCCAAGAAAATTCGAACCCTTTTCAAAGGGAAAGATTTACTATTTATAGGCATGACCGACGGGCAGGCCTTGAGCCACCGACGGGACACGTGTCCATCTTCAGCGATCGACGGGACACGTATTCCTGAGGCAAAACAGTGGCAGCCTTAACGACCGACGGGATGAGAGTCACCGACGGGTTGCCCATCCCCGAGAGAGGCGGCGACCGGCTTGGTGATCGACGGGATGCCAACCACAGACGGGCAGGCCGTCCATGGAGCCAAAACTCAAATTTCAAGTTACAACTCCCAATTTTTCAAAATCTTCTTTCTGTAAAATAAAACTTTTTATTTCTTGTGAGCCCATAGGATCAAAATTTCCAAGTTCCATCCGCTCATTCGGGACCAGGCTTCGGTTTTCTTCATTGGGTAATCTCCGATCTGGACCGCCCCGGGACACGGTGCTTACAGAAGGGTTAGCGTCTCATTGATCTTGGGTAACACGAGATATTTTGGAATCCCCTACCCAATAGAACATTGGGAGGTTCATCTAATCCCATGAAACCTTAAGGCACATTTGAGATATTTTGGAGTCGCCACCCAATTTACAAGAAATTGGGAAAGGTCACCTAACCTCTGGGGTCTTAAACCAGAGAAGGTGTTCGGAACTTCGCTCTTATTAATGTCTTAAGTTAAGTTTATAAATGAGTTTTTAAGAAATTAAAATTCTATCTCTTATCTCATACGATCATGCAATGAATTTAAAGCGCATTTCAATCATATTGCAAAGTAGTAAATAAAGCAATAAAGAAAATAATAAATTACAAGCGTAAAATATGGGACAGAACAATCCCCCAAAATAAAAATGCATAAATAAATAAATGAAATAAAACTTGTCCCAAAATTAATTACAAGGGCCCAACATGAATAAATAAATAAACACATAGAAATAATAAATAAAACAAAATGCACCATACATAAATCGGGAGATTTATTGGATGTTGGGAACATTGGTTCCTTTTATCAACTTCAAAAGTTGGAGAATTATTTTTGGGCATTTGTTGAAAAAACAGGGATTAGTGATTCCATTTTATGAAAATTAACTCTCCATTTGAAAATGAGATTTTATGGGTTAAAATAGGACATTGGTCCATTTTATAAAAAACCCAATTTATTAATAAAAATATTTTGAGTGATTTTTATTAAACGTGCATAGAAGTAAATAATTTTGCATAAAATACACAAATATGACAAATAAATCGAAAAAGAAAATGTAGAATTTAAATATGTAAACCAAAGTTCTGAAGGTCTTTAGTTCCTTGATCCTCCAACTCGCGTAGAAATATTACTTAAGGTGAAAATAAATAAATTTTATAGGCAATAAAAAAAAGAAAGAAGAATGTTAGCAAATTAGATTAAATTAATAAAGCATGATATAACCAGACAACCAACAAAATAATATAAGCAATCAATCGAATTAGTTAAATATAAACAATCAATTAAATTAATTAAACATAAACAAATATGACAAACAAAAACAATATTAATACTTACATAGAAGAATAAATTGGATTAAAAAACTAGAAATTAGTATGATAAGTTAAAGCAGGACCAACTAAAAATTTAAATTGATATAAAATACTTTACAAACCTATACTTCATGCATCATACAAATAAACTAATTGAATTAACCTAATTTCATGTTAATTGTAACAAACAGTCAACAAATGTATTAATAATAAACAATAACAAATACGTTAATAATAAATCATAACAAATAAATAGGTAATAAACGAACAACAAATAACAAAACTAACAACATACAATAACAAATATATTAATAATACAACAGCAAAATACAATAAAAACAAAATCAATGTTGAATCTACATAATTTCATTAATCATGCCAATATATTAATTAGATTAAATTAAACTAAGGTTAATTACATCGGACAAGCAATATATCAATTGATAATAAATAATAACGAATATGTATTAATAACAACACACAAAAGAACAAGTAAAAAATGAATCAATATTAAGTAAATAATAAACAGTGGTAACATACATGTTAATTACAATGAACAAATGGCTTAGTGATTACACAACAACAACACCCAGATTAATAATACAACAACAAATAGGCAATAAATGATAATCAAAATTAAATTCGTGTAAAATATAACAAACAGCCATAAATATATACAGTATATACAATGGAGAAAGCGAACTGGCGACACAAAATAAGAGAGAAAAAAAAAACTGATTTAGCCCAGGTATTTACCCTCATAAGTTTTAACTTCAGCTGCAAAAGAAAAAGATGATGATTTCTTCGTCGATTTGCTTGAAGACAGACGAATGAGAAAGCTTGAATTAAAGCTTGACTTTTGAAGAAAACAAATGAATGGAAATTGAAACTCAAACCTCAAGAATCAATTTCCTGGGTTCAAGAACAATTTCAAGATTGATTTCTTTTTTCTTTCAAAAATATATTTTCTCAGAATATGTTTTTTTCTGCCGTTCTAATCTCCTTATTGTTCCTCTAACTTTTCTTTTTATACCCTCTTGAGAAATTTAGGTTTCTCAAAAGACCCTTTTCCTATTAAAAACCCTTAATTACCCTTTAAAATCAGATTTTTATCCCCTTAAAAATCGAAAAGGGAGTCTGAATTTTAAACCGAAAACTCGAGAAAATCGAAAAGATAGGCATGCTGGCGCCTCTGCGCAAGAAGCTTCATGCCGCCTAGTTGACATGTGCCTCCTACGTGGGAGGCCACGACATGCACCCCTGCGCAGGAGCCATGTGTCACCTGGGCGACATGCGACCCGGCATAGGGGGCCGCATGCCCCTTGTGCGGCATGTGTCCCCTGTGCAGGAGGCTGCATGCCACTCGCGCGACATGCACCCCTGCGCGGGAGCCGCACGCTGCACACAGGCACCGCGGCTTGCACGTAGGTGCCGCGGCTAGCGGGTATCGCCCACAGGCACGCTCTGCCAGTAGGAGCCGCCTCGCGCGCCACGCAGATCGAGCGGTGACAGGTCACCGAAAACCCGAAAAAAAACCCAAAAAATAATAATATTATTTTTTTAAAGAAAAAAAAGGTTTCGACAAAGAAATCATCACTTTTAACCATTTTGCTCATGAACAAGTGTTATTTTCATCACTGGCTAACCTTGGTCTGGGCTGTCTCAGGACCCAGTGTCTACAATTGCCCTCTAAAAGTGAACCGAAATCCCGAACCAATACCCTTCCTAGCAACTAGAAGATAGGATTTCTGATCAGCCGTCCACTGGGATCCCTAGACCACTCGGACGAATCTATGATGGTTACAGAGCTCACTTTGTCAGAATGATGCATGAATGATGTATACGATGCATGATCGTGAGTCATGCAGCATTTCACAACCACATATAAGCAAGTAGATTCTTTTAACCTTTTAACTCCCGCACACGAGGTCAATTGGTCTCTTCCTAGATGGGCTTAATCCATAGGTCAACAAGGGACCCGAGGAATGCGCAAAATGCATGGCAGGAAATCGGAAGCAGAATGTCTATCAGAATGCGCATACGTATGAGTTTCGGCCATTATGTATTTGAACACTTCACCCAAATTAAGGTGGACCCATCTGGGCATGAAAGCCTTTGATAGAATACCACTTAATTTATTTAATTTTGTCTAATATGCGACGGCCCACTGGATAGGCATCATATTACGGTTCATTTTACCTAACGGAAGTATCTATTGCCATTACATGAGCTTTGGTCAAGGTGATATTACTTTAGGGCTACCCAAGCATGGTCCCTACCAACGGATCTAGCTCATCACGAGTATAATAACCAATCGGATCTCCATTTGATATACCAAAAGGTACTAGACTTGAGCTGGTGATTATCCTTAACACTCCCCTGCATTGAGTGAACGTAGGGTCGTGCTTTGGGAATGCACCGGGGTAAAAGAGGGACCAAAGTAGCATAATTCTAAGGCTCTAGCATGATGTAATGCAATTTTGAAAGAGAGATGGAATTTTAGTTTTAAAAACTCAACTATACATTTTAACCAAGACACTTTCAAAGTAAAGTCACAAAGTCCCCAGTGGAGTTGCCACTGTGACACGCACCGAACCAGCCAGTTAGGGAAGGGCTCCCCTTTTCGAGGCCTACATTTAGAGCTCGAGGGATGGTTCACATCATTTGATCTTGGGTAACATGAGACATTTTGAAATCCCTTCCAATAGAATATTGGGGAAGTTCATCTAGTCCCATGAAACCTTTAGGCACCTTCGAGGTATTTTGGAGTCGCCACACAATTTACGAGAAATTGGGAAAGGTCATCTAACCTCTATGGTCTAAACTAGAGAGTAGTTCGGAACTCCACTCTTACTTATGTCTTGATTAATTATAAATGAGTTTTTAGGTTAGAAAGTTCCATCTCTCATCTCACACGGTTAATGCAATTTATTAAAGATGCAATTCAAGTATCGAGAAAGTAGTAAATGAAAGAAGTAAATAAAACGGTAAACACACAAAGACACACCATTACAAAATGAAAATTGGGACAAATACAATCCCCTAAATGAAAAGAAAAGTTAAAAAAAAATTGAAATTGAAATTGGAACAAATACAATCCCCAAATGGAAAGCAAAGCTAAACAAAATTGCCCCAAAAATAATTAATTATAAGGGCCTACAAGATATATAAATATAAAGTTAAAAAATCAAGCAAAATCAATCAAAAGGGGTAACATGAATAAATCGGGATATTTATTCGGTTTAGGAACATTAGTTCCTTCATGTTCATTTAAAAGGGGATCGAAAAGTTGTTTCGGTTATTGGCTTGAAAATCGGGACGAATTGCTCTCATTTTGAGAAAATTAACATTTCGTTTTAATTCATGATATTTTTGCATTCATTGGCTAAAATTAAGGACATTGGTCCTAATTTATTAATAAAAATCTCGATTTAGTCATAAAAATATTTTTGTGATTTTTTATTTGACACATGTATAAAATAAAACTATTTTATTTATAAATAAAATACAATCATACAAATAAGAGATAGGTAAGATCTCACCGAGATAATGTAGTCTCCTACGCATCTTTGGTCACGAAAACACTCAAACAAGCAACACGAAATTTTGAACCCCAAATAAAAATAAACAACAATAAAAAATATTAGCAATAATTCTAAAGTCAGCTAAATAAAAATGAAAGTAAGGGAAATAAACATCATGAGACAGAAAATAATATTTGAACATAAAAAAGATTATCACAAAAAATCATACCAAAAAAACTAACAATAAACCTGATTTTTCACACCCAAATAATATGCATTTATCCATTCTCATGCCAAAAACAAAGTAGAGATTGGAAAATCATATTGAGGAAAAACAAATCCCAACTATGAAAACATATATTCATTAATTCATTATTCACGTATTCATTAATGCAAGAAAAGCAAAATGAGATAATAAAAATGGGTTCAAGATCCTTTACCCTCAGAGTAGATAATCTAAAAGCAAAATGTCTCAATCTGTTCTCCCCGTCAAGATTTGAAATCAAACTCAAAAAGATTCAAAAATCTTAAGTTTTTGTCTCAAAAAACTCAAGAACACTAAAACTCAAAAATGATTTTTTTGCTGTTTGATGAGAAACTGAAGCTAAGGAAATTGATTTTCCCTTCCTCAAGTTAATCCAACCTCAACAAATGTTTTTTTAGATCAAAGAAAATCAAAGAAATAATTTTTTGCTCTCAAGGAAAATGGGTTCTTTTTTCTCAAGAAATCCCACACTTTTGTTCAAAAAACTCCTTTCAAAAATCTCTCTCTCAAAAGAAATCCCCCTTGTTTTTCTCTCTCTTCTTCTTATATAATCCACCTAAAAAGCATAAAAACTAAAAAATTAGGTTTTTTTCAGTCCAATTTGGACTATAGCCCCTGCAAAATCCCGCTTTAGAAGGAAGGACAGCATGCCAGAAGGAGGGATAGCGGCAAAGGGGCAGCCTGCCGAGGGGAGCCCAGGGCGCAGGGGCGCCCTCGCACGAGGGGCAGCCTCGCATGCGCACAGGGGCGCCCTCGCGTGCGTAGGGATCGCACGAGGCTGCCGCATGGCCGCCCGGTCTCCCTCACGCGAGGGGCGGCCTCGCACGCGCAGGTCGCTCCCGGGTGCTAGGGGGAGCACTCCTCATTGCGCGCGCAAGGGGCAAGAACAACTCCCCGCTTGCACGCTCCTCCCCCTACGAGAGGACGCATGCGCTCCCTCCACACGCAAACCCAAAAAACTTTAAAAGCACTTTGAAACAGACAAAAGAACTTGAGAAGGAGACGATCAATCCCCACTTCTTGCCTATAAATCGGTCTTTATTTTCATTATCGTGTAATCCTGATCTTAGGCCACCTTGGGACCCGGTGTCTACACATATCTTTCATCTCAAAGTTGGATGATAGATATTGTTTACGTACCCTTTGTCATTTTTAGCCATAAGTATGTCGTCTACATACAAAATCAAAATGACAAATTTACCTTTATAGCTTTTATTATAAACACAATGGTTTTCATCAATCATATTGAACACATTCGACATGATTGTATCATGAAATCTCAAGTACCATTGTCTTGAAGACTATTTAAGTCCATAGATTGAACTCATCAATCGTAAACCTTATGTTTGCTGCCTTTTTCGATGAAACCTAAAGGTTGTTCCATATAGATTTCATCATCCAATTCTCCATTGAGAAAAGCAGTCTTCACTTCCATTTGATGTAGCTTTAGGTCCAAACTCACCACTATGGCCAAAATTAACCTTGTGGACATAAATCTTACAATAGGTACAATAGGTAAGAAAAACTCCTCATAGTCAATCCTTACCTGTTGTGTGAACCCCTTAGCGACTAGCAGAACCTTATAACTTAAGATACTTCTATCAGCCTTTCGCTTCACTTTGAGAATCCATTTATTTCCAATTAGTTTGTGTCCTTCTGGTAGATCAACCAGTTCCCAAACATGATTTAATCTTATGGATGCCATTTCTTCTTCCATTGCTTTAATCCACTTTCCTTAGACGGGCATCAAAAAGCCTCTTGAATATTTTAAGGCTTTTTCTCATCTTGCGTGTAACTAAAAGGGCTTCATCCTTTTAGATTTTTGCAGTTCTGAATTTTGATAAACATGTCTCATATATTCATCATAATTCGAAATGCTCCCACTAGGACTATGTTCCACACTCCCACTAGAGTCAGGAATACTCTTACTCAAATTAGGGTCTCGAACATTCGGATTGTTTAGAGGAGAAAGGTCTTGACCCTCTTCCTTTAATTCCCTTCCACTCGGATGGAGTGATCCTGATGGTTCCTCTTCTTGAGTTTCATAGAAAGTGAAATCTTGATTCACTTTGCCCAACTTTGGAAATTCTTTCTCTAAGAATATGACGTCTCGTGATTCAAATTTTTTCGCAGTACCATTCTCTTACTCACCCACAAATATGTATCATTTTGATACTTCAGAATATCTCACATAGATACTCTTTTTACCTGTTGGTCCTAATTTACCAAATTTACATGAGGTATCATAGATGTAAGCAGCACAACCCAAGGTCGTAAATGGCTTAGGTCAAGTTATCGACCAAACCAAAACTCATAAGGTATGGAAGTGATTGATTTGAAAGGCACATGGTTTAGAACATATGTGATAGTCAAGAGATTGGAAAATTATCCTTTGCCATCATAAATCTAACCATATCAAATAAAGTCTTATTTCTCTTTTCTGCAACACCGTCTTGTTGTGAAGTTCTAGGAATGGACAACTGATGTTCAATCCCTTTTTCATCACATAAAGCTTTAAATTCATCTGAAAGATATTTCTGACCTCTGTCAGTTCTTAAATCTTTGAATTGATGCTTAACTAAGTTCATATAAGTCTTGAAGCAACTCAATGCTTCTGACTTGTGAGAAATCAAATAGACATGACTATACCTAGTATAGTCATCTATAAATGTGATAAAGTAGTAGGCCCCATGTCTTGCCCTAACATTCAACTGCAATGGAAATTTGGCTCTAATTCCTTTTCCGAACGATTTTCTAACTAGTTTTCCTTTTAGGCAATGCTTATACATAGGCAATTCAACCTCATTTAAATCACTTAGTAAACCTATTTTGACTCACCGACTCGTTCGATCTTACCCTATGTAGTTTAATATAACATGCCATAATTTCACATGATTCTCATAAATATGTGAAGTAAAAGAAATTAAAGGAAAAGTTAGTTTTATCCAAATAGTCATGGTCCACATCCATAATAACAAAATCGTTTAGCACATAATCAGAACAATAATAAACATCATTCAAACATAAGCATACTATTACACCCTTATCACTTCCATACACTACATACGTTGCATTGCCTTAACGATTACCATGATTGTTTAGCTACTGTCTAATCAATACTTATGGCAAATGCGGTAAAAAAAAAAATTCGACTTATTATTTCATTTATCCTTGTAAACTGTCATGTCACTAACAAGTCTCATTCAATCCAGTCCAAACATTACATTTATCGCATCACATTATTCATTAATAATCTATCATATACATCATATCCATAATACACGGTACATACTTAATGCTAAAATTTTACATATACATGCCACTAACAATAACAAACATACTATTCTTAGTTTCAATTCAAAGGCCCAGTCTGATCTCAAAATTGCTAGCATGCCTGCTCCTCAGACGTCCCACTCAGTACCTACACGCAATCAAATAAACTACGTTCTGAGCATTAAATATACTCAGTGGTGATTAAGAATCTAAAAATTTTCAATCCTAAGTTAGGCACACAAATACATGCACACACTTTAATCCTCACTTTTAGACTTAACAATGTCACATTACCATTTAGTCCCTCATTTTTCTCTTCAATTTCTGAATTTACCCTTCATTTTACTTTAGTCATAATTTTACACTATTTTTCACTCTTAACTTATTATCTTACTTGTAAAATATCCACTCTGGCCCTTTAAACTTACTCTTTGACTTATTCCTCTTTTAATCATCATTTTAACATTTTTCACTTATCTTATCATCTAACTCATTTTCTTTTTATTTGCGCATTAATCCCTATTTCTTATAAATAATCATTCTACTCCTTTATTTTTAAATCTCTGCGTTTTATACTTTTCACTTTATTTGCTTTTATTTGACATGTAATTTACGGTTTAGTCCCCAAATTATTACTTTTATGTCTATTTTACATATTAGTCCCTATTAAGCCGTTACATTGCAATTAGATCATTTAATCATTCATTTGGTTATTTTTATTTATTAAACCTATTATTTAACATCATTACTCCTTTTTATACCCCACTTACAGCTTTGCCCTTCACTAACCATTTATTTACTATTGTGGCACCAATTCATTTATTTCACTCCATTTTTTATTTTATTCTATTACTTACCATTACTATGGTAAAATTTCGCTCCCTAATCCTTCAATTAATTACAAAATTGCCATGTTTACACCATATTTACAATTTTACTACTAGTTCATTTCCCTTTTCGTCTTAAATTATTATTTGACTTACAAATTACATATTAATCCTTAAATTAACATTCTTATATCAAATTATATTTTAGTCCCTAACCTTTTTATTCTTTACGTAAATATCATTTTAATTTCACTTTTCTCTTACATATCACTTATTAACTTACTTTCACACACAATTACGATTTTGCTCCTAAACTTTTATCAAATTACAACATTGACATTCCCTTAATGTTTATTTACAATTTTGCCATTAATTAACTACATTTCCATATTTATTTACTTCTTAACTTATAATTCATCAATTAGTCTCCCAACTAATTATTTTTACAGTAAATTACGTTTTAGTCCTTAAACTTTTTATCTTCTTTCATGTAAGATCTTTTTCACTTAAATTCTTATTTTCACTTTACTTTTTGCATTATCAAGCCATTTTACTATTATTACCCGTTTAACTCATTATTTAGGTAAATTACTTTTTTTACCCTAAACTTTTTATTTTCTTTCATTTAAGTCCTTTTTCATACAAATTCTCATTTTCACTTTACTTTTTGCATAATTAACCCATTTTACCATTATGTTATGCCCCTAGTACAATCTCGACATAAAATCTACAGACTGGATATACGAGACGCGGACCCCACAGGTCCACTACACTGCACTGCACTAAGCAATGACCCCAAAAGACCACTCCATCACTTTCACTGACCATATGACGTATAACGTATAACATATAACATATCAATTTACTATGAGAGACTATCGCAAATCTGCCATAGTAAAGCAAGTCGCCATGACTTTCACCGCGGTATGGGTGTCCCTGTAGCTAGCCAAACATATCCTGAACTAGATTTAGACCGCCAGACCACTACTAAATGTAATACTTTTCTCAATTATCTTTTAAATACATTTTCCACATTTTAACACTCTCACTTACGTTTACATTTCATTCATTCACTTCATATTCACTTCAATGCACTAGTTATTCAACATTCTCAATATTTATGCACATTTCATGAAGTAGTTCATCATAATTCATCATTTTCACATTAAGCATAATGTAACATTATACTTAAAAATATTCATATATATTCCATAAATTCCAAATAAATTCATGGACATTCTTTACATGTCTAAATTCATTTTAGGCCATTAAACTTTAAATATACACAAAATATACCCTAGTATACACTAAGGTACCATTCGGCCATGGTAGGCATTTCACTTTAAAAATTATTTTAATTTAATTTAAGCATTCTAAACGTCAATTTAAAGGCCCTTAATCACATTTCTAAGCTTATATTCAATTAAGCATGTATTTAACACAAGTTCACTTAAGTAAATCATTTAATTTTCATGTATTTTTTTATTAAGATTTCCTTTTCACTTCTAAGTCATTCATTTATTCGATTTTTACCTTATATATCATTTGTACCATATAACTTGTAATGGCCCCAATACTGGGCTAGCCAAGAATAGTATTTTTCGATAGTGAATAGTGCTTCCAAGGGTGAAAAGTACGCTCGGAGGTAAAAAAATATTTTATTTACCCGTTGGAGAATATAAGTCATAACAAGTTTGAGATTATAATTTGGAGTGAAGTCGAGGTTAAATAAGCCTCTAAAAGTTGAAAATACGAAAAAGTAGTGGTTTCGATATGAATAGTAACTAAATTGACTTGGGGGTTTGACCGGACTGTAGAGAGTGCTACGGATCTCAAAAAAATGATCTAAGAATATAGACATACTCGTAGTGATGAGTAAAATCCTATGATAATGAAAAATTTAATTTTTGTGATACTGAAAAATTGGGTTACCGGACTGGTAAATAATTACCAGACAAATGAATGATTTTCGATTGGTCCCAAAATATTATTGGAATCTAATGAACATATGTTAAGACTTATGGAGCCATTTTTACGAGGAGTTGACCTTATAAAGTAAGGAAATGATATAATTTCGGTTTGAATAGTACTCAATTTGACCGAAACTTTAAAAATAGCAAATGATGTCCAAAATTGATGAAAATTTTCAGATAAGCTCTAAATTATATGTAGAATGTTTTGGTACTGAAAAGGGAATTTTTTAAGAACACTGAAAATTTGCTGATCGGACCAATTCGATTGAACCGGACCAAAAATGGACTCTAATTAGGCTAAAATTATGTGTACAGTCTAGTTTTTATATGATATGAATTATGAAATCAAATTTGGAGTGATTTGGAGTTGGAAATGAGAAAATCATAGAAAAAGTGCATAATGGACTTAAAAGTGTAATTGGGCTTTATAGGTTCGACCTGTAACACCCTTAAGCCTTACGTACCATTAATTAACTGTTCTTTCCAATTCTGCTAACTTAATTAAACTAATCAGGTTATTAAATAGCCAATTAATTAAAACCGGTACCATTTTTTTTCGGACATCAGTATTACGATTAATTAAATCAAATCAATCAATCACAAGTCACCAGGCCTTTAATCTTACAATCACATTTTAACTTACTATTAATTTCGTCGATCAACCTATAACTGTCTAAGGTCACTATTCATTTGGTCAGTTTTTATTAACATGCATTCACACATTTATCATTCCCAATTTCCTTTATGCTTACTTTCCTATCACATTATTTGGCATGCCAACATTCATTCACACACGTTCAGTCATAAATAAAAATACATCACACACATAGCCATAAATATGTTTACCAATTTTCCAGAACGATACAAATCACAATACCCAATACTAAATATAAGACATATACATGCCAAATTCACGTACTTATAATCCAAAATAATCCTCGGTACGCTCCCAAAATATATGTGAGGTGCCCTGCTCCGATCCTAAGGCGAACCTACACGCAGTCAAATAAAACTACGTGCTGAGCATATTTAAAGGTTCGCCTTAGGATCGGAGCAAGGCACCTCACAAATATTATTGAGTCTAATGAATATGAGTTAAGAATTATGGAATTAAATTGGAGTGAAATTGAAGTTGGGAAGTGAGAGAATTAAATTGAGGTGGTATAATTAGATAATAGTGCCGTGATACCCGATATCCATACCAATTGCGGGTATGGTGCGTTACATGACCATTTCGAGCCACTATAAAAGCACTTAAATGACAGATTTTTAGGTGTGTTATCCTTATCTCCTTTCTGCCTTCTTCTTCCCTTTGTGGCCGAATTCTTCTTCTTGCTCTCTCCTTCCATTTTCTTCATTTGTTCTTTCAATTTTTCCTCAAATTTAAGCCTCAACCTCTAGTATCCATTTAGTGGATTAAAGCAAGGAAAAGCATGGATCAAAGATTATATCTCAAAAAGGAGGTAAGAGATTTAAAGTGTTTTAATTTGATTTAATGGTTTCTATGAGTTCTCTAGGGTGTCTAGAGTTTGTTTATAAGGTTATATGTGATAAAAAAAGAAAATTGATATGTGTTTCTTTGATTTGTATATTCAACCATAATGAGGAAATGGGAGAGAAATTGCTTTTCAAGGGCCAAAGGCAAGAATTGAAGATCTTGTGAATGCTATAGCTTGGATGTGAGGTTTGTGATTACATTATCCATGTATTTTCTTTGGAAAATTTCTATTATGTTTATATGGTAAATGTGTGCAAAATGTATGTATAATTGAAATTAAAGTGTTAAGTGAGTTTAAGGAAGGTAAACATGCTAATTAAAGTGATTAAAGTGAAAGAAAACTAAGTGCAAGTGTTAGACATAATGTGACATAATGGTATACTTAGGTATATTTAAGGTATACCTGGTGATTAAGTGAAATTAAATGGTAAACACATGTGAATTGAGGTTGAATCTAGTGAAATGAATGATAATTAGATAAAAACTAAAATGTTAGTGTAAAACCCTAAGTAGGGCCGAATGGTTCATGAAGAAGAATATGATATGTTACATGATATACATGTTATATGAGATGTGAATTGAGTAAATGAATGAATTGGAAGTGAAAAAGTAAAGTTTAGTGCAAAGAAATACATGAAAATAAAATGATTAACTGAGTGAAAATTGTGTTAAATGTAAGCTTAATTGAATGGTTAAGAGCCTTTAAAATGACATTTTAAATGCTAAAATGAAACTAAAAGAATTTGTAAGGTGAAGTGCTCACCTTGGCCGAATGGTACCCTAGTATATACTAGGGTATAGCTTGAGTATATTTGAAGATTAATGGCTAAAAATAAATTTAGACATGAAAACAAGTGTCCATAAATTTATTTGGAATTTATGGAATATTTATGAATATTTTGAGTATGTTATTCCATTATGCTCAAAGTGAAAATAATGAAAAACAGTGAAATAATTGAAAGTGAAATGATATAAAATGAATTTATAGCTATTGAATGGCTTGCGTATACTTATTATGAAAAATAAGTATATGAAGAGAATTGTGCCTAATTGATCAGAATAGTGATCGATTAGGGTATTGAAATGATAATGAAGTGAAAGTAATGAAAATGAAGTGATTTAAATGAAAATGAATTGATAAGTCATACATAATATGTTATATGTAAAATGAAAGTGCTAAAAGTGTGAAAAGTGACTTTTTAAGATAATTGAGAAAGTTTGCCCTTAGTGGTCTGGCGGTTTAATCTAGTTCAGGATATGTTTGGCTAGCCATAGAAACACCCATACTGCGGTGCAAGTCATAACGACTTTCTTTGCTATGACATATTCACGATGGTCTCTCATAGCCCTCTGTTATATGTCATACGTCACACGTCATACGTCATATATTACATGATAGAAGGATCCTTCGGGGTCATTCCCTAGTGCAGTGTAGTGGACCTTTGGACTCCATGTCCCATATGTCCAGTTTGCAGATTTTCTGCCGGGATTGTACTAGGGGCATAAAAGTGACATGATTGTAAAATGATCCAAAACGTAAAAGTAAAATAATAATATGTAATTTGATATAAAGTAAAATGATGAAATGTAATATGCCATAATGTAACATGTAAAGGCTTAATATGTAAAAGTGTAGTATGTAAAATTATAATATGCAAAAGTGTAACATGTAATGGCATAATGTCACATGACATTATGTAAGATGACATAATATTTAAAACCCTAATGTGAAAGTATGACATGGAAGCCATAATGTAACATGACATAATATGTAAAACGTATAATGAATAAAAGTCTAATATGTAAAAAGCCTAAGTGTAACAAGTAGAATTGTAAAACAATACGATTCTGTCAAACGAAGGACTTAAAAATACGAAAAGTAACATGAAAATGAATAGTTATATGAGAAAAGGACCTAAACGAAAGGAAGTGAAAAGGTTGGGGTAAAAAGGTAATTTATCCAAATCATAAGTCAAAATGGGTCATAATGATGAAAATGATCTGGAAATGTAAAAAGTATAGTGAAAGTGAAAAAATAAATGAAAAATGACTCATATGAAAGAAAATATAAAGTTAAGGACCAAAATGTAATTTATCATAAAATAATTAGTCGTGAGACTAATTGGTAAATTATAAGCAAAGAAGCGATCAAATGTGAAAGTATAGTAAGTAAACGACAAAAGTATAAGTGAACGTTAAATGAAGGACCAAATTGTAATTTGACAGAAGTAGGGGCAAAGACGTAATTAAGTGTAAAAGTACACTAATAAGTGACATGTAAATGAAAAGTGAAATTAAAATGACAAACATGTAAAGAATCCAAAGTGCAGGGTCTAAAATGTAATTTGACGTAAAAGTGACAATGTAAGGACTAATATGTAAATTGTAAGCTAAAGAGTGAATTAAATTTTGAAACTAAGTTAACTAGTGGCAATTCTGCAAATAAAGCCAAAAGAAGGGCAGAATGTAATTTGCCCTAAAATTGATAACATTGGGACTAAATGGTAATTTGTATATGAAATGATATGTTAAATGAATAAAAATGATAAAATGAGTGATTAGTGGATTTAAATGCAAAATAAAGACTTAATATGAACTAATATGTAAAAACGGACATGAAAGTAATACGTCGGGGACTAAAATGTAATTTACATGTCAAATGTTTGAGAAGTGTTAAAATAATAGCAAAACATAGTAATATGCGATT
This sequence comes from Excoecaria cochinchinensis, assembly GCA_947683425.1. Lineage (NCBI taxonomy): Eukaryota > Viridiplantae > Streptophyta > Magnoliopsida > Malpighiales > Euphorbiaceae > Excoecaria > Excoecaria cochinchinensis. The sequence continues at coordinate 13,214,866 of CANTUQ010000098.1, forward strand.
AAACGTATAAAGTGATAGTTATATGAGTGAAGTAATAAACTAATAAGGATTAAAATGGAAGTTTGAAGATTGCACGGCAATTTAGATGCCATTAAGTGAATAAGAGTGATATTTGTAAATAAATGCAAACGGAGTAGGAAAATAGTGATTTAGTTAAATGGTTGAGTAATTTGATAAGTATTGAACCAGTAGGGATTAAATGGTAATTTGCCAATAAGAAGGGCAAATAAAGGATTAAAGTGTAAAATAGCACTAAGTAAAGTGTTAGTGAGTGATTTAAATGTAACTAGAGAATTGATTAAGAATAGAATGTTTTATGCATGTGTATGTAAGCATAAGTTAGCATTGGAAATTGTTAGATTCGTAATCACCACTGAGCATATTTTATGCTCGGACACGTAGTTTTTTTGACTTCGTATAGGTACCAAGAAAGGCGTCTGTGGAGCAAACACACCACCAGCCTCGAGACCAGATTAGAACATGGGAGTGAAGATAAGAATGTTATATGTATTGTCATTAGAATATATGTAAATACTTATTGTTTTGAAATAGTTAAATGTAATGAGGAATATTTTTGTATTGGATTAGTTACATGGATTAGGATATTGAACTTGTAATAAGTTATAATTGTTATGTCCTTGTCACACCCCGAATTCCCCCTGGTAGCTTGAGCCATATTTGCATATGTGTCTGTGTATGTGCTGGCATGTGTTATGGTATTTTTGGATTAATCGCATGAATTGTGGGTTTTGATAGAATGTAGTGTCATGCATGGGTGTTGGGTGTGAGTGGTCAAGTCCCACCAATCATAGGATGGCATGTGGCTAGGGTTTTAAGGAGTGGGTATAAATAGAATGAGAGAGAAGAAAGGGCAACCATTTTACTACCTCATTGCCGTTCTCCTCCTCCTCTTTATCCCTTCTTCCTCTTTTCTCTTCAAGAAAGTGTGCCCTAGTGTGAATCCAAGTGGTTTGGTGGAAATTGATCATCTCGCAAGTTTCATTTGGGTAAGTAGCTGAGTCTTCTTCTTCTTCTTCTTTCTCTTGGTTAGTTAGAACTTATTTTTAACTTAGGATTTTTGTGCATTGTGTGATTTCGTGGGTTTCTGGTGTAGAAGCGCCTACTCATGATCCCAAGGGGAAAGAGAAGGCCAGTGGGAGTGGAACTTGCAGCTAAGAGCGTAGGAATTGCAGGTTTGGGAATTTTCTGCATTTTCTGTGTTCTTGTTGTGGTTGAACGATTTGCTGGAAATCTGATGATTTTGGTGATGCATGTTGGAATAAATGTGATGAGTTTTGTTTGATTAAGTTATAATGCATGAATATTGAACTATGAGAGCAGATTTGAGTTAAATGGATTTGTTGTGATTTTTCTGGGCTGCTGCTGTCATAATCCTGAGTTTTGGTTGGCTCTTGAATTGATTTTATTGAAGGCGTAAATATGCGTTTGTGCTGTTATTGTGTTGGGATATGCTGATCTCAGGTAAGTTGTTGTTGGAAATTGGTTTTTGAGGTTTTGGGCAAGTTTTGAAATGCAAGGAGTTCTGCAGATTTAGAACGCAGAATCTGTGTATCCAAGTCCCAATCGAATTAACATCTTCCGATCGGACATGCCTAAAGTACACAACACTCGCCTGTCGATTGCAAGATGGGAAGTTCTCGATCAGGAAATGGAAAGCACGATTCGTGCTTTTGCTGGGAGCCAGGTCATAAGACGTTCTGAGGAGCACGACTCGTGACATGGTGGAGAGAGGTGACACGAGTCGTGCCAATTTTGCACCAGTCGTGTCCCCTGCTCCCCTTTTCAGTCGTTTGCTTTTCCTCCCGATCAGCTCTCAGCCCTCAATCATCCGTGCGGTTGGGTGCGTAATTGCCGAATGGAGTGGGAGATCCGATCGAAACCTACCGCCTACGGAACGCGATACGATTCGTACGGGCTGAAGCCAAGTCACGAGTCGTGCTTCACAAGCACGACTCGCGACAGGGCTTAGAGCCTCAGCACGAGTCGTGTTGTACAAGCACGACTCGTGCTCCTGGTTCCTCTCGCGCAATCGGCATTTCGGCTTTGTTGGAACGTCGACACGAGTCATGTCGATCCTTCACAACTCGTGTCCTCGCCTTCCTCTTGCGATTGGCCTTTGGTCACTATCACAAGCGCAACTCTTGTCGTAATCGCGACAGTGAACCTCCTCTCGCTCTGTTTGTTTTGAAATTCCCCTGTTTTGTTTAAAAGGAATTTTTTATCTCCTCTGCATGAATTTTACTACTGTGTGATATATATGTCATGCTTCTAGATGAATAATGCTATAATTACTTCATGATAAATTATATGTTATGTTTTGGGACATGACTTGCTTTATGCATGACTTGCAAGAGTCAGTCTAGTGGATAGTTAGGTATGCCTAATAGAGTTATTTAGCTGCAGCCCTCTATTCTGTTTGGACCCTAATCAGGTCCCTCGTTTGGTTCCTCGCGAACCTCATTGTGTTGGATCTTGTTTAAGATCCCCTCAGGAAAATGTTTTTGAAAGTAAAATGTGATGTTACTTTTCGATTCGTACCCGTAAGGTACCGCCATGCGTTCGATTTGTACTCGTAAGGTACCGCCATGTGTTCGTTCGTTATCCACTATTGTGAGTCAGCAAGTGTATTTGTCTGTTTTGTTATGATTATGAGAATGCGAACATCCGATCGGTATTGACTATCAGAATGTGAAGCAATATGTATATGAATGTGTTTATGGACTTACAAATGCTATAAATGTGATTCAGTTATGATTATATTATATGATTATCAGCTTATGCCATATGTATGCATTTTGCTTTGACGACTACTGTGAGTGGCCGTCCATATTATTGTTGTGTTTTTTCCACTAAGCGTTATCGCTTAACACGGGTATTTTATCCGTGCAGGTGTGGAAGGTGATTAGCTTTTTGGGAGAGTCGCCGCAGTCAAGCCAACATAGAGGTTGATGTTAGGACTTAGCATTTTGTCTTATGATTAGTTTTGGTTATAGTGAACTCTCTATGTATTTATTCTTTTGTTTAGCTTCCGCTTTGTAATTTTGAAAGATGTAATTCTTTTTGTAATATTAGAACTGTTTTGTAATGAATATTATTATTGCACCTATGAATGTTTGATCATATTGTTTAAAAGTTTTATTTCTGATGTATTTTTGTATGTATGATTTATGTTTATTATTTGATCTGTTTGGTGACACCCTGACTCATACGGCTTCTCACTCCCTTGTGGATGGGTTCGCCTATGTATGGGTAGGGGGTGTTATAGTTTTTGGTATCAGAGCCCCAGTTTAGACATTTTCTGGGTGTTGTTGTGCATAGGTATGTGTTTAGGATTGTGTTGGTTGATGCGGTTGTCTTTGTGTTTTGTTCTAGATGTCTTCAGATTCGGTGCGTGGGTCGCTTGAGGGGTCCGCCGAGAGCGTGAATCCTCGAGCAGTGGATCCTTCTGTGTCCTTGTCGGCTCAACTAGCAAGGGTACAACCTGAGGCTGCAGCCGTTCCCTTTGAGACCATGCTGAAGATTTCACAGGATATGGCTAGAGTCTTAGAGAGGGTGACTGCCCCTAGAGCCGCTATTGAGAGTATGAGGAAAGTTGGTGTAGAGGACTTTTATGGGACTGGATTGGATGAGTCAGAGAATGCTGAGAAATGGATTGAGAAGATAGAACGAGTTTTTGATGAAATTCGGTGCCCTCTTGAGAGGCAGGTAGAGTGTGTGGTTGCATTGCTTTAGGGATCCGCTTACGATTGGCGAAAATTGGTTCGTAGGCATCCCCAGTTTCCTGACCCTGTTACTTGGGAGTTCTTTGAGAGGGAGTTCACCAGAAAGTATGTAACTCAGACTTATAAGGATGCAAAATGGGCACAGTTTTTGAGTTTGAAACAGAGAGCCATGTCAGTATCAAAGTTTGAGAAAGAGTTCAACCGGCTTGCGAAGTATGCTCCATAGGGTGTTTTGATAGAGGAGTTTAGATGTCGGCACTTTGAGGCTGGGTTGAATGAGTCGTTGAGAGCCATGCTTATTTCTCTGGGTATTGAGTATTATCAGATTGTTCAGGCAGCAGTGCGGGCTGAGAGATTAGAGTCAGTGTTGAGAGAGAGGGCTCAGAGAAGGAATCCCTCTTGCTTAGGATCGTTATCATCCTCGTCCTCGGGTAAGAGGTCTAGGAACCCGCAGGATGATTCATCTGCAGGACTGGCTTCAAGAGGCAGGAGACAGGTTCAGCTATGAGTTTGAGTTCTAGTAGAGGTGGATCAGGTAATAGGACTAAGGTGTTGCCCGAATGTTCTCATTGCAGCAAGCGCTATAGGGGTGAGTGCAGGTGGCTCACAGGTGGCTATTTTAAATGTGGGAGCACAGATCATCATTTGGCTCGCTATCCTAGATTGGGTGAGGCTTCTGGTGATCAGTGCGAGGCTAGTAGAGTTGGTTCGAATGCACTAAAATCTGGTCGGGCTAGGAGCAGAGGTAGAGGTCGAGGCGGTCGGCCTAGTGGGGGATCTCTATCTGAGTCAGTTGATCGTCCCATGGCAGTTTCAGCTAGGGCATATGCTATAAGAGCTCGTGATGAGCAGGACGCCCCAGATGTGATAGCAGGTGAGTTCCTACTCTTTGACACTGAGATTTATGCTCTAATTGACCCTGGTTCCACACACTCATATTTGTGCACGGACAAGTTATTTGATAGATTGCATGATGTTGATCAGTTAGACTATGAGGTTTGTGTGACCAGTCCTTTAGGGCATAGTGTCAATGTGAGTAGAGTGTATAGGAATTGTCCTCTTCTGATTCAAGGTGTTGAGTTTTCTGCTGATTTGATCGAGTTGCCTTTTCAGGAGTTTGATTTGATCTTGGGTATGGATTGGCTTAGTAAGCATCAGGCAGTGGTTGATTATCATAGGAAAGTGGTTGTGTTGCGAAATCGGGATCAGTCTCCAGTGATTGTTAAAGGTTTGGGTTCAGGTACCTTCAGTAATGTGATTTCTGCCATGCAAGCCAAGAGATTTATAAGGAAATGTTGTGAGACATTTTTAGCTATGGTGTTGGATTCCAAGCATGATCAGGTGAGGATTAAGGATATCCCAGTTGTTAGGGAGTTTGGTGATGTGTTTCCGAGCGAGTTACCTAGTTTGCCTCCTGAGAGAGAAATTGAGTTGTCCATAGAGATAGTGCTGGGAACTATTCCCATTTCGAAAGCACCTTATCGAATGGCTCCTGTAGAGTTGAGAGAGCTCAAAACTCAGCTACAAGAGTAATTATATAAGGGGTTTATTAGACCCAGCATATCTCCATGGGGAGCTCCGGTTTTGTTCGTCAAGAAGAAGGATGGCTCTTTGAGGATGTGTATCGACTATAGGCAGATTAATAAGGTAACAGTAAAGAACAAGTATCCCCTGCCTACAGTCGAGGACTTGTTTGATCAGCTTAGAGGTGAGGGTATCTTTTCAAAGATTGATCTTCGGTCGGGTTACTATCAGCTTCGGGTTAAGGATGCATATGTGGTTAAGACTGCCTTTCGGACGCGATATGGACATTATGAGTTCCTTGTGATGCCGTTCGGTTTGACTAATGCACGTGCAGCTTTTATGGATTTGATGAACCGAGTGTTTAGGCCATATCTCGACCGATTTGTGGTAGTATTTATTGATGACATTTTGGTTTACTCGAGGGATGAGAGTGAGCATGAGGAGCATCTTCGGTTAGTGCTACAAGTTTTGAGGGAACACCGTTTGTTTGCAAAGCTTAGCAAGTGTGATTTTTGGCTTTGAGAGGTGTCTTTCTTGGGTTATATTGTATCGGCTAAGGGTATTCAAGTGGATCCGGCTAAGATTGAGGCGATTGTGGATTGGAAAGTGCCTAGAAATGTCACAGAAGTGAGAAGTTTTCTCGGTTTGGCAAGGTATTACCGCTGGTTTGTGAAGAGTTTTTCAGTCATTGCTGCTCCTACAACGAGATTATTGAGGAAAGGAATCAGATTTGAGTGGTCGGATAAGTGCCAGGCTTGTTTTGAGAAGCTGAAGAGGTTGTTAGTTGAAGCTCCTATACTTAATCAGCCCCGATCGGGTACGGAGTTTGTAATGTACAGTGATGCATCAGGTGTCAGGCTCGGTTGTGTGTTGATGCAAGAAGGGAAAGTTGTGGCTTATGCGTCTCGTCAATTGAATCCTCATGAGAAGAATTATCCGATGCATGATTTAGAGTTGGCAGCTTTGATCTTTGCATTGAAGATTTGGCGACATTATCTGTATGGGGAGAAGTGTAGGATTTTCACAGGTCATAAAAGTTTGAAGTACCTCCTCACACAGAAGGAATTGAATATGAAACAATGCCGATGGTTAGAATTATTCAAGGATTACGACTGTATTATGGATTACCATCCGGGTAAGTCTAATGTGGTTGCAGATGCTTTGAGTCGAAAGTCGGTTTCTGCTTTATTTTTGCGATGGTTCGGATGGAGATTTGATTCCGATGGGGATTTAGTTGCCTAATTGAGAGTGCAGCCGACCTTGAGACAGTTGATTGTGGATGCTCAGAAAGATGATGTAAGATTGCAGCGAGTGTTCCAGGACGTCCGATCGAGTACGCAGTCGGAGTTCTCAGTTTTGGATGGGATGCTTATGTATAGGAATCGTTTATGTGTGCCCGAGAGTGCTAAGTTAAGGAAGAAGCTTTTGAGTGAGGCACACACTACGGCTTTTACTATACATCCTGATAGTGAGAAAATGTATCGGGATATGAAGCAGTTCTACTGGTGGTCCGAAATGAAGAAAGACATTGTTGAGTTCGTGGCGAGGTGTTTGATTTGTCAGCAGGTAAAGGCTGAGCATCAAGTCCCTTCGGGATTGCTCACTCCTTTATCCATTCCTCAGTGGAAATGGGATGACATCACCATGGATTTTGTATCGGGTTTTCCAGTGACTCAAAAGAAGCATGATTCGGTTTGGGTGATTGTGGATCGGCTTACAAAGTCAGCTCATTTTCTGCCGGTTAGAGTGAGTTATTCCATGGATAAGTTGGCCAGTATTTATGTGGATGAGGTGGTCCAATTGCATGGAGTGTTGTTGTTTATAGTGTCGGATCGTGATCCAAGGTTCACATCTAAGTTTTGGAAAGAGTTGCAGCGAGCCTTGGGTACTAAGTTGAATTTTAGCATGGCATTTCATCCTCAGACAGATGGTCAGTCTGAGCGGGTGATCCAGATTTTAGAGGATATGCTTAGGGCTTGTGCTTTGAATTTCTCTGGCAGTTGGGATAAGTATGTGCAGCTTATGGAGTTTGCCTACAATAATAGTTATCAGTCGAGCATTGGGATGTCACCGTTTGAGCCTTTGTACGGTCGGCCATGTAGGACTCCAGTCTGTTGGACAGAGTTGACCGAGTATTCTTTTGTGGGGCCAGAAATGATCAGAGATATCGAGGAGAAGATCAGAGTTGTGCAGCGAAATCTGAAAGTGGCTAAGGATAGACAGAGGTCTTATGCCAATCTGAAGAGAAAGGATATTCGATTTGACATTGGGGACAAATTTTTCCTTAAGGTTTCACCTTGGAGAAAAGTGTTTCGAGTCAGCAAGAAGGGTAAACTTAGTCCTAGGTTCATCGGGCCTTATGAGGTTTTGGAGAGAGTTGGTCTGGTAGCCTATTGGTTGGCTTTACCGATGGATTTGGCTAAGATGCATGACATTTTCTGTCACACCCCATAAGTGGCCTAATCGGAAATTGGTAATTTTAATTGGATAATTTAGGACAATTGGGTAATTTATAAGAAAAAGAGGATTATATTGCAAGAATTAAATGTTTCTTAATTGGCAGATTTTATTCTGGTGAGTAAAGTGTAATTTATCAAGGATTATTTGGTAAAAGAGGATTAAGTGGATTGTGAAGCCGTGCATGTGTGCCAAGTGGAGAGTGAGTGTGTGTGTACGTGGGTGAGAGAAAAGAAAGGGTCTGAATGTTTTAGTTTCTGGAAACTAAACACATGAAGTTTTTCTCTTTTGCTCTCTCTCACGTAAAACCACTCCTCTTCCCTTGTGTTTCTGTTCTTTTTTTTCGGTTTGCATGAGTTGTTCATCCATTTGTTTTTGAGCTACGGTTTTGAGTATTGAAGATCAAGAGGTAAGTAAATGAGTTGCTGTGACTGAACTTCTCCTTTTGTCTTTCTCTGTTACGGATGGTTTGGGTATGAAGTTTTGGTTTTTGGTTATTTGAATTCTTGGTTTTGTTTTGTGGGTTCTTGATATCTGCTGAAGATAAGAGGAAAGAGAAGGGAAAAGATAAAGTGGTTGATTGAAGAAGGATACAGTGGGCATTTTTGGGACTTCATTCAGGTTTGGGAGTGTCTGCCTTTCTCAATTTTGGATCCTATTTGTGTTAGTTGTTAAAGTTATTTGTTTGATTCTGTCAATGCATATGCATGAGAAATATAATGTGTATACCTGATTCCTGTGGAAAAGAAGGATGTTAGATATGTAAATGAGATGAACATGCATGGTTTTGAATGTGAAATTCTGGGTTGTTGGTGACTCTCTGTTTATTACTGTGAATATATGAAAATGTAAAAATATGAGTGAACTTACTGTAAATGTGCTCAGAAGACTTAAAGGTACGTATTTGCATAATTATTGCATGAAAAATGGATTTAGACAAACTGGGGGTTGAGTTTTGGTTGTACTCTGTTTTCACGATTTTCTGGGTTTTGATGTTTTCTGGAAATTCTGAACTTTAGTTTTGAGAAGAAGAAGAGTGTGAGAAGAAGATCACGAGACGTGATGGAGCGTCACGCCGTGACCCTCTTCCCTGAGGAAGGTCACGCGACGTGATGGGGCATCACGCCGTGATCCCCTTCCCCTGGCGAAGTCGCGACGTGATGGAGCATCACGCCTCGCGACCTCGCCTGTTTTCCCTGCGTGTCACGAGATAGGTTTCGTGACCTTTCTCTTCCTCTCCTCTCAGGCGTCACGAGACGTGACTGATGGTCACGCCGTGACTGCCTTGTTCTTCGGCGTGGCACTTGCGAGAAACCAGCGTCACGAGACGTGACGAATGGTCACGGCGTGACCGGCCTCTACCTGCTGCCTTGTTTTCCAAAATTGAAGTTTTAACTTCTGTTTTTCAAGAATTTTTGCATTACATGACAAAGTTTGGATTTAAAATCTGAATTGTAATTAATAATTGTTTAATATTGAGTTGTATACCTTGTTAAATAATTAATGCACATAATTTATTAGTTTATACTTTATATGAACATAACTTGACTTGAATGAGAATTATTTGTACTTCTGCCTCTAATAATTGATACTGGATATACATTTAAATGTTTCTGATTTTGATCTAGACACATGTACACGTGAAATATGTATTTGCATTTAGTGTATTTAATACGGATATTGGTGTTTGAATTGTTGAGTTGTGTTTTAAGCCTGAATAGTCATAGTAGTGGATAAGTAAGCGCTTACTTAGGTCAGTGTGTGTGTGCAGCTGCTATATGATAAAACGCTATACGTGGGTCCGTTTGGATCCTTGTTTCGATCCTGTATGGGTCTATATGGATTTAAATGCGAGGCTTCGGTCTCTATATGAAAAATACATGTTTGAGACTCATGTCTCTATATGCTTGGGATACTGTGTCCTATCAGTATCCAATTGACCGCATCCACTTCTAGAGAGTATTTTTAGACTAATCAGGCTATTTGTTGAAATGTGTTGCATATGTTGAGATGTATTTCTGGACATGATTACAAGTATATAATGTATATGAATTCTTGCATAGCTTTATATCACACCTTGAATCTGTTTACTTGAAATGATGAGTATTATGAATTGAATACTAAATTGCTTGTAATGTATATATATTTATGCATGTCAAGTAAGAAATTTAGAGACATGTTTACATGTGATTTGATGCCTTGCTTTTGAATCATTAGTTTATTATTGTGTAAATATTGTATATGCATATTGTATGTCTGTTTTGTTTCTCCCCACTAAGCGTTATCGCTTAGCACGGGCTCTTTTCCCGTGCAGGTGGCGAGTTTGGATTTGGAGTCAGATATCTGCAGGTCGGCCACTAGAAGTCTTTTTGAATGAAGTTATTTGAAGTCTTCCGCTGTAATTTTTGTATATGGCTTGTGTATAGCAAAGTAAATCTTTTGTAAAGGAACAAATATTATTTTTGTATATGTATTTGCTTACGAGCCTCTTTTTGTAAAACGATATTGATATATGTTATATGTAAACAGGATTTTACTATTAAATGATTAAAAGTTTCTTTATATTTCATATGGTTTTTGTTTAAACATGTGTATATGGATTCATTTATATGTGTTTGCCCGCGTGGCACTCCGGCATCCTTCCAACGAGGATGGCGGGGTGTTACATTTTCCATGTTTTCATGCTTCATCAGTACTGATCGGATCCGTCGCATGTGTTATCGGTTCAGGAGATTTGGATTCAGTCAAATTATTCTTATGATGAGAAACCGAAAGCTATCATCGCTCGGAAAGTGAGACAATTAAGGAATAACCAATTTCCTCTGGTTAAGGTTCTTTGGCAACACCACGGGGTAGAGGAAGCTACTTGGGAACCAGAGGCGACGATGAGGATTCAGTATCCACAGTTGTTTAGTTCAGGTGAGAATTTCGAGGATGAAATTCTTATTTAGTAAGGGAGAGTTGTCACACCCTGAATTCCCCCTAGTAGATTGAGCCATGTTTGCATATGTGTCTGTGTATGTGTTGGCATGTGTTATGGTATTTTTGGATTAATCGCATGAATTGTGGGTTTTGATAGAGTGTAGTGTCATGCATGGGTGTTGGATGTGAGTGGTCAAGTCCCACCAATCATAGGATGGCATGTGGCTAGGGTTTTAGGGAGTGTGTATAAATAGAAGGAGAGAGAAGAAAGGGCAGCCATTTTGCTGCCTTATTGCTGTTCTCCTCCTCCTCTTTATCCCTTCTTCCTCTTTTCTCTTCAAGAAAGTGTGCCCTAGTGTGAATCCAAGTGGTTTGGTGGAAATTGATCATCTCGCAAGTTTCATTTGGGTAAGTAGCTGAGTCTTCTTCTTCTTCTTATTCTTCTTTCTCTTGGTCTATTAGAACGTATTTTTAACTTAGGGCTTTTATGCATTGTGTGATTTCTTGGGTTTCCAGTGTAGAAGCGCCTACTCATGATCCCAAGGGGAAAGAGAAGGCCAGTGGGAGTGGAACTTGTAACTAGGAGCGTAGGAATTGCAGATTTGGGAATTTTCTGCATTTTTTGTGTTCTTGTTGTGGTTGAACGATTTGCTGGAAATCTGATGATTTTGGTGATGCATGTTGGAATAAATGTGATGAGTTTTGTCTGATTAAGTTATAATGCATGAATATTGAACTATGAGAGCAGATTTGAGTTAAATGGATTTGTTGTGATTTTTCTGGGTTGTTGCTGTCATAATCCTGAATTTTGGTTGGTTCTTGAATTGATTCTATTGAATGCGTAAATATGTATTTGTGCTGTTGTTGTGTTGGGATATGCCGATCTCAGGTAAGTTGCTGTTGGAAATTGGTTTTTGAGGTTTTGGGCAAGTTTTGAAACGCAAGGAGTTCTGCAGATTAAAATGCAGAATCTGCGTATCCAAGTCCCGATCAAATTAACATCTTTCGATCGGACATGCCTAGAGTACACAACACTCGGCTGTCGATTGCAAGATGGGAAGTTCTCGATCAGGAAATGGAAAGCACAATTCGTGCTTTTGTTGGGAGCCAGGTCATGGGACGTGTTGAGGAGCACGACTCGTGACATGGTGAAGAGAGGTGACATGAGTCGTGCCAATTTTGCACGAGTCGTGTCCCCTGCTCCCCTTTTCAGTCGTTCGCTTTTCCTCCCGATCGGCTCTCAGCCCTCAATCATTCGTGCGGTTGGGTGCCTAATTGCCAAATGGAGTGGGAGATCCAATCGGAGTCTACCACCGACGGAACGCGATAAGATTCGTACGGGCTGAAGCCAAGTCACGGGTCGTGCTTCACAAGCATGACTCGCGATAGGGCTTGGAGCCTCAGCATGAGCCATGCTATACAAGCACGACTCGTGCTCCTGGTTCCTCTCGCGCAATCGGCATTTCGGCTTTGTTGGAACGTCGACACGAGTCATGTCGATCCTTCACGACTCGTGTCCTCGCCTTCCTCTTGCGATTGGTTTTTGGTCACTGTCACAAGCGCGACTCTTGTTGTGATCGCGACAGTGAACCTCTGCTCGGCCTGTTTATTTTGAAATTGCCCTATTTTGTCTAAAATGAATTTCTTATCTCCTCTGCATGAATTTTACTATTGTGTGATATATATGTCATGCTTCTAGATTAATAATGCTATAATTACTTCATGATAAATTATATCCTATGTTTTGGGACATGACTTGCTTTATGCATGACCTGCGAGAGTCAGTCTAGTGGATAGTTAGGCATGCTAAATAAAGTTCTTTAGCTGCAGCCCTCTATTCCGTTCGGACCTTGATTAGGTCCCCATTTGGTTCCTCTCGAACCTCAATGTGTTGGATCTTGTTTAAGATCCCCTCAGTAAAATGTTTTTGAAAGTAAAATGTGATGTTGCTTTTTGATTCGTACCCGTAGGGTACCGCCGTGCATTCGATTCGTACCCGTAAGGTACCGCCATATGTTCTCTCATTATCCACTATTGTGAGTCAGCAGGTGTATTTGTCTGTTTTGTTATGATTATGAGAATGTGAACATCCGATCGGTTATGACTATCAGAATGTGAAGCAATATACATATGAATGTGTTTATGGACTTACAAATGCTATAAATGTGATTCAGTTATGATTATATTATATGATTATCAGCTTATGCCATATGTATGCGTTTTGCTTTGACGACTACTATGAGTGGCCGTCCATATTATTGTTGTGTTTTTCCCACTAAGCGTTATCGCTTAGCACGGGTATTTTATCCGTGCAGGTGCGGAAGGTGATTAGCTTTTTGGGAGAGTCACCGCAGTCAAGCCAACACAGAGGTTGATGTTAGGACTTAGCATTTTGTCTTATGATTATTTTTAGTTATAGTGAACTCTCTATGTATTTATTCTTTTATTCAGCTTCCGCTTTGTAATTTTGAAAGATGTAATTCTTTTAGTAATATCAGAACCGTTTTGTAATGAATATTATTATTGCACCTATGAATGTTTGATCATATTTTTTAAAAGTTTTAATTCCGCTGTATTTTTGTATGTATGATTTATGTTTATTATTTGATCTGTTTGGTGACACCCTGACTCATACGGCTTCTCACTCTCTTGTGAGTGTTATAGCCCCTGAGTTGGGCTGTGTTTTGGTTGAATTGCAGGTTTTGGGTAGTTAAATTATAGATGTTATGATGCCCAATCTTGATCAAATAAATAGTGTTAGTAGCATGTATATGTAAGAGTTTAGTATTGATGCATATGTAACACTTTGGTATTGAATATGTATTAAGTATTATGATTAATATTATAGACTATCAAATGACATGATAAGTTAAAAGAAAAAGAAAAAAAATTACCGCATTTGTCATAAGCATCGATCAGACTTTAGTGCAGTGGCATCCGATATTCGTACCAATTGCGGGTAGCGGGCGTCACATAACCTACCATATCTTCTTCCTTAAACCATTCGGCCACCTTTAGGTTTTTTCTCTACCATTTTATTCTTCATCCATTTATTACTTATTCCACTAAATTAAGCCCTAATTCACATGTCTATACCCTTTAATTTCACTTATTCACAATGTATACTATAAATATACCTAAATATACTATTATGTCTCATTATGACCAATACTTACAATTGGTTTTCTTTCACTTTAATCATTCTAATTTGCATATTTATCCCCCTTAAACTCATTTATCACTTCAATTCCAATTAAACATACAATTCACACATATTCACCATATAAACATAATGTAAAACCCTAATTTTCAAATGAAAATACTTAGATTATGTAACCGCAAACCTCATATCCTTGCTCTAGCCTTCGATAACTTCCTTTTTCCTTGTTCTTAACCTTTGAATGCCCTTTTTTCTCTTGATTCTCCTTAGTGGCCGAAAATACAAAGCAATAAAACATCCATCAATTTCCTTCTTTTATCAAATATAAATTCATAAACATACTCTACACATCCTAATCTATCATCTACAACCAATAAATCAATTTAAGACAACCTATTCCTCTTACCTCAATTTAAAGACATAAACTTAGATCCTTACTTTTAATCCACCAAATGGATATTAGGGGCTGCTATACTCTTATAGAGGGGCTGAATTACACTTAAGATGTATGAATTTAGAAAGACATTGAGCATGATTTGAAGAAATTGAGAGAAGAGGGAGATGAAGGGATTTCGGCCAATCTAAGGGAGAGAAGGAGCTAAAGGGATAAGGATTATTCACAACAAATCTGCATCCTTATTTCTTTTATAGTGAACCAAAATGGTTGAGCCTTAATCCAACCAATGTTCTAACCTATAAAGCCTAATTTGTAATTTTAAGCCCATTATGCAAATTTTCTATGGTTTTCTCACTTACCAATTCTAATTCATCCCAAATTTGATTTCATAATTCATAACATGTGAAAACTAGATTGTATACAAAATTTCAACTCAATCAGAGTCCATTTTCGGTCTGGTTCAATCAAATCTGTCCGATTCAATAATTTTCAGTATTACCGAAAAACTACCTTCTTATTGTCAATAAATTCTAAATATTATTTATAGTCCATTTGGAATTTTTGATAAATTTTGGAAATCATTTACTATTTTTAAAGTCTCGGTCAAACCTCCAGTTAATTTGAGTACTATTTAAACCGAAATCGAAACTTTTTCCTTACTTTTTAAGTTCAATTCCTCGTAAAAATGACTTCATAATTTTTAAAATATATTCATTAGATTCCAAAAGTATTTTTGGGTCAATCGAAAACCATTTCTCACTCTAATAATTATTTATTAGTCCGATAATTTAATTTTTCAATGTCATCATAAAATAAATTTTTCATTAGCATATGATTCTAATCATCAATACGAGCACGGCTATATTTTCAGATTATTTTTCTGAGATACGTAGCATTTTTTACGGTCCAGTCAAATTCTCAGTCAAACTAATTATTGTTTGAACCGAAGCCGTGACTTTTTTATTATTTTCAACTTTTAAGGACCCATTTGACCTCAAATCTACTCCAAATTTTAACCTCGGACTCATCGTGGGTTATATTTTTTGACAGTCAAATAAAATATTTTTCGCCTCCGGGTGTACTTTTTGCCTCGAAGCATTATTTACTATCGGAAAATACTATTCACGACTAATCCGGTAATGAGGCCATCACACATACACTGTCATCCTCAAGATGTGAATTGAACAGAACCTAAATTCTTGACAAAGGCATCTTAATCCCTTATTACATGGTCCATTGTTCCTAAATCTCTCATCCACAAAGGATGAAATTCAGAACTGGATACACAAATTTCATTCACTCCTGAGTTATAATAGGGTATCTGTTTGGGCACAATGTAGTCTCTTTCATAGCATCCTTTCTGTTGGTAATTGAAACATTTCACTCTTGAAACATCAACCTTCTTTTTGCCTTTAGACCTATTGTGATTTTGTTTTTCCTTTTGCTTTTTAAGCTCTCAAGCCTTTTCCTTATCCCTATTTTTGAAGCTTCTTCTCTTATTCTGGCTAAAATTCTTTCCACTAGAATGAGAATATGCCATAGGTACTTCAGTGTTGACCTTTATCGCTGGCAAACAGTCCCCTTCAAACTCCAAATGACAACCGACATCCACAAATATCTTAATGCTTTTCCATATGAGTTAGTTACATCTTTATATGCTCTCAAATTTTTGGTAAGGAACGGATAACAACTTGAACCTACTGCTCGTCAATCAACTTATGACCATACTTACTAAACTCACTTATCATATTTTTCGTCTCTCTTAGATGTTTTCGCATCAAACAATCAGACTTCTTCTTGTAAGTATTAAATTTGATCACTAATGATCGAAATTTAGTTAGAGTCACACATCTGAACTTTTCCCTCAAAGCGATTCACATATTTATTGCATTTTGATACTTGTGAAATTACTTAGTGATATCATCATCTATTGCACTTACTTTTTTTTTCATGCCACATAGGCATTTCGGACCCACCTATGCTGGGTTGTAATGCCATTCTTAGGTTCATCCATAATCGAACTTAAGGGTTCTAGAGCCTCTTGCTCTTTAATGACATATGGGATCTTCATATTTCAGATTTCATAATTGTCATAATTCAGCTTAATATTTTTATTAAGTTCGCGACAATTGACTTGAAAGCAATATCCATTTGGATCCTCTGATTTCAAATGGAATAATGTTGCATATTTTTAAGGGAGATAATACAATACATTCTATTTAATATGTATATGAAATAACAACATAATAAAGTTTTCTATTAGACTCAAATTCGAAAAGACTTCTAACAGTATCCAATTACACTCTAAGTTCTAATGTCCAATCCTACAGGTTAAAATTTCATGCATAGTAAATCTGAATTATTAGATTATTAAGTTTTCAAACTTATAAGGGGAATTTTATTGGTATTATTTTATTAAGTCTCAACTTAATAAACATGCAATCATTTTACAGAAAAAATATTGCAAGATAATTAACAATTAAAATAAAAATATTTATGATAAAATTGAATACCAACATAATAAATAAACGCATTTATTCAATTAATAAATAAAATTCAATAATCTAAAAATAAGACACTCATGTCAAATACAATAGGAAACATAAATCCTAATTAATAAAAACTAAACGCTAATTCAAATTAATACTTATGTCAACTATTCTAAAAAGTCTAGATTTCCACAAAATTTTTTTTGACACTGGGACTGTTTCTTTGACCATGTTAACCAACTCATTTGATAAACCACTAGTTTGCTTAATCCATGGATAATGCACTCTACATCCACTTTTCAATGTCATCACAGATGTAGTGTTGCTGCTCAACACTCCCTTTTTGGCAACTCCAACCAAAAAGTGGATAATAGATTTTCTATAAAATCCATCTCTTATGAACTAGGTAGTTTCCAATGACTTTCTCAATTCTGGATGATATTCAAAGGAGTCAGTCAACACTTTAATCAAGACTCTATCATCACTTTTCCATACTTAAACCACTGAGCCAAATGCACTATTGCATTTGTTTTTACACATGTACTTTATGATGCGCTATTGTATCAATATTATTAGCTCGAATCTTTTTCCGATTTCTCATGTTACTTATTGATTGCACTCTTATATTTCTCAAAGCAACCCATGCTTAGTTTAAAGACGTTTAAGGAAGAACATGTGTCTTTATCAACATTTCTGCAACATATTACAAAAAAATTTATACACTCATGTATAAATACACATGACTGAAAAACATTTCAATCAATATTTAAGGACAGAATCTTAAAAATTTTTCAAAGTATTTTTCAAAATTATTAAAAAGGAGGAAACACATTTACAATTTTATTTTTAATTTTTGACAATTAAAAAATAAAAAATTTATTTTGTGGTCATTAAAAAATTTTGCAAAAATGACCAAAAAATCAGAAAAATTTTGAAAAAATAATCTATAAAAAACTGGAGTTGATTTGATGATCGAAAACCGCGCATGCGCCGACAAAGAGAGTTGGACGTGCCTATGCGTGTTTATGCGCCACCACGCTCGACTTCCACCCTATTGCCATGTGTCGACACTACAATATGCCATGTGGTGACATGTCACATTACACGTGTCAGCCTCTAATTGGTCCACATGATGCAATGTGGCAACAGGGTAACACGTCATATGCCATGTGGCATTCAACTTGGCACTATCCAGTTGGGCCACGAGCCATTAATGACACTTCACTTCGACACGTAGCACGACCACAGCTGTCCATATGTCACCCCCTTATTGGCCACTCGGCACCTATGTGGCACACAGGTGACACGTCACCGCCATGTGGCATGACCATTGTCATCCACATGGCGTGATTCTATTAGTCCATGTGTCAATAATGATGCATCATTATCGACATGTGTTTGCACGATTATGGGCCACTGCCCACACTCACGTGACTAACATGTGGCGGTGTATGCATGCCACACGATGCCTTTCTACCGGATTTAGGTGTCCAGATTTCAGATGGTGAGGGATTTTCAGGGTTTGTGATTCTAATTGTGAGGTTAAAATTTTCAAATCCCAACATCCAGTTTTGTGTTTTGAACACCCATGTTCATTATCTCGAATCGCAGTGTACACATACACAATATTCAAGCCAAAATATATACACATATATATTTTTATCACAAAATTTTGTATTTCATGCATCCTAAATCAATCAATTTTACACATAAAATTTTATATCTTATTTAGACACATGCCAGGTTGCAAAAATCATGGCTCTGATACTAATGAAAGGAAATATAAATAGGAGATAACATAAACTTACATATATTACCTACCACTTGTAGCGCAGAAACTTTAACAAAAATATTTACAAGGATCCTTTATTCATCACTGGCCTGACTTTTACCCATGTACGGGATAACAACAACTATTCCACGATTTAAATGCCTATTGGAGATAAAAGAGGGAAAGAGGAAAAACCAGTAGAGTTTCGGTATAGTAAAATCTATTCTATGTAATTCTGATTTTCCTTAGCCCTATTTATAGAGCCTTTCACTCTTAAATAAAAAAAACTGTGTAATAAAGGAAATAAATTATAAAAAGGGAAGTTACCCTTTTTATTTGATTTCAATTAAGGAAAAATCCTTAATTAAAAGATTTGATATGGAACCGTTTCCATATCAATATTATTTTCTTTTTGATATGGATCACTTCCATATCCAGATAATTTTCATATTGAAATGGATTCCTATCATGGGCGTATCCAGACTGTATCAGTAATCCCTATCAATTTTTTATTGGATAGAAGTGATTCAACTTCAAACTCGGATAAAATTCGTATGATTTAAAAAATTTAGGATTGAATATGATCCAAACTTAAAATTCAGAAAATTTGCCCAAAAGTACTTAAAATTCGATCCGATTCGAACCTGTGACCTGAATTTTTTCAATTAATTTTTTTGTCATATTTCTTTATAAATTATAGATTAATATTTATATATACACACACACTATACCATTTTGTTAATATTTTCCAATTTAATTTTTATATAAAAATTAAATTTAATTGAAACAAAAGATAAATATCTAATTGTTTAAATTTTGAGCAGTAAATAAAAGATTAAAAAAAAGGAACAAAAAAAAAATCAAATGGGAGTCGTTCAAAATTCAATACGACGTTATATATATATATATATATATATATATATATATATATATATATATATATAGCCATAATTCTAAATTTTTAGCTTCTCGATTTTTTCTTCTCTTCTTTATTGCTCATTCTGCCACCGTCTCTGTCGCTGTCGGCCTACTAGTTTTAGCACTAAAATGACATAATTTTACTAATATTTCGGTTGTTTCATTTTATTTATTTTTAGATATTGAAAATCAAATCAATAATACTGAATTTTTATTTTAAAACCGAACCAAATATATTAAATTATTTTTGGTCTGGTCCGATTTAATATTGTTCGATTTTATTTTTCTTCCAATTTTCAATTTTAATTATGACTCAAAATCCAGTTTGATTCTATCCGAAAATAAGTGACCAACCCAAAAACTAACTTTTAAAAAAGAGGTGACCCGAATCCGAACCAATTCGACCCCATTGCCAGGTCTATAAAAACTGTTTCCCATTTCCAATAAATGAACACATTTTCTGATTTTCTAAAATAGAAAACTATTTTTTATTTTTCAATAAATGAACTCATTTTTTAATTACTCTAGTTTTCTTAAAAAAACTGAACACTGAAACTAGAAAAATATTCACTGGAAGTAAATGCACCCCTAGATACTTTTTTAACTCTCTCTAAAATTGAAAAACTAGAATTCACAATTTCTATTTTCTATTTAGAAAAATAAGTTAATATAAACACATATTTTCCAATTTTTACATGAAAAAGTCCCTAATTTTTGTAAGTAAATAGCCCTATTTTTTTTATGTCATTTGCCTTTTCAAAATTTTGTCGGATTTTATCTTGTTAATCATGAGATTATATCATTCATTGCTTTATTTTCGAATCACATATATAGAAAAAATAATTATGTGACGCGCGGATGAACCCCCCCGACCCACCCTGGATGGCCCGCTTTGGGGACCCGAGAAACGGATATGAGGTTTATTTCAAACTCGTGAAGACTGGTCACTTCACAATAGAGAGGGGTGTCCCAAATCCATTGTTGGCGATAAACCTACGAGAGCTTCTATGTGGGAACTAAAAGGTAGGTATTATGGAGTCGCCATCCAATAGAATATTGAAAAATAAAATATAATCTCATGAAGCCTAAACCAGAGAGGGTTCGGGACATCACTCTTACTTATATCTTGGTTAAATGTTTATATAAATGAGTTTTTAGGATTAACTTTTTATCTCTTTTCTCACGAGGGTTATGCAAATAAATTAAACAGCACACTTAAGCATGTAAAGAAAGCTGTAAATATAATGAATTACAATAATCTTAGAAATAAAATAAAATTATCCTGCAAAAAGAAAGATAAACATACATAAAACAGGGAATTCATTTGGATCGGAACGTTGGTTCCCACATGCAAGTTTTACAAAAACAAAGAGGTCTTGGATGATTTTTAAGAAAATCGGGATGAATGATCCCATTTTTGAAAATAAGAACTCTTCCTTTGATATGTCGTTTCGGGATAGAAAATTTGGACATTGGTCCATTTTGTTTAGAAAAAGAATCCCATTTTTTGCTTGTATAAAACCTTTGATAACTTTTTATATTAACGTGTTTTTTTATCATTACAGTCTAAGATAAAAAGGCAGATAAAATAAAATCAAATATAAATTAGTAATTTTCCTTAGCTATTTATGCATCTCGTCTCCCAATCTCGGCTCGTGAGGAGCACACACATGTGAGGGTATTTTGGTCCACGAAAAACAAAATAAAAGAGGAAATTAGCATGAATATATTTAATAGAAAAACAAACACTTAAATAAAATACTTAAATAAATAAATAGCCATGTTTTGTAAAAATAAAATACGTAATAAAAATTAATAAATAACATAAAATAAACACAAGGAAATAAAATAAACTCTGCAACCTTATGTTAGAAAAACACGAATATGCATTAAAAGGAATTAAAGGGGCCAAAAGAAATGCCACGGACGGCAAAAGCAAAGGGACGGACGGGATTGACATAAGGGAGATAAGCAGGAGAAAGTGCGACGGACGGGAAGGAAATCGTGTGACGGGAGTCTGTCGATTTGTCTTCTCGTCTGTCACGCGCATAACACAAAAAACTCCATTAAAACAAGCTTTTTCAAACCATTTTCATACCAACCATTTACACCATGCATATTGAAGCCTAAAAACACATCAAAATAATTTCTAGGACCCTAGAAAAATATTTAAGCTAATAAAAAACATGAAATCACTTAAAGTTTCATATTTGAAATAAATAATTCAAAAATCACATAATGTTCAAATAATGATGAAACTAGAGATTTGGGCTTAGAATATTACCCTCAGGTTGTTTTTGATCTCTGAAGATTGAAAGTATGCTTATATCCTCTTTGGATTTCACAATTGGGACCAAAATCAAAGAACTCTATTTTTCTCTATCTAAAACTTTTTACTGTGTTCTTAATGGAAGTGGAGGAATTGAGATAAGAAATTAATTTTCTTTTCCAAAACCTCTTCTTTGTTGTGTTATTTATTGAAAAATCAATGGAAGAAATCAGAAAATCCTATGAGAAAGGAGTTCTACATTCTTCCTCTTCTTTCTTTCTCTCTTTGTTTTTCTCATTTTCTTGTTTCATCTTTCTCTTCTTATTTTTTTTTTTTTTGCCCTCTCTCCTTTAGAATTAGGGTTTTCCCCCCTTATATAGGATTAACCCACTTGCCTCTCTTTTTTAGATTTGGTTAGAGAATCAAATATTATCTCCTCTGCTCTTTTAGACGTAAAAACTGACTTTGAATTGCAGATTTGCAATGGATGGGCGTCGCTAAATGACCGACGGCCGTCTTTCTGCCAAAACTCAATAATTTCTTCTAAAATCTCCTTTCGGCTCCGAAAAACGCACATGGATAAAATCTAAAGAGGAATTTTTCAAAAGTATGTGAAATTCAAGAAAGAATATGGGCATTTTCAATTCTCCACCTATGAAAATAGGCATGAGTATCCTCATTGGATAACTCTGATGTAGGCTGGCTTGAGACCTGGTGTCTATAAATTATTGTGCAAATTGACTTGCCAATGCTGATCATGCTATTCAGATTGGTTTTTAGCTCGTCAATTTCCAACTGATCTTTAGGACCTATCAGCAGAAAATATTAGAGGTGTTTGTTTTCCTATGATGTGATTGTTTAGTTTTCGCTTGTTAGGCTTCAGCCCCCTCTCCTACCGAAAAAGGGAAAAAAATCAATGCTTCTACATGGTTTGCCCAAATCAATCTACTGTGTGGTCCGTCTAAGCCTTAAGGGTTAAAACAAAATTGTTGCTAATTTTCGTTGGAAACAAATTTTGTTAAGTGAAGTACATCTTCAAAATATCAAAAATTCTATCAGCCGATGTTTTTCTGTTATAACAAAAGTGTTGCTTGGAATCACCATGCATGTTCAAGCATAGGGAATTAGATATATGACCAATCGACATCATATTTACAAATATATTTAGGCCTCATACATATTTTTCCATCTAAACTTGAGGGAAAAAAATTCACCCTTAAACTTTGCAAGTGTTTTATTACACACATAAATTTAACAAATATATACTTTATTTTTTTCTAATTAACAAAAAATCACTACTATATGAATTTTAAAATACATTACTACTTTTAATCAATTATTAAATTTATATTGTTAAGAGAAAGAGAATGAAATGAAAAAAAAAAGATAAGGGTAATGAAAAAAAATGAAAAACAAATCCAAAAGTAAAAATAAATAAATAAAATAATGCTCAATATAAAAAAAAATATTATTTTGTAATTTGTTACTTAAAGAGAGTAATAGATGTGTTTTTGTTAAATTTAGGTGTGTAATATAACACTTGCAAAATTTAAGTATGTGAAAGATTTTTTCGAAAAAAATATATATTAAGCCATATATTTATTAAAGAACTTACATCTTGCAAGTTTCAGCCCCTTTAAACTAATATAAGTAGTGTTTCAAGCATAGATTATGTAGAATGTCAGTATAGCAAAGATTGTAGTTTCTTGTTATCAACTTAACATGCTATAAGAAATTAAGTTTAGAGAATCCATGTTTTCCCTATTAAGTATTGATCAATAAAAAGTCATAATAGAAGTAAGAATTTCACTACAGCAGACATGATGAATAGTTTTTGTTTCTTCTTCCTTTCTTTTTAAATTGAAATTTTCAGGTGAAAAGTTAGTGTACCGAATGAAATGTAAAACTATAGTTGGTAAATGGATCGAGTCAGATGGATCTATAGTTGGTAAATGGATAGGGGATGGACTTGGATTGGATCATAAATAGTCAGATAAAAAATTGGCGAGTCATAAATGACCATTATTTATGGGTTATAAATGGGCCAATGCTTAAACGAGTTGGGAAATTTTAGGTCAACCGATGAGTTTGCTACATATTGGCCCATATGAATTGCATGGTGGCCCAAATGGGTGATGGTGACTCAAATGGGTCGCATAGTAGCTCTAATAAGTAAAGCTGTGGGTTAACTTATTTAATTTGTTTTTTTAATAAAAATTTACTCTTGATACAATTACAACATACTAAATGGGACGGGCCAAGTTCGAGCCGAACCGGGATGGGTCGGGTTCAAATTGAATCTAGCCAGAATTTGAAAATTTTTTTATGCACAAACCTATATAAATAAATACAAGCCTACTTCAGGCTGGGCTAGATTAGGTTTGGTTCGAGCTTGGTCGGAATGGGTCAGGTTTAACTGGAATTTGAAAATTCTTTGTCTCCACAAGCTTGCACAAATAACATCTAAACCTACTTTGTTGGGATAAGCTTAACCGAGTTCGGGTCGAGTCGGGATGGGCCAAGCCGGGCCTAACTAGAATTTGAAAATTTTTTTCTGCACAAGCCTGCATAAATAAAATATAGGCTTACTTTAGGTTAGGCTGGGTTGGCTTTTGTTCGAGCCGAGTCGAGATAGATTGAGTTCGGACTGAACCTAATCAAAATTTGAAGATTTTTTTTTCTGCACAAACCTGTATAAATAAAATATAGGACTATTTTGGGTTGTGCTTGGTCATTTTTGGTATGACCGAGTTTAGGCTTGGCCAAGATGGGTTGGGTTCAAGCTGGGGCTAGGATGGGTCGAATTCAGGTCGAGTCTAATCAAAATTTGAAGATTTTTTTATGCATAAACAAAATCCTAGCCTACTTCGGGCCGAACCGGCTCGACTGAGTTCAGGTTGAACAGCAATAGGTCGGGTTCGGATTGGGTGTAACCGAAATTTAAAGATTTTTTTCTACACAAGACTGCATAAATAAAATATAGGCCTATTTCGAGTTGGGCTGGATTGGATTTGAGATGGGCTGAGTTCAGACCGGACCAGAATGGATTAGGTTTGAGCAGGGCCGGTATGGGTCGGATTCAAGCCGGGATGAAAGGAAATTTGAAGATTTTTTTTGCACAATTCTTTATAAATAAAATCCAAACCTACTTTGGGATAAGCCAGATTCGAGTAAGTATGAGCAGAGTTCAGGCCGGATTGAGATCAGGGTTGGGCCAATCCTAAACGAAATTTAAAGATTTTTTCTATACAAACTTACATAAAATAAAATTCAGGCCTACTTTTGGCCGGGTCGAGCTTGATCTAGTTTGGATTGGACCATAATGGGTAGGGTTCGAGCCTGCCTAACCAGAATTTGAAGATTTTTTTTTCTGCACAAGATTGTATAAATAAAATAAAAGCCTATTTCGGGTTGGGCTGGATTGGATTTGGTATGTTCCGAGTTCAGGCTGGAATGAGATGGGTTGCGTTGGGTTTGGGCAGGGATGGGTCGGATTCGGGTTGAGCCATAACGAAATTTAAAGATTTTTTGTACACAATCCTACATAAATAAGATCCAGACCTATATTAGGCTGGGTTTGGGTCGGGATAGGCTGAGTTCGAACCGAACTGAGATAGGTTAGGCTCGGGCCGAATCTAACCGGATTTTGAAAATTTTTTTTTTACATAAACCTGCACAAATAAAATTTAGGCCTACATCAAACTAAGCTAGATTTGGATCGGTATGGGCTGAGTTTGAGCCGAATTGGGATGGGTCTAGATGGCCAGGCTAGGTTTGAGCTAAGTCGATTTTGGGCTTGGATGGATTGAGATCGGGCTGGGCATGCTTGATATGGAAAAAAAAATTGTAGTTAGTAAAAATTTGGTATATCGACTCATTTGATGCAGTTGATGCCCATTGGACCACATAAATAAAATCCAAACCTATTTCCGGCTGGACCAGATTTGGGTCGGGATGGGCCGAGTTCGAGCCGAACTGAGATGGATCGGGATCGGGCCGGGGTTAATTGGAATTTGAAAATTTTTTCTACATAAGTCTGCATAAATTAAATTCAGGTCTATTTTGAGCTAAGCTAGATTTGGTGGACCGAATTTGAGCCGAACTTAGATGAGTCGGCATGGCCAGGTTGGGTTTGGGTCAAGTCAGTTTTGAGCCTGGACGTGTTGGAATCAGCCTGGACATGTTTAATATAAAAAAAAATTGTAGTAGTTAAAAATTTAATATACCAATCTATTTGGTGTAATGGATGCCCATTGGGCCATATGGAACATGCCTATCAGGATCAAAATTTAATAGTATCATTTTGAATTAGCCTAAATGAACATGCTTCTGAATTGAATTGAATTTGGATAATTTTTTTTTGAACGGAACCTTTAGGTTGGTCAAATTTTCCACCTCTATGTAAAACGAATAAGAATGTGCCATTTGAGTCTCTGTTCAATCATGGTAGCACTCCATGAACAAAAAAGGAACTCAGCAAACTAATTCTGTTTCAATCCAACTCAGTCCAGGCACTTTCTTCACATCTCTATTTCCCATGAGTTTTCTCAGCATCCCTACACTGCCCCAGTTCTTCAGACCAGCAAACATATTAGACAATAAAACATAAGTTGATGGATCGATTCCATCCAAGTTCATTGCGTGCTCCGCTGCTTGCTTTCCAGTTTCCATATCCCCATGAAGCCGACAAGCAGCTAATAAAGTCTGCCAAACAAGCACACCAGGCTTAAATGGCATTCTTGATATCAATTCCTTAGCTTCTTTAATATGTCCAGCACGGCCAAGTAAATTCACCATACATGCGTAGTGATCCTCTCCAGGGTAGATGCCATGGTCATTAGACATAGCAAAGAAATATTTCCACCCTTCATCGATAAACCCTCCTTGGCTGCACGCATGAAGCACACAAATGAAGGTGATGTAATTCGGTTCTATTGCTTCAATCCTCAACTCATCAAAAATATCTAGAGCTTCTCCGGCATGGCCATTTTGTGCACAACCCATGATCATAGTTGTCCATGAAACAACATTTCGATACGGCATTGACCGGAAAACAAGCCGTGCTTCATCCATGCATCCAGATTTTGCATACATATCTAACAAAGCATTGTCAACACAGACATCAGCCTGAGAACCAAGTTTGACTCTAAAGGCATGAAATTTCTTGCCATCGTCCAAGGAAGCCAAATGGGCAGAGGCATTAAGTGCAGTAGCAAGAGTGAACTTGTTGGGTTTCACACCTATCTTCAGCATTTCTGAAATAAGATCAAGTGCTTTGCTTGGTTCACCCGATTGTAGGAATCCGGAAGCCAACTGGGTCCAAGACCGCACATCTCTACAATCCATTCCATGAAATACATTGAAACCATCAGCTAACCTCCAATTCTTCATGTACATATCACACAAAGAGTTTCCAACGCAAATATCAGCGCCATGACCGCTCTTGATAAGCTGTGCATGAGCTTGTAAACCCATATTGAGATCACATAAAGTAGCCAATCCAGTCAAAACAGTAGCATAAGTGAAGTGATCAGGCTTGATATTCTCACAAATCATCTGATAACAAAACTTGGGCAATTGAATACAAGAATGCTGCAAGAACCCAGACATCATAGAATTCCAAGAAACAATGTCCTTATTCAAACACTCATCAAAAACCCCTTTAGCCTCCAACAGCATCCCGTGCCGTGTCAAGGCAGTTAACAATGCATTGACTACAAATACATTGGATACAAATCCTAACTTTAAAATGTAGGCATAAATTTGATACAAATAGATGGGATTCTCAGAGAAAGAGCAAGCGTTGAGTGTACTAACGAGAGTAAACTCGTTAGGGTACACCATAGAATCAAAATGCATGTGAGAAAAGAAATGAAGAGCTTCATCAAAATGCCCATGATGAACAAAACCAGCGATGATAGAAGACCAGGAAACAACGTTTCTTTCAGGCATTTTGTCGAACAGTTTGAATCCGTAACTAAGGTGTCCAAATTTAAGGTAGAAGTTGAGAACATGATTGTGGAGATAGAGTGAAGGAACAGCGGTTTTAAGGAGATTAGCGTGAATGGCTCTTCCATAGAGTAGGTTTGATGATTCTAAGCATCTGTTCAAGAGATTAACAATGGAGTGTTGATCATTTGAAGTCGTAATTGTGCCGCGTAGCCTACAACCTGCCCCCCGCATCTAAAGGACTTTTATTCATTATTCCAATCATGTCTCTCCTTTTTTTTTATTAGGTATTTTTCAATAAATTTTTTTTTAAAAAAAAAACAAAAACTCTGGAAACTACAATATTTAGATACATCTATCAAAATTAGTGGTGGCAAATTTAATTTTAGTTGTGTTAAATTTTATTCAATTTACCGATTTGATGTAATACATTTATAAAAAAATGTGATCCAAATTTAATTAAATTTTTTTATAATTTGATTCGTTTCGTTTGACTCATAAAATAATCGGTCTGATATGTTACGTGATTTTATGATACAATCAATTTATATTATTTATAACTTTATAATTTTGTTATTTTTATAAACTATACATGCATAATATTTTAATTTGATTCGGATATAATTTGTTTGAAATCAGACCACTCACTCCAATACATTTCACCTATAATTAAAATGCAATATACTAATTACTACTCCATTTGTTCCATTTAAATTATCATTTTTACTTTAATACATGAATTAAGAAACAGATTGAAAAATCTTGATTTTATAAAAAAAAAAAAAAGGTAGCAATTGACTAGTATGTCATTTGTTAATTCTATTTTGTCAGTTATTAATTCTAAGTACACAATTTAAAGTAACCTCTTAAAAGCGAAAATAATTTTTAATTAAAATGCAATGTACTAAGTATTATAATTTTTTTCTCTAGGCGATAGCCAGCTTAGTATTCCCACGTCCAAATAGTTTGTCCGGATTTATTTCCAGGTCTAGTCAGTTTGATAATGCTGGGCGCCGGTTGGGGGAATTAGTGCTACGTTGCCAAGTGAAATATGGAGATTAGCTACTGATAATATCATTAAAATCACAGGTTAATAACCTACTCTTTAAATACTAAAAACTCTTAACAAATGGAGTTAATTATTAACCGGAGCAAAAACTGAGGAGTATCTATATTCGATAGTGAAAACAAAGGTAGAATTGTATCAAGACAAAGCTCGAGGGGAAAATGGTAATTAAACTCCGGAAAATAATAAAAAATAATAAAAAATGATAATTAAAAGAAAGGATGACAAAATCTCAAGATATAGAACAGTATATATGCCATCCAATCCATCCATCATAGGGAAGTGGCTTGATGATATTGATAGAGCAATAACCGACGCTTGCTTCAACTCTGATATATAAACATGTTCTCATTGACAACCTGCAACAGCATTCACAAAGCAGTGCATGAAGAAAAAACTATCGAAATCTTTTCTCATTCTCTCATACAATTTTACTTCAAAAAAGTCTGATAAGCCAGCCCCCCAACTAAGTTGTTTAACTTTCTGCACCTCTTGTTAGTAGACCTATTCCCGTGCTTGGGTACCCTCCCAGCCTGCCCCTCTCAACCGTGTTTTTTTGTACTTGGATATAAATCAGTCTTGTGTTTGTAACGATGCACGGCAATCAATTGATTTGTAACCCTTATGTTTTCACTCGTCATCAGTGTATGATACAGCATATAGAAGAAGATATTTTTCAGCACATTCTTTTTTAGTTGATTATGGTTCTGATATATAAAACCCAATTTTACATCAATCAGATGTGAGTTTTAAGAAGAAACACCCCAAGAAGCTAAACGTTTTTTATTCAAGTAAAACAAAAATGTAATATTTGCTATATACTATCAAGGAAAAAGCAGCAGATTAAGCCTAGACAGCAATAAAAGTCTGCAGAGTAATCACTTCCAATACCTAAGTCTCACATAAAGGAAGTTACCAAAGATGGTTAAAATGGAGCAGTTTTATGGATGTCCATCACAAAAAAATGGTGAAAGGGAAAATTTGTGCAATGGAGATTGGATGCTATACCAAGGATTTGAAACACAGAAAGGTAAGATCGCAATGGTAAGATTACAATCGGATATATTTGGACTAAACAATAACCTATAACCATTTTAAAGAAGCCTAGATGCAGTTGTAGTTCATGAAACCATGTATATTTCATTAGCAAACGAGTACTTGATGACAATACAAATAGAACAGAAAATCCTAAAATAATAAGCTTAAGCTGCAAATTTGACTCTAATGTTTGATAAAAAGCACAATTTTATTCATAATATTTCAGTTGATGCAATGCTACTCTCTATATTTTAAAATTAGAAAAAGTTTGCACTTCTTGTGCCAAGTATCTGCTTGTTCGGCACGTATCAAGAGATTGCTAAAAAATGAACAAAATTTCTCTTTTGGAGGATAATATTGCATCAATTGAATATCAGAGTAAAAAATAAACTTTTTGTGCCAAGTATTTGCTTTTTCGAGTGCAAGTGTCAAGAGATTGCTAAAAAATGAACAAAATTCTCTTTAGGAGGATAATATTGTTGCATCAATTGAAATATCAGAGGTAAAAATTGCACTTTTTGTGCCATGTATATGCTTGTTTAAGTGCACGTGTCAAGAGATTGCTAAAAAATTAACAAAATCCTCCTTAGAAGGGTAATATTGCATCATAGAGTTAAAAATTGCACTTTTTATCAAACATTAACTGCTAATTTGCACCTTTGGCCAAAATGATAAGTTGAAACATAAAGAATCTTCTTCAGGTGTGTAGAATATGTAAATGCTCAGGAAAAATCTACTATCGAAACATAAAAAAGCACAATACCAATGCTATAGGACTAATAGCCTAGTGATCACATGAGCATCTCTTAGCATAGAAGGTGAACCACTTGAGACTTTGAGACCTTCCTCTTTAAGAATTATAATTGTATCAAACTAAAGGAACGCTTTTGCCATGTAACAATCATGGGTTATAATAACCGTAGCAACATATAATATAGAGATCATGAAATTTCTAATTGAAGAAAAATTAAGATACAAATCCCATTGAATATAAAACAATAAACTATGCAATCACTTGACAGAAAAAACAATAAACATCAATAGCACTACTCTAATCTGGAAAAGGAATAGATCAGTCTATGTTCTACTGAATACGGCCATAAAGAAACAATATGGAAAACGATAGATGATAACATAGAAGTTCAGTGAAGCATATCTTCAATATCAAGTACATAATGGCAAAGAAAATGGTTTAACCTAACCTGAAATCTGAAAAGTATAAGTGCATCAAATAAACAAAATCCAACATAGAAGTAACCTAACCTCTAATCTGAACAGTAGAAGGATGGACGATCATGTATTAGAAGTAGAAGCAGCAAGTTTTTGTTGCTCAAGAGGAGTCTTGGCGACGATGGAGAGAGCGTGCAGTCCAGAACGTAGCTCATCAGCAAGAGCATCGTAGACCATGCGATGGCGATTGACGAGAGTCTGACGATCGAATTTGGGGGAAACAATCTTCAAATTGAAATGGGTCTCGGCGTTATTGCCTTTGAAGGCAGCATGACCAGCGTGGTGGTGAGACACGTCCTCGATTTCAATGGAGGTTGCTTCAAGTGCCGATCGCAATTTCAGTTTGATTCTGTTTGCCCTTGACATCACTATGTTCGCTGCTCTTGAACCCATTTGCTCTTCTCTCTCTCTTCTACTCTACTACTTAATTAGAGGTGAGTCCGGTTTAGATTTTCCGTTATAATCAAAATAAGTTAGTTATTTTTAAGTAAAATGATATCATTTTATTTTTAAATTTTTAATTATTAATGAATCAAATTAATAAATTAAATTTTATATATTTTATCAATCGAAATCAAACCAATTAGAGTACTTTTGGATTGCTATATAACATTAATATGTATATTATTAATTTGTACTGTTTAGTTTACATTATTATATATATTATTTGGTACAAAAATATATTATCCTCTAATATTTTATATTTTTCTTGGTATACGATATGGTACTTGGTGTACAATATGATTACTATATTAATTTTGCAAAAATAATAAAAACAAATTAAATAATTTGTGTTGTTATTAATTTAGACAAAAAATTGTGATTATAAAATACAATTTTCGATACGTACATTAATTTTTTAATTAAAAAATTCAAATAAATTTTACTGTGTAAATAATAAGAAAAAGAGAGACAAAAATATAACTTCACAATAAAAAATATATATAAATTAGTAATTTTGAAATGTGATGAGCTGAAATAACTAGTATAAAATAAAAACATAATTCAATTGCCTAGTAAGGTACCGATAATTTATGAAATGATAGAAATTGTATGAGCAAGTTAAGATGATGGTTCTGTTCGGCACGATCGGATCTCCGTTACTTGTAAAATATTTTGTGCGGGGAGATCGGGCGAAAACACTACGATACTTCAGTCAGTAGTGTATTAGAAAGAGAATAATTATTGATAAGTTCTCGAAATGGCATTACCTCAATCTACAGTAGTCGGGGTATTTATATATTGCTATTGAGAAGGGCACTCAAATCCCCTACTTAGTGTAGATACCGAATTTTGAGACAGCCCAGATCAGAGTTATTCAATGATAATAAGATGCCTACTCACAGGCAAAAATATTAAAAGTGATAATTTTCTGATTAAATTTGCATTTTAAAGTGAAAAAATAAAAATAATAAAAATATTTTGAAAATTAGATTTGAAAAATGGAATTTAAAAATTATAGTATTTTTTAGTTAAAAAAAATTTTCGCGAATGTCAAAGTGCGGGCGCTACGCGGTGCCCCACACGGAGTGCCGGCGCGCAAGCGACGCTAAGGGCGTCACCCGCGTCGAGCGACGCATAGTGCGCATCCGTGCATTGCTCCGTGCCTAGCGTGCGCGACCGACGCCCGTCGCACACGCCGACGGGCATCGGTCACCCCTGTTCCGCCGCGAAATGCCAATTTCGCCCGAAATTGATTTTTTTTCCGATTTTTCACCCAAAGATCCGTTTTTTATCCCATTTTTGATATTTTTTTATATATTTTTCAGTTTTTAAAATTAATAAATTAATTTTTTAATTTAATTTTATTTTATTTATCCTTAAAATAAATGTCAAGGATTTAATTTTATTTTTTAAATTCTAATTTGAATTTAAAAATATCTGATTTTATCTAAAATCAAGTTTGAATTCAAATGGATTTGATATATATCTTTAAACGATTTAAATTTTAAAAAGGATTTTGTTTTTAAATTCAAATTTTGAAAAAGATTTTGTTTTTAAATTCAAATTTTAAAAAGAATTTAATTTTTAAATTTAAATTTTAAAAAGATTTGTTTTTAAATTTTGAATTTCAAAAAGATTTAAATTTTTTATTTTCATCCTCATTTACCTATAAATAGAAGGCTGAGAATCGAGCGAAGGGAGTGGGATTTCTTACTTTTCATTCTTTCTTTTTCAACAGAATTCTCTCTACTTTTTTATGAAATTTCTTCTTCAAATAAATTTCTCAAATCAGTTTTCAATAAAATAATCTTTTTTAAGACAAAGAAAATAATTTTTTGTTCTTGAGTTGTTATTTTCTTTTATTCTTCATTTTTAAGCAGTTTTCTTTTTTGGAATAAAACTCCGACTTTTTCATTTTTAAGTTTAATTTTGCGGATCAAATCAAGGAAATCAATTATATTTTCCCTTCATCGAGCACGAATTCTGAGAGTAAATATTTTAGGCCCAATCCTACTTTTCTTTTATTTTCTTATTTTATTTATTCACAATTATTTCATCAACATATAGATATTTATATCTATTGCTTATTTATTTTATTTCTAATATTTCCTTTTATTTTCATTATTTTATTTTATTATCCCACTCACATGTTGTTTGTTTTTTTTTTTTTTTGTGAACTTATTTATTTTCACTAAATATGAGGCGTTGAGAAGGGGAGCCCGCTAGGATAATTCGGGGACACCAATTTGGTTCATTTTCTTTACCCTATCTCCTTTTAATTTATCTTCATTTCTAATTTGTTGTAAATATTATTTTAATCGTGCTAATATAAAAATGGTTAAATGTTTTTTATTAATTAAATTGGGATCTTTTGTAAATTGAGAACCAATGTTCTATTTTTTCAGCAAATAAAATCGACACTTCAAAAAATTGTTTTGTAATAAATATGTATGCGAGGACCAATGTCCTCACCCTTAATATATATCTCATTTTATGCATGCTTTGTATTTTATTTACAATGGAGGTTGTATTCCGCCCCTAGTTTTGTTGTAATCTATCTTTGGATGCTTTATTTTAATGCTGCTTTTATTTATTGTTTCCCTTGAATGGATAATTTGCGTTTTAATTTAATTGCACCGAATTGAATGAGAAATGGAATGAAACGCTAAATTTAAAACTCAATTATAAACTTAATTAAGGTATGAATAAATGGGAAGTCCCGAACCTACTCTGGTCTTTGGGCTCAACGAGGCGAGAGGGTCATTTCAGCATTCTGTTGGGGTGAAAGCCTTCAAGACACCTCTTGTGTCCCATAAAAAGGCTTAAACTTGCACAGTTCTAGGCGCCACGAGGCAAGAGGGCCGTCCTAATGTTCTATTAGGGTGGAAGCCTCCAAGACACTTCTGGTTTGCCCAAGCGCGAGGCGAGATGAACATCCTATTATTAGGGTGGAAGCCTCCAAGACACCTCCAGGCTTACCTATGATGGACATAGCAGCGCTGTCTTAGGCTTACTGAGGCTAGACGACCTTTTCTAATGTTCTGTTGGGTAGCGACTCCATGAAACCTCCTTGTTGCCCAAAATGGACGCACTTGTAATTTCTTACAAGTTCTTATGAACCTCATCCCGAATGCCCTAAAAGCGGGCGGTTCAAGGCGCCCCCGAGTTCAACGCGTGTCACAGTTGCGACTCCACTGGGGACTTAAAACAAACTCCGCTTCAAAAGTGCCTTGATTGAAACTTATAATTGAGTTTTAATTTAAAATTTTCATCCCTTTTCAAAACTGCATTGCATCTCACTAGAGCCTTAGATCTATTCTAGTTTTGTACCTCTTTTAACCTCGGTGCGTTCCCGAAGCACAACCCTACGTTCACTCAATGTAGGGAAGTGTTAAGGATAATCACCAGCCCAAGTCTCGTACCATCATGGTATATTAAATGGAGACCTGATCGATCGTTATGCTCGTGATGAGCTAGACCCGTTGGCAGAAACCATGCTTGGGTAGACCTAAAGTATCATCACCCTGGCCAAAGCTTATGTAATGGCAATAGATACTTCCCCTACGTGGTATGAACCGTAATACTATGCTTGCTGTATAAATCATTATGTATTGGACAAACCCAGATAATTTGATTGGTCACCTAATCAAAGGCTTTCATGTCCCGATATGTCAATTTATTCGGACTGCCTAAATATGTAACGATCATAACTCATGCATATGAACATTAGTTAGGAGAGGTTATGCTGCCAATTTTCCATCAGGCATCATGCATGTTCATCGGGTTCCCTGTTAACCCATGGACTAAGCCCACCTAGGACAGAGACTATACGACCTCGTGTGTGGGGGCAATAAGGTTGGAAGGATCTATCTGCTTGCATGTGGTTGTGGATGATGCATTGCATATTCATATCATTCATGCATAAATAAAATTTTTTTATTTCTGCCTTATGTATACATCCTATTCTTTGCATATAATTATTACATGTACATATCAACCTATGTATAGTTTTTACATGTTTAACGTGTATCATTGTAGTCTCTTTTAGCCATCGAGGACCACTTGCATAGCACGATCATGCATTACATATTATTCATGCATCATTCTAACTCCTTGCTTTTCAGCCACTGTAGACCATTTGCTTGGTGGTTTAGGGATTCCAGTAATTGTCTAAAGAGCGATTAGAGTTCATGTGGGCTGACAAAGATTTAGCATCCCTGCCAGAGTATCTAAAGGTATTAGAAATGGTTGGCACTTCACAACAGAATGAAGAGACTCGCGCCCTAGTTGCCCAGGAGGTGGGTAGAAGGTTTGAAGAGCTTGAAACAAAGATGCTGGCCATGGTCAAAGAAAGGATGGATGCCATGACACTTGTTCTGTAAGCTCAACTTATGGCAACTACTACACTTAACTAGGTTGAGCCGGCCATTGTCAAGAAGGCCTATACCGCGACGGTTGCAGTGTCTCCTTTTGCTTGCGAACCCATAGCCAAAGGGCTATTTATTTTGCCAGTTGAACAAAAAAAGGCAAGAAGCCTGCTCTAGAATTCGACTGTATTCCTGAAGAGGAAGACATTTCAGCAGTGATGCAAGTTCTAAATAGTAAAGCGTCAAGGGCGGGATATGATTTAAGGTCAAGCTTAGGTCAGCACTTAGGTGGAACATCGGAGGGGTCTTTGATGCAATTACGAGAACAAGTAAGAAAGGCAGAAGAAACAGAGCCTTCACAGTCAATAGGCATCTCTAGGCCCTTAAGCATGAAAAAAGAGCTAGTTGATTTTGAAGAAGAAATTATAAAGTCCAAGTGTGTAGCTATTCGAGTGCCTCTCAACAAAAATATTATTGGCCCAGCAAGACTAAGAGAGGGTTGTTATGATGGCAGCAATGCCCAAAGGACAGGAAAAGCACCAACCGTGAAAATGAATCAAAGGCATTTTTCTAATTTAGGCTGATCCTTATAGAGGCTAATTAAGGAGGGGATGCTACAACCATTGCCGGCTAGGCCAGCTAGAAGCCAGGGATAGCCCAATCACAAGGGAGATCAGTATTGTGCCTTCCACCAACACACCGGGCATACCACAGATGATTGCAGGACCTTGAGACATGCCATTCAAGATCTGATTTATTCCAAACATATCTCTGACCCAGAAGAGCGAAGGATAAAGAATAAGACAGATTAAGTCT
This sequence comes from Excoecaria cochinchinensis, assembly GCA_947683425.1. Classification (NCBI taxonomy): domain Eukaryota; kingdom Viridiplantae; phylum Streptophyta; class Magnoliopsida; order Malpighiales; family Euphorbiaceae; genus Excoecaria; species Excoecaria cochinchinensis. The sequence goes on from CANTUQ010000098.1 coordinate 13,251,426, forward strand.
CTAAGTGGGAAAGGGAGGATGGTTCCTAAGGACGATAAGAAACCATTGGCCAAAATATTTGTGCTAGTGGAAACAAGAGGAGGATTAGCTATTTAGAATGATCTTTTTTTTTATTTTTGAACTGTTTAATAATGACATTCTGGTTTCATTAATAAGATGAACGTTTTTGCTTACTTGTGTGATACCTCTTATGATTTTACTACGCATAATCATGATCATAACTCATTCATATTTGATATTGATTCAATTGATGTTACTCCGTTTAATCTTAGAACTTTGGAAAACCCAAAGAAAATCTTGATAGCATCTAATATAACTCCTGAAGAGAGATCAAAACTTGAGAGAAATTCAAGAAAATATGAAAGTCTTTGCCATAACCTATAAAGACATGCTAAGAGATGACCGTGAAATCACTAAGTGCCCTATTCCAACATATCCTAATCATGGACCAGCTAAGCAGAAGCCCAAAAGACTTAGGCTAGAATGGGCAGAGAAGGTTAAAGAAGGGATCCACAAGCAGAGATCAAGCCTAAATTTCTTGTCTAAGTTCAACACCTGACTTAATTGGTCAGTGTGGTCCCACATCGAGAAGACGAGGAGTGCATGTATGTATAAACTGTCAGGATTTGAACAGAGCTTATCCTCTACCAAAAAAAGGAGAGAGAACAGGAAAAAGAATAAAAGAACAAAGAACGAAAAAAAAGAGAAAAATAAAATACAAAAAAGGAGAACGAAAAGAATCAATATGTAGATCTAGAAAAAAAAAGGAGAAACTGTTTGGGGGCAAGCTTTGTTCAAATCCCATTGATCTACACATGCCCGTGCTTTGCCTTTTTTCTTGAAGTCCAAAAAAAATGGTTCTATTCACTTATGATGGATACAGATTGCTTGAGCTTCGGAATAGACATTATAGGGGAGGTGCGCCCTACGGCCTCCAATGGACAGGGTTATCGAAAGAAATTCGATATGTCGGTATGGTCTCCCACGCCACGCAGGGTTCAAGGATGGAAGGATAATTTATGGCTAAGGCTAGGAAGCTACTCTAGAGGTATTACATTAAAGACCACAAGTCCACTCTGTATTGCCCTCAAATCAATGGGGTAGGGGAGGCTGCTATCGAGAAGATCTTAGTCAAAATGGTTAAAAACTGCAAGGATTGGGTGGAGAAATGGCCTTTTGCACTTCGAGCCTAGAGAACCACTATCAGAACCTCTACGAGAGTCACCTTTCATTCCTCGATACAAGGGCAGAAGCAGCATGGCCGATCGAAGTAGAGTTCAGATCTTTAAGGACATTCATGGAAGCTCAAATTTTGGAAGCTGACTGGGCGCAGCAACGGCGGCAGCAGTTAAACACATCGAACAAGGACATGTCATGAGATAACTGTCACAGTCAGATATATCAGAAAATACTATGCTCGATCATTTGGGAAGAAGGTCAGAAAGCATCCGATGGGAGAGAGAGATTCAATCTTCAAGCAAATAAGACCTAGTGTTCCGGACATACAGAATAAATTTAGGCCGATGTGAGAAGGTCCTTTTTGTTCTTCAAAGATTGTTATCCACGACAGCAGCAAAAGACAGTGATGAAGATGACTTCAGAGAGCTGATCAACGTTGACAGACCCAAGAGGGTCCATGGTTAAAGACTAAAAATTAAAAGAAGATAATAAAAGCCCCGCGGGTCAAAAATCAAAAAAAAGGTGGTCGTGCTAAAAATAGGCGTCTTATCAGGGTGAAAACCGAAAAAAGGCATCCTGCGCAAAAATTAGAGGTTTGAGAGAAAATGTCCAATCAAGAAAACCCAAGAGGGCTGATTGGAGACAGGAGTTTGATACTTATAAGATATACTCTTAGATTAGATGTAGTTTTGCATTTTGAATCGATGTTAGATAATGGTCATGTATAGAGAAATTATACTGAAATGTACACAATTTTTGCAAATACATGTGTTTATTATTTTCTAGTTCATTTATAAAAAGAGAAATATCGGTCATTGCTGAATGCATGAAATCTAAATGAGTACACTCTACTCCTGCTCTCACCGTCCAGATGTCTAAGCCGATGAGTTCTAATATTAATTGCGGGACTAAGCACCTACCTCTTGAATGCATTAGTGGGAGTAAAGGAACAACCCCCGATAGATGGCATAATAGTCTTCACCGACAGCTTGCCTAAAGGCCATAGTATCTGGAGGTAAAAGCCAAAGATAAAGTCCACCTTGGAAAGATAGGGATGCCTCACTACATCATTAATCCCTCTGAACTATCGAGCACAATGGGTAGGTAAGGTAAAAAGCAGCCCCATGAAGCCCTAAGAAACCTGATCCTTATTCGCCAGCTTACCCAATCTAGCGACACATTCAAAGGAATGTAGCCGATGCCTAGGGAGTAGATGCCGCAGTGAATAACTGCCAATTACTCTAGAAGGGGGCTCTGATAGTAGCTTCAACTTTTCTTGCAGTCATACCCTCTTAAAAAAAAAAAGATAAAAGGCCATTAGAGTTGAAAACCGTAATTGGCTCTCTAAGCAAAAGTTAGCCCAAAAGGTAGGGCAAAAACCTGAAAACAGGCGGTCTGTCCTATAAAAAAAAATGAATAAAAGCCACTGGAGTGGGTTGGGTCCATTCCAGGCAAAAATTAGGCACGGGGTTGTGTGAAAATCCCCAAAGGGACGTATTTCCTGCTAAGAAAACCTAGTGTGAAAATCTACAAGGGACGCACTACCTTTAAAATAATTACTTTTTGAAGCCTGGAGTGATATGGCAGCGTTACTCCGAATACCTTCCCTTTAGGCAGACAGTGCATAATGCAGAACTTAATTCAGAGTCCTGGGGGCAATATGCTCATTGATCGGGGGGCAAAGATGCATGCGGGCCAGTTCTCTTTAAAAAGATTATGGGTCAGAGCAAAACAACGCTTTTCTAGATCCTAGGGGGCATCAGACAATGTGAGCAGCCGAGCAGTTCCCTCGATGAATCCCTTAACCACCTAGGATGTGGTCTATCCATTTTTGCATCTCACATGCATCTCGCATGTATGATCTTTTACATATTCCCCTGCATAACTTTACATGTGCATAGCCTTTCATGATGCCCTAAATTTGGGAAGAAGGTCAAAAAGCATCCGATGGGAGAGAGAGATTCAATCTTCAAGCAAATAAGACCTAGTGTTCCGGACATACAGGATAAATTTAGGCCGATGTGAGAAGGTCCTTTTTGTTCTTCAAAGATTGTTATCCACGACAACAACAAAAGACAGTGATGAAGATGACTTCAAAGAGCTGATCAACGTTGACAGACCCAAGAGGGTCCATGGTTAAAGACTAAAAATTAAAAGAAGATAATAAAAGCCCCGCGGGTCAAAAATAGAAAAAAAGGCGGTCGTGCTAAAAATGGGCGTCTTGTTAGGGTGAAAACCGAAAAAAGGCATCCTGGGCAAAAATTAGAGGTTTGAGAGAAAATGTCCAATCAAGAAAACCCGAGAGGGCTGATTGGAGACAGGAGTTTGATACTTATAAGATATACTCTGAGATTAGATGTAGTTTTGCATTTTGAATCGATGTTAGATAATGGTCATGTATAGAGAAATTATACTGAAATGTACACAATCTTTGCAAATACATGTGTTCATTATTTTCTAGTTCATTTATAAAAAGAGAAATATCGTTCATTCCTGAATGCATGAAATATAAATGAGTACACTCTACTCCTGCTCTCACCGTCTAGATGTCTAAGTCGATGAGTTCTAATATTAATTGCGGGACTAAGCACCTACCTCTTGAATGCATTAGTGGGAGTAAAGGAACAACCCCCGATAGATGGCATAATAGTCTTCACCGACAGCTCGCCTAAAGGCCATAGTATCTGGAGGTAAAAGCCAAAGATAAAGTCCACCTTGGAAAGATAGGGATGCCTCACTACATCATTAATCCCTCTGAACTATCGAGCACAATGGGTAGGTAAGGTAAAAAGTAGCCCCATGAAGCCCCAAGAAACCTGATCCTTATTCGCCAGCTTACCCAATCTAGCGACACATTCAAAGGAATGTAGCCGATGCCTAGGGAGTAGATGTCGCAGTGAATAACTGCCAATTACTCTAGAAGGGGGCTCTGATAGTAGCTTCAACTTTTCTTGCAGTCATACCCTCTTAAAAAAAAAAGATAAAAGGCCATTAGAGTTGAAAACAATAATTGGCTCTCTAAGCAAAAGTTAGGCCAAAAGGTAGGGTAAAAACCTAGAAACAGGCGGTCTGTCCTATAAAAAAAATGAATAAAAGCCGCTGGAGTAGGTTGGGTCCATTCCAGGCAAAAATTAGGCACGGGGTTGTGTGAAAATCCCCAAAGGGACGTATTTCCTGCTAAGAAAATCTAGTGTGAAAATCTATAAGGGACGCACTACCTTTAAAATAATGACTTTTTGAAACCTGGAGTGATAAGGCAGCGTTACTCCGAATACCTTCCCTTTAGGCAGGCAGTGCATAATGCATAACTTAATTTAGAGTCCTGGGGGCAATATGCTCATTGACCGGGGGGCAAAGATGCATGCGGGTCAGTTCTCTTTAAAAAGATTATGGGTCAGAGCAAAACAACGCTTTTCTAGATCCTAGGGGGCATCAGACAATGTGAGCAGCCGAGCAGTACCCTCGATGAATCCCTTAACCACCTAGGATGTGGTCTATCCATTTTTGCATCTCACATGCAACTCGCATGTATGATCTTTTACATATTCCCCTGCATAACTTTACATGTGCATAGCCTTTCATGATGCCCAACATGCATTTTGCATATGCCATTCTTCATGCACATTCCATGTACATAATCTTTGCATACATGTAATGCATAATTATTTGCACATGTTTAGCATGCATGTCATAAGCATATCACGTGCATTCAATCCTTTACGCATGTAGTTATGTACATATAATTTTTGTACATTAATCCTTTGCATGTGTTTCTGTATATGGTTTTGTATGTATATTTCACACACATAATTCCATACGCACACACAATCTTTTGTGTATGTTGTTGCGTACATGACTTAGAGGAAAAGGTCCGAATAGACCTCATAGCAAGGATGATCCAAGGGATGGGTTCGGCTCAACATGATCGGTCACTGTATCCGGCATAAAATCAAGTAAATATGTACAGAGGTGGAACGCCTAAAAGAACAAGCCTATCCGGGCACACCATGCTAAGGGCACTCCGGAATCACACAAATCTACAGAAAAGAAGATCCCTTGAGAAGCTGGACTACACACACATACTTTAGGTAATTAGATGCAAAAATGGGCCGAGGTACAGTTTTAGCTCTACATCGGCGCTCATCCTCGCCGAACCATCAGATCAAGATGAAGTCCTCACGAGAATGAAATCTTGCGGACTCACTCCCAAGAAGACAGTTAAAAGAATAAGCTTATTCATGCACACCATGCCGGGGGCAATTGGGTAAGTTTCTCTATCATAAGATGTACGCTCACACACATCACACAATAAGTATACAAAATCCAAATTCAAATGTATAAAGAATACAACTCTTCAAACAAAAAAACAAAAAAAACAAAAACAACAGAATACAAATTCTCAACAACAAAACAAAACAAAAAGAAGAAGATACTTTCAAGACCTTGAAAGTCCAATATACTATAAAAATTCAAATACATGCAAAATGTAAGAACCCCAAAAACTTACAAGAAAGAAAAAAAAAACAAACAAAAACAAAAACAAAAATAAAAACAAGGATCATTTTAAGAGACGTCAAAGACATTGAAACCTATCCGCCTGTAGGCAAGCAACAAAACCACAAATCTAATTTTCCTTTGAGGAGGCTCAAATTTATTTTCCTCTCTGGAAGCTCAACATCAAATTCTCTCACCCTCTTGAGAAGTACGCAGGTCTTTTCAACAAGGAGGCTACATTGGAGATGATAGAGGAATCAATATTTGGGGAAAAACCAACCGTCCTTCAAGGGGGCACCCGCCTGACATCGGCCCCAACAAGTATGTACTGCCACAGGTAAGTACCTCTTTTATATACCCTACGTATTTGCTTTGTCCTTTATTGTAGAAAAAAGGTTCATGATAAGAGCTAGTAAAGACAATGACGAGTGAGTCACCATGCCGACCTAAGGATGGTCGACAGTCAGATATTGCACTAGCCGGATGGGGGTTGGTAGATCAGACACTGTACTAGCCGGATGGGGGTTAGCAGATCAGACACTATACTAGCCGAATGGAGGTTAGCAAATTAGACACTGCACTAGCCGGATGGGGATTAGCGGATCAAAATATTGTACTAGCTGGACGGGGGTTAGCAGATCAGACACTGCACTAGCCGGATGGGGGTGAGCGGATTAGAATATTATACTAGCCGGACGGGGGTTAGCGGATCAGAATATTGTACTAGCTGGATGGGGGGTTTGCAGATCAGACATTGTACTAGCCAAATGGGGGTTAGCATATCAGAATATTGTACTAGCCGGATGGGGGGTTAGCAGATAAAACATTGTACTAGCCAGATGGGATCAGAATATTGTACTAGCCGGATGGGGGTTAGCAGATCAAACACCGTACTAGCCGGATGGGGGTTAGCAGATCAAACACCGTACTAGCCGGATGGGGGTTAGCAGATCGAATATTGTACTAGCTGGATGGGGGTTAACAGATCAGACACTGTACTAGCCGAATGGTGGTTAGCAGATCAGAGATTGTACTGGCCGGATGGTGGTTAGTAGATCAAATATCGTATTAGCCGGATGGTGGTTAGCAGATCAGAGATTGTACTGGCCGGATAGTGGTTAGCAGAGTACATGCGGTAGAACGGATCACAACGAGATTGCAGTTAAAGAACACTGCATCTCACAACGGGATTGTAGTTAGAGAACACTACATCTCACAAACACCGTGCAAGCCGAGATGAGGTCAGCGGGGACACATGCGGTAGAATAGATCGCAACGAGATTGCAGTTAGAGAACACTGCATCTCACAACGGGATTGTAGTTAGAGAACACTACATCTCACAAACACCTTGCAAGCCGAGATGAGGCCAGCGGGGGCACACGCGATAGAACAGGTCGCAATAGGGTTGTGGTTAGAGAACACCGCATCCCACAGACACCGTTTAGGTCGAGATGAGGCCAACGGGACAAATCAGCCACCGTGCATGTCGAGATGAGGATAGCGGGGTACACGCGATAGAACAGATCAGAACAGGGTTGTGGTTAGAGAACACCGCATCCCACAGACACCGTTCAAGTCGAGATGAGGCCAATAGGACAAATCAGCCACCATGCATGCCGAGATGCGGACAGGGGGGCACACACGATAGAATAGATCACAACAGGGTTATGGTTAGAGAACACCGCATCCCACAAACACCGTTCAGGCCGAGATGAGGCCAACGGGACAAATCAGCCACCGTGCATGCTGAGATGAGGATAGCGAGACACACGCGATGGAACAGATCACAACAGGGTTGTGGTTAGAGAACACCGCATCCCACAGATACCGTTCAGGTCGAGATGAGGCCAGCGGGATACCAGCGATAGAACAGATCACAACGAGATTGTGGTTAGATAACACTGCATCTCACACCGTGCAAGCCGAGATGAGGCCAGCGGGACACAGCGATAGAACAGACCGCAACAGGACTGTGGTTAGATAACACTGCATCTCACACCATGCAAGCTGAGATGAGGCCAGCTGGACATCAGTGATAGAACAGATCGCAAGGGGATGGTAGTTAGAGAACACTGCATCTCACAGACACCGTGCAAGCCGAGATGAGGCCAGCGGGACACCTGCAATAAAATAGATCGCAAAGGGATGGTAGTTAGAGAACACTGCATCTCACAGACGCCGTACAAGCCGAGATGAGGCCAGCGAAACACCTGCGATAGAACAGATCGCAACGGGATGGTAGTTAGAGAACACTGCATCTCACAAACACCGTGCAAGCTGAGATGAGGCCAGCGGGACACCTGTGATAAAATAGATCATAACGGGATGGTAGTTAGAGAACACTGCGTCTCACAGACACCGTGCAAGCCGATATGAGGCCAGCGGGACACCTACGATAGAACAGATAGCAACGGGATTATGGTTAGAGAACACTATACCTCACACAATGCAAGCCGAGATGAGGCTAGTGGGACATCTGCGATAGAACAGATCGCAATGGGACTATGGTTAGATAACACTGCATCTCACACCATGCAACCCGAAATGAGGCCAGCGAGATAGATCAGCCACCGTGTAAGCCGAGACGAGGATAGCGGGGCATACGCGATAGAACAGATCGCAACTGAGTTGTAGTTAGAGAATACTACTCCTCACACCGTGCAAGCCGAGATGAGGCCAACGGGACAAATCGCAATGGAGTTGCAGTTAGATAATATTGCACCTCGCACCGTGCAAGCTGAGCCGAGGCCAGCGGGACAATGCGAATGAGCCACAGTTGCATAACACTACAGTTCGACAGTGACAAGCCACAACCTTCCACGCAGCAAAAAGGTAAGGGCTACCTCAGGTACACATCTCTTTCCTTCTTCTCTGAATTTGGGCTCATCTAGTCACTAGTGCACTAATTTCTCCAAAATTGGGGGCAACTATAGATACCGGGTCCTGAGACAGCCTACATCAGAGTTACTCAATGATGATAAGATACCTACTCACACGTAAAAAGGTTAAAAGTGATGATTTCCTAGTTAAATTTGTATTTTAGAGTGAAAAAATAAAATTAATAAAAATATTTTGAAAATTAGATTTGAAAAATGGGGTTTAGAAATTATAGTATTTTTTAGTTAAAAATAAAAAAAAAAATCCGCGAATGTCGACGCGCGGAGCGCGCTACTTCGCCCCCCGCGTGCCCGACCGACGCCCGTCACGCGTGCCGACGGGCGTCGGTCACCCCTGTTTCGCTGCAAAATGCCAATTTCGCCCGAAATTGATTTTTTTTTAATTTTTCACCCAAATATCCGTTTTTTTATCCCATTTTTGGTATTTTTTATTTATTTTTCAGTTTTAAAATTAATAAATTAATTTTTTAATTTAATTTAATTTATCCTTAAGATAAATGTCAAGGATTTAATTTTATCTTTTAAATTCTAATTTGAATTCAAAAGGATTTGATTTTATCCTTAATTCTAATTTGAATTTAAAAATATTTGATTTTATTTTTTAAAACAAGATTTGAATTCAAATGGATTTGATATATATCTTTAAAGGATTTAAATTTTAAAAAAGATTTTGTTTTTAAATTCAAATTTTAAAAAGGATTTTGTTTTTAAATTCAAAATTTGAAAAGGATTTTGTTTATAAATTCAAAATTTGAAAGGATTTTATTTTTAAATTTAAATTTTAAAAAGATTTGTTTTTGAATTTTGAATTTCAAAAAGATTTAAATTTTTTATCTTCATCCTCATTTACCTATAAATAAGAGGCTGAGGATCGAGGGAAGGGGGTGGGATTTCTTACTTTTCATTCTTTCTTTTTCAATAGAATTCTCTCTACTTTTTTATGAAATTTCTTCTTCAAAGAAATTTCTCAAATCAGTTTTCAATAAAATAATTCTTCTTAAAACAAAGAAAATAATTTTTCTTAAAACAAAGAAAATAATTCTTTATTCTTGAGTTGTTATTTTCTTTCATTCTTCATTTTTAAGCAATTTTCTTTTTCTTCATTTTTAAGTAGTTTTCTTTCTTGGAATAAAACTCTGAATTTTTCATTTTCAACTTTAATTTTGCGGATCAAAATAAGGAAATCAATCATATTTTCCCTTTATCGAGCACGATTCTAAGGGCAAATATTCTGGGCCCAATCCTACTTTTCTTTTATTTTCTTATTTTATTTATTCACAATTATTTCATCAACATATAGATATTTATATCTATTGTTTATTTATTTTATTTCTAATATTTCTTTTATTTCTATTATTTTATTTCATTATCCCACTCATATTGTGACGCGCGCTGAACCCCGTGGAGGCCCAAAGGCCTGCCCTTTAGGGCTCTCGGGAATGAGGTTCGTGGAAACTTGCAAGTGAAATATTGCAAGGGCGTTTATTTCGGGCAACAAGGAGGTTTCATGGAGTCGTCACCCAATAGAACATTGAAAAAGTTCGTCTAGCCTCAGTGAGCCTAAAACAGCGCAGCTATGTCCATCATAGGCAAGCCGGAGGTGTCTTGGAGGCCCCACCATAACTTTAGGATGGCCCTCTCGGCCTCGCGCTTGGGCAAAAAAGAGGTATCTTGGAGGTCCCACCTTAATAGAATATTAGGATAGCCCTCTCGCCTCGTGACGCCTAGGTGCAAATTGAGCCTTTTTACGGGACACAAGAGGTGTCTTGGATGCCCCATCCCAATAGAACATTGAGATGGCCCTCTCGACTCGTTGAGCCCAAATACCAGAGATGGTTCGAAACTTCTCATTTATTCGTATCTTGATTAAGTTAAAATTGAGTTTTGAATTTAAGTTTTCATCCCTTTTCTTATACGTTTTGATGCAATAATTAGAGCGCAAGTTGGTCATCCAAGGAAAGCGGTAAATAAAAGCATAATTAAAATAAAGTACATGAAAATAAATTACAACAAAATTAGGAGCGGAATACAACCCCCATTGTAAATAAAATATAAATCATGAATAAAACGGGGTATTTATTAAGAGTGAGGACATTGGTCCTCACATGCATAATTAAAGAAAATAATTTTGAAGTGACAATTTATTTGGATGAAAAAAATTAGGACATTGGTCCCATTTTATTAGAAAAATCCAATTTATTTATAAAAATATTTTTGTGTGATTTTTAATTAAGCGTGCATAAAATAAATGATTTTATTAATAATTACATGACAAATAAATCAAAATAAAAATAAAGGAAAAAAATTAAATACAATAAATGTAAATCTCTGGATTTCCTCATTCGCTCGCATGGATGCTCAAATTAGAAAAAATAAGGATTTGAAACCAAAAACAAGTACAAATAAAATTTATGTTAGTAATTAAATCAAGAAAATCAATTAACACATAAAACAATAAATAATAGATTAGAATAAATAAAATATGCATTGTGTGTGACAAATAAATTAACTAATATAATAGAAACAAAAAAATTAGCATATTAACATGTTAACTTAAATAATAATAATAATAATAATAATAATAATAATAATAATAATAATAATAATAATAATAATAATAATAAAGAATAAAGAATAAACAATTAAATAAAATAAAGTAGAAAGAATATTAAAAATGTTAAAACTATATACAAAATCACATAAAATAAATAAAAACACAATAAACATAAAAATCTACATTGTTAATAATTAAATATGAACAAAAAAACAAATAAAAGAAAAATAAAATTAAAGGATTAAACTTAGAATGTTTATCCTCAGATCTTGGATTCGATTGATGAAAAATATGATTGATTTCCTTGATTTGATTCACAAAATAGAAATAAAAATAAGAAAAATTGAAATTTTATTTCAAAAGAAATTTGCTTAAAAAATAATAGAAGAAAATAAATTAATTCTCAAAAAGAAAAGAATTGATTTCTTTGACTTAAGAATATTTATTGATAAAAGTTTGTTAAAAAGAAGAACATAAATTTAATTTTTAAGAACAAAAAAATATTTCCTTTGTCTTAAAAAAATTACAATTGAATAAAAATCCCAATATCAAGAACAAATAATGATTTTCTTTGTCTCAAGAAAAATTCTAGATTAAAAATTGAATTTTTAACCTAAGAATTTTATTTGGAGAAAAAGATGTAAAAAATGGTGTAGAGAGAATTCTTCAAGAAGAAGAGAAGAACAAAATAAAATTTTTTATGTGTAAAATGAATTCCCCCTCATTTTCAACTTTAATCAATAAAAATGGAAGAAATAATTAGTTATGGAAGAAAATAGGATTTTTCACTAATTTCCCTTAATTTGGGTGTAAAAAAGGAAAAAAAACCTTAAAAATCCCGAAAAAAATGGTAAAAAGATTAAGAAAATTGAAGAAAAATCGAAAAAAGGGGGAAAATCCCATTTGCGGCGGATCTGGGGCGACCAATGCCCGTCGCCGTGCTTGATGGGCGTCGGTCGCACAGCTGGCGCACGCGCCAGCGCAAGAGACGCGCAGAGCGTCTCTCGTGCGCGGGCGATGGCCTGCGCATCGCTCGCCCTGCTTGAGCGCGCGCGCGGCAGCACACTCGCCGATTTTCGATTTTTTTTTTTAAATATAACTAAAAAACACTAAAATTTTCAAACTTCATTTTTTAAAACTAATTTTTAAAATATTTTTATTATTTTTTATTTTTTATTCTAAAATGCAAATTTGACAAGGAAATCATCACTTTCAAAATCTTTGCCCGTGAATAGGCAATTTGTCATCATTGGGTAACTCCGATATAGGCTGACTCAGGACCCGGTGTCTACAGTTGCCCCCAGTTTAGGGGCAGCTAGTACACTAGTGTCTAGGTGAGCCTAAATTCAAAGAAAAGAAGGAAAGAGACACATAATTGAGGCAGCTGTCTTTCCGAACTGGGTGATGCTGTTGTGGTGGTTGTCGCCATGTTGTCGGCGTGTTATCCTTTGTTGAAGCGGTAGTGCTATGATCGTGCTAACCCTCCGTGTAGTGGTAGTGCCGTCATCATGCTAACCCTTCTGAAGTGGTAGTGCCGTGGTCGTGCTAACCTTCCATAGAATGGTACTGCCACCATCATGCTAACCCTTCTGAGTTGGTGAAGTGGTAGTCCGGTGATCGTGCTAACCCTCCGTGGAGTGATAGTGTCGTCATTGTGCTAACCCTTCTGAAGTGGTAGTGCTGTGGTTGTGCTAACCTTCCGTAGAATGGTAGTGCCGCCATCGTGCTAACCTTTCTGAGTTTTGAAGCGATAGTGCCGTGATCGTGCTAACCCTCCGTGGAGGAGTCAATTTCACTCATGGTCACTCAACTTATCACTTATCGCACAAAAGTAACCAACTTTTTTTTCGTTACTTAAATGTCACTGAACTTCTAATATTTTTGCAAAAAAAGTCATGTTAACCGGAATCCGGCGAGAACCCTTGCCGGATTGATGACATGGCATATGACATGTGACAACGAATAGTAAATATATGACTTTTTTGCAAAAATGTTAGAAGTTCAATAACATTTAAGTTGGAAAAAAAGAAAATTGGTTACTTTTGCGCGATAAATTATAAGTTTAGTGACAGTGAGTGAAATTGATTTAGATGTAGCATTTGTTGGAGATATTGTTAAACGGCATATAGTTTCTGACATGGCATGCCATGTCATCAATCCGGCGAGAGTCCTCGCCGGATTCCGGTCAACATGACTTTTTTGCAAAAATATTAAAAGTTCAGTGACATTTAAGTAAGAAAAAAAAAGTCGGTTACTTTTGCGCGATAAGTGATAAGTTAAGTGATCGTCAATGAAATCAACCCCTCCGTGGAGTGGTAGTGCCATCATCATGCTAACCCTTCTGAAGTGGTAGTGACGTAGTCGTGCTAACCTTCCGTAGAATGGTAGTGCCGCCATTATGCTAACCCTTCTAAGTTTGTGAAGTGGTAGTGCCGTGATCGTGCTAACCCTCTGTGGAGTGGTAGTATCGTCATCGTGCTGAAGTGGTAGTGCCGTGGTCATGCTAACTTTTCGTAGAATGGTAGTGCCGCCATCATGCTAACCCTTCTGAGATGTGAAGCGGTAGTGTCGTGATCTTGCTAACCCTCCGTGGAGTGGTAATGTCGTCACCATGCTAACCCTTCTGAAGTGGTAGTGTCGTGGTCGTGCTAACCTTCCGTAGAATGGTAGTGCCGCCATCGTGCTAACCCTTCTGAGTTTGTGAAGTGGTAGTGCCGTGATCGTGCTAACCCTACATGGAGTGGTAGTGCCGTCATCGTGCTAACCCTTCTGCAGTGGTGCTGTCTATGAGCCCTTTGGTTGATTGCCCCCTGGAAGGCCTTTGGTTGATTGTTTGAATTTGATGTTTGGAATGATGTTTGGACTGATGTCATCTTGGTTGGTCGCCCCCTGAGAGGTCTTTTTCTGATTGTTGAATTGTTGCTTGAAATGATGTTTTGGCTTGATTTTATTTTGGCTGGTTGCCCCCTGAGAGATCTTTGGTTGATGCTTGGATTGGTGTTTTGATTGATGTCTTCACTCGCCTTTTGTCGATGTCCGCATTAAATCTCTCTTTCTGCAAAATTAGAAAACCAAATATGCAGGAAAAAGAGTGAGCATGCACGTGAAATGCATGAGTCATGTAGGAATGCAGGATAAGAATTCATCTTAGTGGACTTGGAGATGATAGTCGGGCTAGCCGCAACTTGCGATAGGATCAATGCCTTTTGAATTTCATGTCTTTAATATTGCAAGGTTCTCATCCGAAACTTGTAGTCATTCTTTTAAGATAGTGCGTCTCTTGTGAAATTTCACACTAGCTTTTCTTAGCAGGAAATGCGTCCTTTGCGGATTTTCACATGACCCTGTGCCTTATTTTTGCCTGGAGTGGACCCAACCCCATCCAGCGGTTTTTTTTTTTTTAAGGAATAGACTGCCTATTTCTAGGTTTTCACCCTATCCCTTGCCTAACTTTTACTTAGAGCGCTAGTTACGGTTTTCATCTCTAACGGCTTTTTTTTAAAGAGGTTGAAGCTATAATCAACATGTACTTACACCCATGTCGTGGCTGTCTGAGCTTGATTCTTCGCATAATGGTGCTATAGCATTGCCTTCGTAGTTGATAGTAAAATGAGTCGGCTGAAGGACCCGAGTGGTGAGAGTAGCAGAGGATAGACAGTAGATGACTTTGATCACACAAAGTGAACTGCTCTGATCACATCAATATACTATTACATAAATGCATGTGTTTCAATTTGATTTCATTAATCTCAAGAATACAAAATCTCATCTAATCTCGGGATGGATCTTGAAAGCATCAAACTCCTGTTATCAATCAGTCCTCTCGGGTTTTCAAACTCCTGTTATCAATCAGCCCTCTCGAATTTTTATGATTGAATATTTTCTCTCAGCCCTTAATTTTTGCCCAGAATATTTTTTTTTCTCTGGCACGACGCCCAATTTTAGCAAGGTTATTTTTTTCGGTTTTCAACCCGTGGGGCATTTATTATTTATTTTTCTCCTTTTTTTTAGCCTTTGCCATGGAACCTCCTTCAGTCTATCGGTGTCAATTGGTTTTTGCTTTCATCTTCATTAGCTAGGGAGGCTACTCCTTCTGACGGTGTTTTTTTTTTTTTTAGCATTAAATTCTTGTTCTTGGGCGTTTATGCAAACTGGCTGAGGTAGTGAGTTTCTTCGCTTGAATCTTGGCCATGAAAGTCTGCATCTTCCTTTTGTTGGCTTTGGTGAGATGGGGTTGTACATTGGCCTCAAATGGTTTAGGACAAAACTATGGTTTAGGACAAGACTTTGGTTTTTTTTTTCGCTTTGCTTTTTTCTTCTTTTTTTTTTTGCGAGGTAATGAGTTGTCCTCCTAAATTTGGTTTTAAGGGTCCCTGTTGGTCTCATATGATTAAGGGTCGGTCTTGATTGGCTTCAGGGTAAACATCTCAAATGGTTAGGAGGAAAGGACTCCTAAGAGCTGATTTCTAATGAGTTATATATTTCTTGTGAAGGTTCAGGGTTTTATTTGTCTAACTTCTGATGTAGCCTGCGGAGCTTGATTTAGTTTGGCTGCACTGCATATGTCTTAGTTGAGGAGGATAATTGGCTTTTGAAATTCTGCTCGTCGTCGTATTGGCATATTGAAGCAGCATCGCCCCCACAGTGTCCTTGTCCATTGCTAGCATGTCATTCCAGGTCCAGGCAAAGGCTTTTTTATTTTTTTGTGACATTATCTCTCAGAATTTTCCTCTCTTCAGGAGTTATATCAGATGCTATCAAGATTTTCTTTGGATTTTTCAAAGTTTCGAGATTAAATGCAATTATATTAGTTGAATTAATGTCAAAAATGAATGTATCATGATCATGTGAAATGAAATCATTAAAAACACCATACGAATAAGCAAAAATTGTTCATTTTATTGCAAATTGCAAACTATGTCATAAAAAGTTCTTGGAATAAAGCGAATCAAGCATCTAAGAAAAACTATCTTTTTCGCCACTCTCACTAGTGGATTGAGAAGATCCGATCATATTCACGATGGAGGGACTGGATTGTAGCCTGCTTTCTTCTTTTTCTCTCTCTTTTCAGGATCCATGATCTGATTGGTGTCAATAAGATCTTGGATCTTGTTCCTCAATGTCTGACAGTAATCTGTCAGGTGCCTGGTGTGCTAATGGTAGGCACAGTACTGGTCCTCTCTGTGCCCTGGCTATCCTTGATTAATGGCTGGTCTAGGTGCCAAAGGTCGCAGCTTGCCCTCTTTCATCAATCTCTCCAGTACCCAGTATAAAGAGCGGCCTAAGTTGGAGTAGTATCTCTGTCCTTGCCCAACTCCAGTAGCTGAAACTTCTGCTGTCTTGCCATTTTTGCTATTATTGGTCTCGGCACCACCTGTTTTATATTCTGACTGGTTCCCATAGCCTTTCCCAGCAAAATTATTTTGGCTTACTTTCTTTGCTAAGTAAGCCGCCTAAGCCTCTACAGCAATATCCTTAAGTGACTTCCAATCTCTGAGCCCCTTAAAGCATAGCAAATCCCTTAAGTAAGGGCAGGAGTTCCTGATAAATAACCTGATTTGGTCAGTGGTGTCAGGCTTTCTCTTCATCTCCATAACCCTATTCCTCCACCTAGTGAGGTATTCGTGAAATGACTCATCGTTCCTTTGCTGTAAGAGCTCGAGGTCCTTCAGGGTGACCTCCATTCTGGTGCTGCAGTCGTACTGCCTCATAAATTCTTCAGTTAAAAGGTCCCAGTCCTCCTTGGATCTCCTGTCCAACCCGTGATACCAGTCTACTGCCGGACCCAGCAGACTAAGGTAAAAATATTCCACCTTCTGCTTCTTGCTCAACCCGGTGCCTTTTATTATCAGGGTATACTGTTTGATGTGTATAGATGGGTCCGAAGTACCATCGAACTTCGGCAGCTCGGGCATCTTGAATCTTTGCGGCAGCAACTCTTCATCCCCCAAATCTCTATCTTCCGGGTTGATCCCCTTCCCAGCTGACAACAAGCGGGTGATAGCCTCAATCTGCTGCCTCATCCCTTTCAAAGCCTCATCCTCCACCCTAGGTGCTCTGGCCCTCATAGCTTGATAGACTATTAGCTCCTCATCTTCCTCCTCCATCAGAAAATCATCGTTGGGATTATGAATCCTTTCCCTTCTTGGCTTAATGCGTACAGCAGCTCTATGCTCATTGATAGGTTGACGGGCAGTAGCTCCAATGAGAGGAGCCTCCCCACCAACAGGTGGTTCGGCTTGCCCCCATGGAGGGACTACAGATGGTTGTGGAGCGACAGGTGGCTGTGGAGCAGGAGGATGAGCAATCCTTTCGGCCATGGCGCCCATTATATGTAACATCCTCTACTCAAAGTCCTCTAGCCTCCTAGCAAGGTCTTGAGTGGTCAAGGTTCCAGTCTCTTCTGCCATTGATGATTCTAGAGATGATTCACTGATTGATGAGAATGACTCAGAATCCCAGTCAGACACTAGTTCCGGCAACTCAAAGAGCAGATTTGTCCTCACCAGCCGACCGTCAGAACTTTTAGTCCACTCAGATGAATCTATGATGGCTGAAAATTTTAAATTATTAGAATGATGCATGAATAACATATACAATGCATGATTGTGTGTTATGCAATATTTACAACCACATGCAAGCAAGTAAATCCTTCCAACCTTATCACTCCCACACATGCAGTAATGCGGTCTCTTTCCTAGGTGGGCTTGATCCATGGGTTAACGGGAAACCCAATGAATGCGTATGGTGCACGGTGGGAAACCGACAACATAACATCTCTTGACTAATGCACGTACGTATGAGTTTTCGCCTCATGTATTTAAACACTTCAACTAAATTAAGATGGGCTCACCGGGGCATGAAAGCCTTTGATAAAAGACCATTTAATATGGTTGATTATGTTCAATATATAATGGCCCACATAGCAAACATCGTATTAAGGTACATTTCGCCTAGGGAAAGTATATATTGCCATTACATGAGCTTTGGTCAAGGGTGATGATATTTTGGGGCTACCCAAGCATGGTCCCTGCCAATAAGTCTAGCTCATCATGAGCATAATGACCGATCGGGTCTCCATTTAATATACCATGATGGTACGAGGCTTGAGCTGGTGATTATCCTTAACACTTTCCTACATTGAGTGAATGTAGGGTCATGCTTCGGGAACGCACCGGGGTAAGAATAGGGACCAAACTACCATAGTTTTAAGGCTCTAATGAAATGCAATGCAACTTTGAAAAGGGTTAAAATATTTTAAATTAAAAATCAATTATAATTTTTAACCAAGGTACTTTCGACTCGAAATCTCTTAGGTCCCTAGTGGAGTCGCTACTGTGATGCGCGCTGAACCCCGTGGGCACCCCAAAGGCTGCCCTTCAGGGCTGTCGAGAATGAGGTTCATGGAAACTTGCAAGTGAAACATTACAAGGGCGTCTATTTCGGGCAACAAGGAGGTTTCATGGAGTCGCCACCCAATAGAACGTTGGAAAAGTTCATCTAGCCTCAGTGAGCCTAAGATAGCGCAGCTATGTTCATCATAGGCAAGCCGGAGGTGTCTTGGAGGCCCCACCCTAACTTTAGGATGGCCCTCTCGACCTCGCTGTGACGCGTGCCGAACCCTGGGGTACCCTGAACGCTCGCCTTTAGGGCAATCGAGAGAGGTTCATAAAATTTGTAAAAAATTACAAGTGCATCCATTTTGGGCAACAAGGAGGTTTCTTGGAGTCGCCACCCAATAGAACATTGGGAAAGGTCGTTTAGCCTCAGTGAGCCTAAGGCAGCACTGCTATGTCTATTTTGGGCAAGCCAGAGGGGTCTTGGAGGTTCCATCCTAATAGAACATTAGGATGGCCCTCTCGCCTCGTAGAGCCTAGGACTATGCAAGTTAAAGCCTTTTTACGGGATACAAGAGGTGTCTTGAAAGTCCCATTCCAATGGAACATTGAAATGGTCATCTCGCCTCGTTCAGCCCAAAGACCAGAGATGGTTCGGGACTTTCCATTTATTCATACCTTAATTAAGTTTATAATTGAGTTTTGAATTTAGCGTTTCATCCCATTTCTTATTCAATTTTAATGCAATTTAATTAAAGCGCACGTCAATCACATAAAGAAAGCGGTAGATAAAGTAAATAAAAGCGCATGAAAATAAATTACAACAAAACTAGGGGCGGAATACAACCCCCATTGGTAAATAAAATACAATTCATACATAAATCGGGCTATTTATTAAAGACGAGGGCATTGGTCCTCTCATGCATAATTAAAGAAAATAATTTTAAAGTGACAATTTATTTTGGATGAAAAAACTAGGACATTGGTCCCCTTTTTATTTAGAAAAAATCAAATTAATTAAATAGAAATATTTTTATGATTTTTTTAATTAACGTGCATAAAAATAAATTATTGCAAATTACATGATAAAATGAATAAAAGCAAATTAATGAAAATGATAAAAATAACAAGTCAACTGTCAAATGGATCTTCAAATCTCATGAAAAATAAGTATTGAAATAAAAAAAAACAAATAAAAGTAATGTTAGTAATAAAAATGAATTTAAACATATAATATAAAATAAATAAAGATAAACCAAATAAAAATGTATTATATGTGACAAAATAATTAAATGACATAATAAAAATGTGCAACTTAACGAATTAACAATTTAACATGCATAAACAAGCATAAAATAATAATAATAAAATTCAACATGCATAAACAAGTATAAAATAATAATAATAATAATAAAATTCAACATGCATGAAAATATAAATAATAATAAAATTAAACAAGAATAATGATAATAATAATAATAATACTAATGATGGTAGTAACTACAATAATAATAATAACACAATAATAACAAAGAATATGAACAATAATAATAATAATAATAATAATAATAATAATAATAATAATAATAATAATAATAATAATAATAATAATAATAATAAGAAGAAGAAGAAGAAGAAGAAGAAGAAGACAAAATCAACCGATCATGCTAAAACATGTTAAATAATAATGCTAATAATAACAATAATATTATATGAACAACAATGATGATAATGACAATAATCATAAAAATAAAAATGAATAATCAAATAAGAACAAAAGGATAAAAAATAATAACAATGATAATAATGATAACAATAACATGAACAATTAAATAAGAACCAAAAAATAAGAAATAAGAAGTAAAAAATAATAGATCTAAGAGAATTTACATGATACTAATTAATTGAAAAAAAACTAAATTAAGAAATTGGATGAAAAATTAAGCCAAAAATACTTACCCTTAAAATTTATCTTGAAGAAATGAAGGTAGATGATCAATTTCTTGTCTTGATTTGTAAGAATAATATTAGAAAAATAAAATATTAAAAATGAATTTTTACACAAAAACAAACAATTGATTTATTTATCTCAAAGTAAAAAATTGTTAAATAAAAAGAAGAAAAATTCTCAAGAACAGAAATTATTCTTTTTGCCTTAAGAACTATTTTGGAAAAATCCTTTAGAAACTTGAGAGAATTCATTTTTTGAGAGAAGAAAGAAGAAGAAAATAATTTTCTAAAGAAAATCCCCCATAATTCTCTCTCTAAAATTCCTTTTATTCCTCTCCAAAAAATCAGATTTTTTAATGAAAAAAATTAAAATCAATTTAATTTTCATAACCACAAAAAACTGATAAATTTGAAAGGTTGGAAAATAAAAGGTTTTAAAATTAAATTTTACGAAAAAAAAATGAAGAAAAAGCATTAAAAATGAAGAAAAAATGGGCCAAAATGGGCAAAAAGGATGTCGGGGGTGAAATCGGGCACACAGGGGCGAGTGACGCCCGTCGGGCATCGTCGCGCGAGACGAGTAAGCCGTCGCTCGCTCGCGCGGGTGACGGCCAGCGCGTCGCTCATGCGTGCTACGTGTCGCCCAGAGCGCGGGCGAGCGCGCCCTGCGCGCGTTCCGCCTGCACGCAGGCGAGCGCGCCCCGTGCGCGTTTCGCCTGCACGCTAGGGCACTGCGGCGCGCGCCCAGCGCTGCTGCAGCCCGACATTCGTGCGATTATTTTTTCAAATTTTCTATAAAACACAAAAAATTAAAAACTCACTTTTTTTACTCAAAAATAATTTTTTAAAACATTTTTAAAATATTTTTAAAATACATTTTTATTTATTTCTAACAAATCAAAACGACAAGAAAATTATCACTTCCAACTTTCATTCTTTTTGTCTATAAATCGACACCCTTAATTTCATCATTGAGTAATCTTGATCAACGCTACTCGGGACCCGGTGTCTACACTCGCGCTTGGGCAAACCAGAGGTATTTTGGAGGCTCCACCCTAATAGAATATTAGGATGGCCCTCTCGCCTCGTGACGCCTAGATCTGTGCAAATTGAGCCCTTTTACGGGACACAAGAGGCGTCTTGGAGGCCCCATCCCAATAGAACATTGAGATGGCCCTCTCGCCTCGTTGAACCCAAAGACCAGAGATGGTTCGGAACTTCTCATTTATTCGTACCTTGATTAAGTTAAAATTGAGTTTTAAATTTAAGTTTTCATCCTTTTTCTCATACGTTTTGATACAATAATTAGAGCGTAAGTTGGTCATCCAAGAAAAGCGGTAAATGAAAGCATAATTAAAATAAAGTACATGAAAATAAATTACAACAAAACTAGGGATGGAATACAACCCCCATTGTAAATAAAATATAAATCATGCATAAAACGGGGTATTTATTAAGAGTGAGGACATTGTTTCTCGCATGCATAATTAAAGAAAATAATTTTGAAGTGACAATTTATTTGGATGAAAAAAATTAGGACATTGGTCCCATTTTATTAGAAAAATTCAATTTATTTATAAAAATATTTTTGTGTGATTTTTAATTAAGCGTGCATAAAATAAATGATTTTATTAATAATTATATGACAAATAAATCAAAATACAAATAAAGTAAAAAAATTAAATACAATAAAAGTAAATCTCTGAATTTCTTCATTCGCTCACATGGATGCTCAAATAAGGAAAAATAAGGATTTGAAACCAAAAACAAGCACAAATAAAATTTATGTTAGTAATTAAATCCAGAAAATCAATTAAGACATAAAACAATAATAATCGATTAGAATAAATAAAATATAAATTGTGTATGACAAATAAATTAACTAATATAATGGAAACAAACAAATTAGCATATTAACATGTTAACATAAACTATGATGATGATGATGATGATGATAATAATAATAATAATAATAATAATAATAATAATAATAATAATGAATGAAAAATAAACAATTAAATAAAATAAAGTTGAAAGAATATTAAAAATGTTAAAACTATATACAAAATCACATAAAATAAATAAAAACACAATAAATATAAAAACCTATATTGTTAATAATTAAATATGAACAAAAAAACAAATAAAAGAAAAATAAAATTAAAAGATTAAGCCTAAAATATTTACCCTCAGATCTTGGATTCGATTGATGAAAAATATGATTGATTTCTTTGATTTGATTCACAAAATAGAAATAAAAATAATAAAAATTAAAATTTTATTTCAAAAGAAATTTGCTTAAAAAATAATAGAAGAAAATAAATTAATTCTCAAGAACAAAAGAATTGATTTTTTTGTCTTAACAATATTTATTGATAAAAGTTTGTTAAAAAGAAGAACATAAATTTAATTTTCAAAAAAAAAAATATTTCTTTTGTCTTAAAAAAATTACAATTGAATAAAAATCTCAATCTCAAGAACAAAAAATAATTTTCTTTGCCTCAAGAAAAATTCTAGATTAAAAATTGATTTTTTTAACCTAAGAATTTTATTTGGAGAAAAAGATGTAAAAAATGGTGTAGAGAGTAGGGGTGAGCGTGGTCGGTTAACCGGTCCATGAGCCCCAGTCCATTAATCAGTCTATTAATATATGTTTTTTGAAATTATAGTCCATTAACCAGTTCATTACCATCGGTTAACCAGTCCATCGGTTTCGAATTTTCGGATCGTTTACCCAATATTTTTCAGTTAACCACTATAATTATAAATATATTCATAAATAAAATTAAAATATTCAAAATACTTAAAAATTAAAATTTGTTCACTATAATATAACATTATTGTTGTTAAAATAAAAATATTTGGTAGATATAAGCAAATTTGTTTTTAAAAATTAATATTTAATAAGTAAATATATTAATTGGTTCATAATCACTTTTAATTAGATAAATTGTTATACTTACTAATAGCCAATTAAAAAAACTTAAAAATTTTAAAATAATTAGTATAATAAAAAAAAAGTATATGATCACCCTTAATTAGGATAAATTATTATAAATTATTAATAAATTAACTAGAAATTCGGTTTCAGTTCGGTTAACCAGTCACATTAGTCAAAAACCATTAACCAGTCCATTAATATCGATTTTTTCAAAATACTAACCATTAACCAGTTCATTACAATCGGTTAACCAATCCATCGGTTCGGTTTCGAATTTTTTTTTCGGTTAACCGAGTCCATCGGTTTTTTTGCTCACCCCTAGTAGAGAGAATTCTTCAAGAAGAAGAGAAGAACAAAATAAAATTTTTGATATGTAAAATGAATTCCCCCTCATTTTCAACTTTAATCGATAAAAATGGAAAAAATAATTATTTATGAAAGAAAATAGGATTTTTCACTAATTTCCCTTAATTTGGGTGTAAAAAAGGAAGAAAACCTTAAAAATCCCGAAAAAATGGTAAAAAGATCAAGAAAATTGAAGAAAAATCGAAAAAAGGGGGAAAATCCCATTTGGGGCGGATCTGGGCCGACCGACGCCCGTCGGCGCGCTCGACGGGCGTCGGTCGCGCAGCTGGCGCGCGCGCCAGGGTGAGAGTGCGCGGGCACGCTGCCGCACCGACACTCGCGCCAGCGCCAGAGTGCGCGGGCACGCTGCCGCGCCGACACTCGCCGATTTCCGATTTTTTTTAAAATATAACTAAAAAACACCAAATTTTCAAATTTCATTTTTTAAATATTTTTACTATTTTTTATTTTTTATTTTAAAATGCAAATTTGACAAGTAAATCATCACTTTCAAACTCTTTACCCGTGAATAGGCAATTTATAATCATTGGGTAACTCCGATTTAGGCTGACTCAGGACCCATTGTCTACACATATGTTGTTTGTTTTTTTTTTGTGAGCGTATTTATTTTCACTAAATATGGGGCGCTGAGAAGGGGAGCCCGCTAGGATAATTCGGGGACACCAATTTGGTTCATTTTTTTTTACCCTATCTCCTTTTAGTTTATCTTCATTTTCAATTTGTTGTAAATATTATTTTAATCCTGCTAATATAAAAATGGTTAAATATTTTTTATTAATTAAATTGGGATCTTTTGTAAATTGAGGACTAATGTCCTATTTTTTCAGCAAATAAAACCAAACTTCAAAAAATTGTTTTGTAATAAATATGTATGCGAGAACCAATGTCCTCACCCTTAATATATATTCCGTTTTATGCATGTTTTGTATTTTATTTACAATGAAAGTTGTATTCGGCCCCTAGTTTTGTTGCAATCTATCTTTAGATGCTTTATTTTAATGCTGCTTTTATTTATTGTTTCACTTAAATGGATAATTTGCTCTTTAATTTGAATGCACCGAATTGAATGAGAAATGGAATGAAACGCTAAATTCAAAACTCAGTTATAAATTTAATCAAGGTATGAATAAATGGGAAGTCCTGAACCTACTCCGGTCTTTGGGCTCAACGAGACGAGAGGGCCATCTCAGCATTCTGTTGGGGTGGAAGCCTCCAAGACACCTCTTGTGTCCCGTAAAAAGGCTTAAACTTGCACAGTCCTAGGTGCCACGAGGCGAGAGGGCCGTCCTAATGTTTTATTAGGGTGGAAGCCTCCAAGACACCTCTGGTTTGCCCAAGCGCGAGGCGAGAGGAACATCCTATTATTAGGGTGGAAGCCTCCAAGACACCTCCAGGCTTGCCTATGATGGACATAGCAGCACTGTCTTAGGCTCACTTAGGCTAGACGACCTTTTCCAATGTTCTATTGGGTGGCAACTCTATGAAACCTCCTTGTTGTCCAAAATGGATGCACTTGTAATTTCTTACAAGTTCTTATGAACCTCATCCCGAAGGCCCTAAAAGCGGACGGTTCGGGGCACCCCAGGGTTCGGTGCGCGTCACACTTAGGTGTCAGAGTAAGAAACAGCGACGTGACAAGAGATGGATAGCAGAGGTAGGTTGTGGCGTTTGGCAGTTAACTGGAGGGACATTTCGTTAGACAAATCGAATGAGCGCTACAATCAGATGTAATTGCCATCCTTTCATGCTCCCCTGCCACGTGTAAAGCTTTGGTTCCTTCTTCCTTTAGTGGGCTTTCTAGGCCGAAGCTTCTTAGACCTAACAATACTTGAGTGTTTTCACTTACCCTCCCCATAGTGAGATCTGATCGGATTATGAGTGTGGACAAAGTTGGTCTTCTTTCGTGGCTTAACCATATTAGCTTAAATTTTAAAATTTTAATATTCAAACTCATCTATTTGCATTCTTAGTTGCAGGTATGAGAGCGTTGAAGAGAGAACCCTGATTAAACGCATTCATCATGATTAGACACATTTCACTCATTACATTACACTAATCATATATGTATACACTATACACTATACACTTCATTCATTAGTTCACTATACATAGCATACACTCATTTGTTCATTAAATCAATGCACAATCAACTATGTTCACATATTAATTACACATGTCTAGAAACATGCATCAAAACATGCTATATGCATATCATTATTAGTTTCATATACACTATAAGAATTTTATCATGATTCAATAATATATATATATCACTATTATTTTCATGCAATCTTTACATATAAGGTTCTAATCCAATAATGTTATAATCACTCTTAATTGTTTCATCTCATTCTTAGTTGTTTTTGTCTTACTTTTGGTGCTCTATAGGTTCTCTCCAGCTTAATTTATGCTTTAGAAATGCATTAGGGTGCTCTAGAATGAAGAATGAGGCATAAAGAACAAAGGGGAACCAAACTATGACTGTCACAACTCGTGCAAGTCGTGCCGATTTATGACAGAAGCTCTTTGTCATGAGTTGTCACCTTAGTGTCGAGTCAAAATCAACTTCCCACTTGTACTGAGATTTTGTCCTATAAAATGACATTTTTATCAAAATTGGTCTTCTAGACTTTTGTTCCTCAATGTATTAGTTTTCTACTGGTAATCTTTTAGATCATTTTGAGTTAAAACCTGGGAGTTATAGCTTTATAATCATACACTACTCCATTGACCCGGCCAGGATAGGAACACTTCTATTTTGGTCATTTTGGAGGCACTTAGACCCAAAATGAGCTCATTGTCATTTCTAAGACATTTGTAGGTATTGAAGCAATGATTTAAATTCCACTAGAATCACATCATTTTGAGTTATTTAGGCTAAGATATGGCCAAAATACAGAGATGGGGTCAAGTAAACTCTAAAACAGAATTTTGATATTATAACACCTCATGTCACTAATATTCATTTTTATGCAAAATAAAAAAACACACACATGCACACAAATCATCATTCCAAAAATTATTCCATATGCAAACCACACACAAAATCTATTCAATCCAACATAAACACATATATAAGAATTTAAAGGTTCCCAAACCTCTTGTATGCACCAAAATTTCTCTTGAAGCTTCCCTTGCTCTCACCACTTCTTTTCCTTTGCTTTTTCCAATTTCCTTAGCCATATGCATCAGAATTCTCACGTTAAAACTAATAATCAATCTCATACTTCCAGTTCCTAAACAAAAAATATTACAATAAATCTTAAATCTTACCTTTCTTTGCAAACTTCTCATGAACTACCCTCTCCCTCACTAGTCACCTTGGTACATGAATTGAGAGAAGAAAGGAAGAAGAAAATGATGAGTTTTCTTCAGCCAGAGGAATGGCCAGCTGCCTCCCTCCCTCTCACTTATATTCACATATATTTGTGGCCTGTAATGAAACACATCTCTCCTTTCTATTAGTCAAAAATCAAATTTTTTTATAATTTATCCACCTTGATCCTTAACTTCTCTTCTATTTAGACATTAGCATAATCCAAGTTTTCATTTCATACTTTGACCCAGTATACTTTTTATTTCAATCACATATATCACACTTTAATGATTTCCAAATGGCCGTAGATGCTGAAACTTTCTATTTAATGACGATTGCATCCTTTTTAACACTTTCGCCACTTAATCATGTAAATTCAATTTTCATTTCACCCTAACCATGTCTTAATACGGTTAGGGTGTATTTTGGGTCCTTACAATTCTCTTCCTCTTAAAAGAATTTCATCCTCAAAATTCATCACGTCTTATGCTTATACATGTTTATACCTCAATTCTATACATTCAAATAACAAATGCATTTTGAATACTTTATTCACATCTACATACTTTACCTTCCATATCACTTACTTCTCTTTTTATCTCCGCATAATACACTTAATCTAACTCCATTACACTCAATAGATACTCTATTAGCTTCATTTGTAGACATTCAAACTTTATCCAAAACAAAACGATAACATCTAAATTAGGCCAACACAAGTTCTTTACAAACTCTTTCTAGACTCTTATTGTCCAAAATCGCCTAACCCTATCCTCTTATACCATTAAATGTAACACCCCAATACCCCTTAGGAGTATTCAAGGGTGCCAAACTAGCATAACAATATCAAATCAAATATCACTAATAACAATGTTAGTCTAAAATTTCAATAAATTTTCATTATATTATATTATACAATAAAATCTTTACAATGTCTTTTAATATACATTAAACATTCACTAAGATCTATATCTTCTAAGAGCTTTGTGTGACACTTCACGATCTCCTCTTCATGCATGACTTCACTTTGGAACCTACCTCAAATAATAATTTAAACTCAGTTATACCTAACAAAGAAACTATTAAGTATAACTAAGAACTCACTTAATTAACTCGATAAATTTTAGATCTTTAAGTACATTACCCAACCACTGACATTATTATTATTTTGTTTCATAAGGCTTATTGGGCACTATCTTTTACTAATTACCCTTTTTGCATATTAACATATCAACTACTCGTTCGTGTTCATATTTCTCACTAGACACTGGAATATTTCACAATACATCTAGTATTTGGTTCGAACTTGAAAGTGGTATTCCAAGCTTCCTATGTATCCCGAAAGTGGGAATAAGAATCACGTAGTTCTCATTATAATGAACACTTTACTTTAATAAACGTATAACATATCAACCACACCCATCTTCTTCTTTATAGCAGATATATTTTGTAATATCATCAATACATATACATTAACCATAATACATATACTTTAGTCATTAATAATTAACACATTATCAAAATATTCATTAATAATCCCTTAAATTATACTCATCTCTAACAACACTTTAATTACATTACAATCACTTGTAGCTTGAATTCAATATAGGTGTGGACAATCGGGAGCACTAGATACATGAAGGTATCGAATCACTAGATACCATAAAGGTGCCAACACTAAATTCTAGAAGGTATCAAATCACTTGACACCGAGGAGATATCGTCACTAGATACCTGAGGGTATCGAGTCACTTGGCACCGTGAAGGTGTCGTCACTAAATATCCAAAGGTATTGAATCACTCGGCACAGTGAAAATGCAGTCACTAGATACCCGAAGGCATCAAATCACTCGACACCATGAAGGTTCCTTCACTAGATACCCGAAGGTATCGAATCACTCGACACCGTGAAGGTGCCGTCACTGGATACCCGAAGATATTGAATCACTGTAGACACTGTGTCCTGAGACAGTCCAGATCAAGGTTACCCGATGAAGAGATTAATGTCTGTTTTTAGATTAGCGGATGGAATTTGGGAGTTTTCGTCTTTCGATTTTACAAGGATTAAGAATTTTTTCTCTATAAAGGGAGGTTTCAGAGAATTTCAGAGAATTCAGCTTTGAAAAATGAGATTTTGCACCACAAACAGGATGACCGTCTTTGGATGGATGCCCGTCTCTCGTTGAAGCTTCCCGTCTCTCATAGCGAGTGCATGGCCATCGGTCAGATAGACGGACCGTCTCTTGCCTTTGAGAGATGGCCGTCTGTAGTTTGAGAGACGAACACGTGCTCGCGAGAGATGGCCGTCACTATTCCCGTGCCTTGTGGATGGTCCGACGGTCAAATTACCGCACGTACCCTTTCCACAGACGCCCGTCTGTGGATTCATGGACTGCTGTCGGTCGTTGATCAGATTGTACTAACCACCGGATTTAGGAAATCTTATCCCATATCTTTAAATCTTTTCAAATGTGTTTAAATTTTGGATTAGATTTCGAATATATTTTGATAACCGATTCGGTTATGATTGGATTTCAGGAATCATTTCCAAATTTAAATCCTAAATTCAAATTCATTTGAATTATCTTCTAACTCTATAAAGGAAAATAAAATTTAATCCCGGATCTGTTAAGCAGAAGAAAGCCAGAACAACTTTTGACTATTCCAGTCATTTGTATGTTTCAACCAGTTTCATCTCCACTTGCCTTCTTACAAGAAGATATCCCACCAGAAGTACCAGACAATCTTTCCCCAGTAAGATTAAAAGAATTTTCAAAGGTTCAATTAAGGAGTTATCAGTCAAGGTTAATCCAAAAATATGGGCCATTATATTGGGATCATCTGAGTTATCATCCTTAATATCCTTTTGCAGCTCTTATGGGATTCCTCCATTTTCATATGGAAGCTCCAATCCTTTGGCCTAAAGAACTCCTTTGTTTTTTATGGCATTATGTTCATCTCCATTACATTGCCTTTGAAATCAGATGTAGACACTTGGCAAGCTATATTCAGGAAATTATTAGAGGAACAAAGCAGAATCCCCATTTTTAAACTTTCCTCACTTGGTTCAAGCCGTTAGATCAATGGAAATATATCCTTATCAGAGAAGCAAATGAGCTTGGAGTTTCACACTCATGGGAAGTAAGATCAACTTATATTTTTCATATAAATCATGTTTGGCTATATGGAAAATATAAGTCTGTTGCTATTACTTACCATTTCAGAACATTACCTTACTCTCTAAAAGAAGCTTGTCATAATTTCCACCCACAGTTCATTACTAAGTGGTCTGATTTGATGCATCACCTTTTTGAAAAGAATGGTGTTATTCCCAAAGAGATATGGCCAAATTGGATAGATGATGATATCCCTTGGGAATCTTATCCTTCGAATTATTGGAGTGTAATCAAAGAAGATTATCAGTATTGGGTCAGGAACAATACATATGTCGGCTCATCTCAAGGAGGTCCACTCAGAATCAATCCATTAATCGCCAGCTCATCACAAGTGGTGCCAAATATCTCACAACCCAGCTCATCCCACACTCACATAGTGCAAGCCAGCACATCAAACAGGATGGATTTAGACAGCTAATTTCAACCTTTGGCAGGATGCTCTCAAGATGACAATGACAATTCAGAAGATTATAACCCCACTCACGTGTCAGATTCTGAAGAAGATAATTCTAAAGAACCAATAAGGAGATACAACCTTTAAGTATCACCTTATCCTGTCAGCCACAAGCTCAATCATATAGTTTTATCCTATATCAGTATGTACTTTTACTTTTTATAGTGGAATTGTAGTGGAATAGCCACTTCACTTTGTTGTCCACTTATTTTAAAGCTTGACAGTTGTATTGCTATGTTTTGTGTGCTTTGCTCTTCCTATATAAGGAATTGAGCTCTTCAGTTGGAAGGCATACCCCAAGAATAGACGCTGCCTTTGTTTTCATAAATAAACCAATGTTTGCTTAAAAAACTCTCCTCTGTCTCTCATATAATAACTTGAGATAGTATTTAGATCTTAAGTTCTTTATGTTTTGATCCTGTCTCGTGCATGATATGGTTTCCATCATGGCTAAAGACGACAGCTCTGTTTATCTTGGCTTGTGTAGTAGCCTTCCCCATTGAGCATATCGTTCAGGTCAAACACTAGGTAAAATGCATGAATTACACAAGTAAAAAAAAATAAGAATATTACAAAATCTTCTTTTCTTTTTGGATTCACCATTCGGCCTATCTTACTCCAATGATCTTGATATTCTTCTTTCTTAGTCTAATCCTATGTAATCTAATTATATAACCAAAAAAGAATTTTATAAGATAAACAGGCCGGACAGGAAAGTCCTTATGGACAAAAATAAACCTCGCATATGCTCAATCACATCGGCCATAAACTCCATACCTAACTCAACATGCCAAGATATACATCCTATCATGCATCTAATGCACAAAATTAGGTTTTATTTAGTGTAACTAGTGTATGTTTCAACTCTTTGAAACATAGTTCTTTGTATGTGACATATATTAAGTTACTAATTATGTTAACTTAATTAAGATAATAAAATTATCCTAATTTGAACCATATTAGAAAAATTTTCCATTTTAGAAACTATTTCAAATTTTAAAATTTTTTGACTACTTTAAAAACTAGTTTCCCGCAAATATTATTTAACTTGTTTTGTTTCCAATTATTAATCTAATTAATAATCAATTAACAAAATATTTAATTTCATTAATTAATTACATATGTCTTAATTTCGACAATTAAATTAATTTTAAATAAATTTCAAATTAAAAAGTCAAATGGCCCAAAAAATAGGTCAAACCTAGTACCTTATTATGGGCTATTTGGCCTACTTAGCAAGTGCAATGGGCCAAAAGGATTTTGGCTCATTCTAGCCCTTAAAGCCTTTAATTAAACTTGTAAATAATTAATATTATGAATCCAAATTAGCTTATTTAGCCCACCAAATCATTGTTAACTTAAAACATAAAATTGAAATTTGCCGCGGCGCACTAAATTTTAGTTTTGTGAATTAAATTTATCAAGCATAAAATTTAATGACTTTAAATTATGAAAAAACCTTTTAATATCCCATATTAATTTATGTTAATTTCTAAAAGTAAAACAAAACCATTTAGGCCCAAAAACACCATAACCTAATTCAGCCTACCTAGAAATCCTAAGTAGCGGAATTGGACTAGTCTTTTGTTTACTTCAATTAAATCAATTTTTGATTTTAATTAATATTTTTGAAAAATACCAAATTATAGTAGGATTTCAAAATACATTTAATTAATTTGTCATGGAAAAATTAAAAAGAAAAAAAATTAATTTAAGGCCTAAAATTTCTCTTAATGGCGCAAAACTCTTGAGTGGCCTCAGAGGCCTCTCTTCAAAGTTCTACTTGTATTTTTATTGCATATTGCTTAAGATAAATCAATAAATTCAATAAAATATGATATAATTAATACTTTTAACTAGGCCTGTCAATTTTAGCCCATGCCCAGAAAACCCGCCCAATAAAAATACACCCAAACCCAATCCAATCAATAAAATACCCAACTAGGTCAGTGCAAAAATAACCCGCTTAATATACAACCCGTTTGGGCATGTATCATGTGCCCAACGGGTTGTCTATGTCAACTCATCTTCCCCCAAAACTCAATTCTGTTCTTCCTCCCTCAAAATGATTTAATGGAGTCTAAAGGTGGCAAGAAGTCGTCTAGTAGTAGTAAATCCTTATTCTACGAAGCTCCCCTCGGTTACAGCATTAAAGACGTTCGACCCCACGGTGGAATCAAGAAGTTCAGATCTACTGCTTACTCCAACGTGAGTTTGATTTGTAAACTTTATTTTGCCTTGGTTTATGTTTTCTTATGTTGTTGGCTCACTGATATCATGTCATATTTTGTATTGTAGTGCGTTCGCAAGCCATCCTGAGATTTCTCAAGTGTTTATTTAGCTTATTTTAGTCTTCTACTGCTGCAATTTTATTCCTTTTTTCTACATTTAGTCTCTACTTTCCTCGTTCTCTCGGACTCCTTTACGGTGTTATTTGTTCCTTTATGGCAAGATGGCCTTGCCTACCTCTGCTATTGGATTTGAAGGCTATGAAAAGAGGCTTGAAGTGTGTTTTTCTGAGCCTGGCTTCTTTGTTGATCCTGGAGGGATGGGTCTCCGCTCTCTGTCCAAATCTCAGATAGATGAGATTGTGGGACTACCAAATTGCTTCTTTCTATCCCAGCAATTCTAAAATTGGTCGAAACCCTCTCACTCTCTATGTGTTCTGTGAGGTATAGCCGTGGGAGCTTCATTTTTCCTGGGGCTCAGTCATTCCCACATCGTAGCTTTTTTGAGGAAGTAGCCATCCTTGATGGTCATTTTCGCAAAATGGGTTTGGAGAGTGTGGCTTATGTGATGGGTAGTCCTGATAAAACACAGAATTGGCATGCGTACTCTGCCTCTGTTGGCATGGAGCATTGTTCAAATGAGGTGCCATGAATTGTGTATTTTTCTTGCTTATGAACCCAAGAATAGTGCCTAAGTAGTGATTTAGTAGCAGAAGTAGAGATTGAGTTGGTGAATTTAGAGTGTATAGAAATGAAAGATGGATTGGTGATTAAAGAGTACCATGATTTGGCTACACACCTGAATTGTATGAGCACTTTTGGAGGGAATCTTTTGAGGATTTCTATCAACAATTCTTGATCTCTGTTTCTTTTTCTATTTAGTAGTCAGCTGGATTAGTTAATAGACCAATTCAATGAGTAATTGGCATGCGAATTATTTTATATATGTGGTACTGTTTCTTTATTTTTTTGTTAGTATTAAATACACGGTTGTAAATAAATTCAGAAAAAAATAATGCATTTTGCTCATGTTTAATTTTAATTAGGTTGTCGAAGATTTCCTCGTCAGAGTGTTCAACATCAAACATGAAGAAGCCTTGCAAGTGGAATAAATTAGGTTTGTGGTAAATCAACTGTACCAGTTAAATTATGTAACTCAACCCCTTAAAATTCTGACCCGTTTTGGCATGTTTCAAATGCCCAACGGGTCAAATGCAAATGGTGAGGTGGGTTTTTATAGAGAGAACAAGGCAATTTTTTACCTTGTTATAGAGAGAAAAATGCAAATTATTTTTTGTTAAAAATGGACCAAATTGATCGACCCACATATCGGCCCGTTTGGGCATCCAATTGACCCATTTGGGCCACCCGATCCATTTGAGCCAATATTTTTATAGTAGTCATTTTAGTATCCCGTTATTATATCAAAAATTATTTTCATTAAAAATGGGTCGACCCATATCTCAACGGTTTGGGCTTTTAGCCGGCCCATTGGGCCTCTACCGGGCCCATTTCGGCCATCCGACCCATTTAGGGCAAAATTTTTTGACAATGGTCATTTTAGTATCCCGTTATTATATTAAAAATTATTTTTTGTTAAAAATGAATCGATCCATATCTCGGCCCATTTGGGCCTTCACTCGACCCATTTAGGCCATTCGACTCATTTGCATATTCTTATAATATTTTTACCAGATATTTATATTATTGTAGTCAAGAATGAGTCTAGAGATCACATGAAAAAAATAATAAATTTTTAAAATCCGATCAAAATTTTTAGCCCATGGGTCAACCCAATCCGCCCAACCCATTTGGACATTTGACCCATTTATGGCCAAAGTTTTTGGCCCATTTATAACCTCCCATTTATGACCCGCCCACTTATGATCCAACCCAAACTAACCTAACCCACCCAATTTGCCACCTCTACTTTTAACAATTAAAAATATAAACTTTAAAATGCACATACATTAAAAACTGAAATTTGCACCATAGATACTAAAATAATCGAAATTGAATAAACATTCAATTCTTTTGACATAGCAAGGCTTTGATACCATTGCAGGTTTACAAGAATCATACATTACATGTAAAATCAGAAATTAAAAAACTTGTAATAATTTCGTGATCTAGTCGAAAGAATTGAATTCCTCAGCTAAAATTCAGAAATTTACCGTAGGATTTTGTTGAACAGTTGTATATCATCACACTTGGTTGCTGTAAACTACCAGTATCCTTATTTCAAGGCACCTCCAAGGTATCCATACAAAAATTAAGGTCTAATAACCTTTAAAAGGGGTAATAATTGCCAAAATTTGGTTAGAGACTAGTTAACCCAATTCGGCTAGAGGTCTTGGTAATATAATTATAGAAATTAGGGTTTTGTGTGAACTAGAGTTCTTATTCTAGCACACCACTTCAATTCGACATTGAGAATTTTTGTAAAACACTTCATAGATCAAATTAGTCTTATCTCATAATGGTTGTACCTCTCAAAAGATCTTAGACCAATTGGATTGGCTTAATTGACACTCACAGGTCCAAACCATCAAGTCTGTGCATAGGGCCTTAAAGAATTTGGTCTTGCGCATTTGAATGGGCTCTAAACCCATTCAAAATTTAATTACAGCCTTATAACATATTAATGAATCCCCATATCAAATATTAGTTGTGTGTGATGCCAAATGGGCTCCAAATAAAAAGTTTTCAACTCATAGAAAGTTTTATGCGTAGATTAGACCAATTGGGCCTTTTTTGCGCATGAGACTTTTTTTCCTCTTTTCAAATCATATATTTTCTCTTACCAACTTATCAAATATGTTTTCATGACATCCCATGTCATGTTTATATATTGATTTTCACTTTAGAAATTAATTCTTTTATGTGTGTCCCTGTGCATGTTGGCAATATAAAATGTAACTAAAAGTCGTAGTTGAACAGGAACTCTTATGATTTAAACTCTTCTAAACCATTTTATCAATTCTCAATTGATATTTACGATGCCTTATTGTACAAGTCATGAGAGGCTTCTAATCAACTATCATGACTACCCAAATGATAGGAATTTCAATAGTTTTCACTTTTACCTTTCCATATCAAGTTTCCATGCAATTATTCTATTCTTTTAATCTCATTCATGAATTGAATATGGACATGTATCGATTCATTTATTGCATTCCACCTTGGCCAAAGTTTTCTAAATGAAGATGTATAGAAATATTTGAGATAGAACTCCCCACTATAACTAGGGTAGTGAATCCTTTATTGGTCACTCAATTACCTCCAAGTAGTTCATATTATACCCAATCTCTGAGCTATGTATACCCTTTCAAGTAGTAAAAGTATAAGAGTCAAAGTATAACATTTGCTATTTGAGATACCTTGGTGATTTCAAATCCAAGGATACTTGCAAAAACTGATATGATGAGATACTTCACTGATATAGTATAAGTATCCATATGAATTTTCTCATAATAAGTTTTCAATGTACTTGTTCTTCTAACAAACATCCATATGTTAACTTGATCATCTTAATGATCACAAATAATGAGAACTACTGTTTAAATTATTCAAGAAGTATAACATATGTTAGTTTATTTGTATTAATAATGTCCTATCTTATTAATACTATGACTAGGGATAATTTAGATATTGATATATTTGCATACAATAGGTATCTCATATCATGAACCCTTCATGATTACCTTTGTACTGTGTTCATATACCAAGAACTATATTCTATAGTTTAAGTCATATACATGAAAATGTTAATATACAAAAGCAGTAAAGAATGTAAAATGCCTTATTATTATTATTAAAAAAGATATTTTATACACGAATAAAAAACTTATTTTACATAGGCTCTAGAACATATCACTAATATTAGGGACAAAAAGAGGACCAACTTCTCAAGGTAGAAGTATGTCTTTGGAAACTTCGCTAAGAGGATAAACCGCCAAATTTAAACTCACTCTAATGGTGCATTGGTTTTGATCGGTCAATGGATGGCTTAGTAAGATTTTTTATCTTATGGCCGATCAATTACTATTATGGCGAAGAGAAGCCGATTGTGGCCAAGAGAAACCCATCATGATATAAAATCTACCAAGTGACCATAAATTGATTGGTCAAGGATTATATAATCTTTTATGGAATAGGTTAATTAATTTTGCCAAATGTTTATTTCTTTTATCGTAATCAACCAAAAGGATAATCATTATTGGCGACGTGTTTTAATCGGCCAAAAGGATTCTTAATTAGCCAAATAGTTGGAGCAAACTATGTAGGTTGATAGCCATTAAAATTAGAGGAAATTACACAAATTGCCCTCTTTTTGTTTTTAAACTTCCATCCCTTAATTTTTTATTTCACAAATATATTTTTACCTGATATTTATTTCAAAACAGTCCATTTTTTCTCTATCAAATTCCTCTTTTGTTTTCTCTTATATAAACTTCTTTTCTTCTTCTTCAAATAAAGCTACAATATTGGAAGGTTATAAGTCATTTTGAGACAATGAAAAATCTCCATGCCATGGAGTATTTAGGGATGAGCATCAAGTTCCTAATATTTGCAAAGAAATATGAAATTGTTGTTCATTATTGCTTTTTATTTTAAAAAAAATCCCAAATTTACATATATTTTGTATAATTAAATTCTTTTATTTTCTCATGATATTTCTGCATTTTAATGGCTAATTTTTTTCTTCAATATTATGATACGATTTAAAAGAAATGCTTGAGAATTTGAATTTTTGCATGATTACAATTGAAAAATCAAGTTAAGGAAAATGTATGCTCACTAAATATTTGACAGAATGCTATAGAGAAATTGGTGAGGACTTTTGTTATTTTTGGCATGAATTGCAAGAGTTTTTGCTATAATCAATTACATCAAGCAATTATAGGCTATTTCGTTGATAAAACTTTATCATGCTTTACATCTTAAACTGTTTGAAATAGAATGCTATTAACTTATGATTTTCTTATGTGGCTATTTTTGCAAGTTGTATGCTAATAGTTAAATTAGTTGCTATATAGGTTTTTTATTCAATTTTTGCAGTTAAATTAGTAGATTGAATAAGAAGAAGATTAAAGATCAAGTACAAATAGATTAGCATTTTAAAATTTAAATGTGTACAATGTGGATGATTACAATTTGATTATGTAGTATTTTTTTTGTACAAGATTTTGGATAATATTTTTATTGGTTGTGTTTCAATGTTTTATCATTAAAATATGATGATTTAATATTTTTTTTACCGATTTTGAGTACTTTTTTGTAAATTTGATGTATTAGGCTAATATAAGTAGAATGATCACTAGCTTAAAAGTAAAATTCAAGTGTAAGTCATAAGATATACATATATATACCATATGTGTATATTACATGTGTGTACTATTAATAAATAACAATCAATAAATTCAAGTGCATTTCACAAGGTATACTACATATGCATACCATATACTTATACCATCAATAAATGGCAGCCCATAAATTCAGGTGCATTTCACAAGGTATACATATGTATACCATAGGTGTATACTACATGTGTATATCATCAACAAATAATAGTCCACAAATGCAACTGCAATTGATAAGGTATATATATATATATATATATATCACATGTGTATACCATTAATAAATATTGTCTATAAATTCAAGTACAATTCACAAGTTATACATATATATATATATATATATATATATATATATATATATATATATATATATATATATATATATATATATATATATATATATATATATATATATATATATAACATGTATATATCATTAATAAATGACAATTCAAAAATTCAAGTGTAATTCACAAAATATACATATGTATACCATATGTGTATACCATCAATAAATGACAATCTACAAATTCAAGTGCAATTTACAAAGCATACAGATGTATATCATATGTGTATACCATCAATAAATGGCAATCCATAAATTCAAGTGAAATTTAGAAAGTATACATATGTCACTACAAGAAAATAATAATTTTCCGACGAAAATTACCGAAGAAAGATAAGCAATTTCCGTTGGGAAACGAATATGCCGACGAAAAATGATTCCGTCGGCATGATAGACGTAGGGAATTTTTTCCGACAAAAAAATTTCCCAATGGAAAAGGGATTTTCGTCGGGAAATTTATCGACGGAAATGGGATTTTCGTCGGGGAATTTCCCGACGGAAAAGGCTTCTCCGTCGGGAAATTCCTCGACGGAAAAGGCATCTTCGTCGGAAAATTCCCCGATGGAAAAGGCTTTTTCGTCTGGATATTCCCCGAAGAAAATCCCGTAAATGGGATTTTCGTCGGAAAATTTACTGACGAAAACGGGATTTTCGTCGGGAAATTTACCGATGGAAACGGGATTTTCGTCGGGGAATTTCCTGACGGAAAAGGCTTCTCCGTCGGGAAATTCCCCATTCCATCAGGAAATTCCTCGAAGGAAAAGGCATCTCCGTCGGGAAATTCCCCAACGAAAAAGGCTTTTCCGTCGGGATATTCCCCGACAAAAATCCCATTTTCGTCGGTAAATTTCCCGACGAAAATCCCGTTTCCGTCGAGATTTTGAAGAAAAATTAAAAATTA
Source organism: Excoecaria cochinchinensis (assembly GCA_947683425.1). Classification (NCBI taxonomy): domain Eukaryota; kingdom Viridiplantae; phylum Streptophyta; class Magnoliopsida; order Malpighiales; family Euphorbiaceae; genus Excoecaria; species Excoecaria cochinchinensis. Next base: position 13,290,929 of record CANTUQ010000098.1, read on the forward strand.
AATTTTTCATATTTTTTTTCATGCAGATATATCCTGTAAAATTAATTGCAAAATAATGAAAAAATGAAAATAATATCTAAATTTTAATATCCAATAATAGTCGAATTTAATAATTGTGCTAATTATGAAGTTAGTAATTATTTAATAACATAATATCCATATGTCTAATACAGAATCATAACTAAGCTGATGGCGGCGGCGGCTGAGAAGTACGATCAGACTGCTGCGATGATGAGGCGACCATACCCTTCAAATTTGCCATCTCATTGCGTAGCTCAGATATGAAGTCGAGAGAATGTCTCCACCAAGCCTCTGAGTCTTGCCACCGAGCTTCTGAGTCTTGCCATCGAGCCTGTGACTGTTGCAATTCAGATCTCAGCTCAGTTACAGTATTTCGAAGTTCAAGTACTTCTCTGGATGCAAACCGTCTATTAGATGCAGCTGTACTTGAACTTGAGGAATGCGAGTAACAAGATTTGGCCAAAGAACCTAAGCCAAATACCCGTCCTCGCTGGTCTCTACCACTAGCCACTTCATAATAGATCTGATTCGCATCAACATTATCGGAAGTCTGTGAGCATTGCTGAATTGCCTCTTGAACTTGTTCCTATCGTAGGACAAATATTTTACAATAAGTAACAATTAAAAATAACTAATATTTAAAATTTGTAAATTATAGTAATTGGACATACATGTAAAACCCTTGACTGAGAATTGACGAACGTTTGACCATCATGTTTTTTGGTGTGGGTGTGTAAAAATACCTCAGCGTGGGTAGCTGGTCTACCCATCGATGCTCCCTGCAAACATAAAAAGAATTAAAGGCGAACTATAATTTATTGAGTATTTGTACAAGTTTTTACTAAAATTTCGGCAGAGTTTCCCCTATATTTGGAGCATACCTCTTGTATACAAAGACAGAAAAACACTTCAAATTTCGAGACTATGCTACCATCCAACATTCAACAACAATGCAAACTCCTCACACAAGTAACATTCCCATCCTCCTCTATGGTAATGAGATAAATTTTAGACATCCTAACCATTAATTACAGTGGTAACTGTAATATTTTATAATACTTACAAGTCTATCTGCATATTCCTGATGGGACATCGATACTCCAGTATGCAAGCATGAACCGAGTCCCTCAGGTCCTCCCCGTCTGTTACTAGAATTTCGCTCTGAAATGGAAAGGGCTTCAGGCATCGCCCAATACTGTTTCCAGTGTGCCCATAAATCTTCGGTCATATAGCGAGGTCGAACACCACCAATTTTTAACAAGCACACTAAATCTCTATAACGTGCTCGCGCACGACTCTCCCACATAGAAAATATGATGTCGTCAAATGCCGAGTCCCAGTAACATTTTTTCTTATGAGACAGAATAAAAAACAAAATGTAAGCAAGTGTAAACTATAATTTGTTATGTAACAAAATTTATCATAAATTTTTTACCTTGAATTCTTCGAAATAAAAATTCTTTGTTTCCTGTGACAAATTCTTCCAGACAAACCCATCGTAATCTATTATGTTCTTGAAAGTGGTTGTCATTATGCGTGAGCAACTTCCTGAAGGATTCAATCTAAGATACAACAATGTGAATAACGTTAATATAAGTAATAAATCTCATTGAAATCATCATGAAGTGAAATATTAATCACTTACTCCCCAGCTGTGATGGTGATGTAGATTTCTTCCATCAACTCCAACCGAGCCAGGCATAGGCTGTTCTGCTGGTTCTATTCTTGACACCTGAGTTGGCATAGATTCGGGGTGTGCCATAGGTGTGGAATCAATGGAAGGAATGGTAGATGGTGCAACAGTTGGGATGGTCGGTGATGCATTAGCCTGAGTGCTGGCATTGAGCCCATGCGATGGGGATCCTCCATCACCAGAACTGTCAACGCCATCATGCAACCTGAAACGTGGAGGAACCATAGTATTCTTCTTTCGCTTAAACATTTTTCAACCTGACATTATAAGGAAAATGCATATTATCAGATAATAGAAAATAATTACATTGTAATAAGCATATTAAATAGCAAAACAAGTCAGTGCAATATTAATTGTCCTCACATGATAAGCAAGTAGGTAAACAAATTATTCGCTATCGTCACTAAGCTGTAAATTGTAATTCAAATCGTCCTCATTTTCTGATGTAGAAGAGGAAAATTCTGGCTCGTCATCAAATCTCTCGCCAACCAAAGTTTCCTCATCATCCTCACAGGAAATGTCAACAAATTCATTGTCTACATAGTTCAATGTTTCATTATCTTAAAAATTCAGAGAGTCATTTATTTCATGAACTTTCGATTCTTTCTCCTGAAATGCATCGTTATTTTCAAAATGTTGACTTTGTCTGGCGGCTTTCCTTTCAAAAATGCCTCTTGGTTTTACTTTGCATGCTGCAAACAATTCCGATCTGTCTCGCTTTACGCTTGGATAAGAGACATAATATACTTGGCCCACTTGCATTGCCAACACAAATGGTTCAAAGTTCCTCAATCTTCTACGCTGGTTTACATCAACTAAATTGTATCAGGTATGTATTTTTGTTCCAACGTTAATAGTTGGATCAAACCATTCGCACTTGAATAATACACAACGCTTTATTGGCAACGCGAGATACTCGACTTCAATTATATCAACAATTTGCCCATAATAATCCATCAACTCTCCTTGAATGCAAACCCCACTGTTTACCATTTCTTTGTTATGACCGTGACTCTGTGTATGAAATTTATATCCATTCACGAAATACATCGGAAACGATTTAACATATCGCAAAGGTCCTTTTGCAAGAACCATGATGTACTTGTTGTCAATTGCATTTGTTGATGCCTACATATTCGAATACGCTAACATCATTTAAATCATATATTTCATATATAATTGTATAAATGGATTTGTATGTTGAAAATCACAACTTACATATGTCTTGAACCAATGGTGAAAGTGCTTTTCGACTTCTTTGTTCATCTCATTTTCATTTTTTTCAGGCATTAGCTCCCGTATCCATTCCTCAAATAATCTAAAATGCCAAAATACAGCGTATAGATTACACTCTTGACAAAGAAAAACAAATGAGCAATTTAGCGTATATATTAAACTTACTGCACAAAAGGCCGAACTTCTTCGCAATTCAATAAAATATAACTATGAGCCGCTATTAATTCATCCTCCGTTAGCATTTTTCTTATTGAACGGCCATGTAAATGCCCAGGATACATAAAAATGGATAAGTTTCTGTCCCGATTACTTGATTCCCCGCCATTATCATTACATGGTATTTTTCGCTGTCTCGTGTGTATATGAGGCTCAAAATAATGCGAACAAAAAGTACTTGCTTCTTCGACCAAATAAGCATTATATATTGAACCTTCAACTCTAGCTTTATTTTTTACGTTTTTCTTCAAGTGAAACAAATACCTACATGATATTTTTTATTGACATTAATTAGCATACAAATGTATAATATAATTGCAATTGAAGGTCATAGATAGTTACTGCTCAAATGGATACATCCAACGATATTGAACAGGACCAGCGAGTTTCGCCTCATATGCTAAATGCACGGGTAGATGCTCCATACAGTCGAAGAAGCTTGGAGGAAAAATTGCTTTAAGTTTGCACAGGATTACTGGAATTTCTATTTCCAATCTTGCCATATCCACCGCATTTATCTCGCATGACGTTAATGTTCTGAAGAACATACTTAGTTCTGTTATAGCGTGCCACACTTTTGTCGGCAATAACTCTCGAAATGCTATTGGAAGTAGCCTCTGCATAAAAACGTGACAATCATAACTTTTCATACCGAATAATTTGTATTTTTTCATGTCAACGCATCTTGCCAAGTTCGAGATGTAACCATCCAGAAACTTTAGTCCTTTTAACCAATCACACAAGACTTCCTTTTGTTTTTTGTCCAAAGTGTAGCATGCTTTGGGATATTTTCCGGTTAAGTAATATTTATCTAACTCAGGCTTTCTACATAACAACTTTAAATCTGCTCGTAATTTTGCATTGTCCTTGGTCTTCCCTTCTATATTCATAATGGTGTTGAACACATTATTAAAAATATTTTTTTCAATGTGCATCACATCTAGATTATGCCATAACAAATTAGTCTTCCAATACGGCAAATCCCAAAAAATGCTTCTTTTCCTCCAACTAAAGTTTTTGTTAATTCTTCCATTAACTTCATCAGCATCAAGTTCTGTTACCTTAAGTAAACCCAACTCATCAATGTCTTGTAAAATTTGCTCACTGCTTCTGATAACTGGAGGACTAGCAAGAACAACTCTATTCTTAATAAATTTGTTCTTGTTCCATCGGAACGGGTGATCAGGTTAAAGGAATTTCCTGTGGTTGTCAAACCAAGAAGTTTTGCATCCATGTTGAAGATAAAACGCATTTGAATCATTGCCACAGTAAGGACATGCTAGTTTTCCAGTCGTGCTCTAACCTGACAATATAGCATAGGCGAGGAAGTCACTGACTGTCCACATTAATGCCGCTTTCATCATGAAATTCTATTTAAGTGATGCATCATATATTTCAATACCGACATCCCAAAGCTGTTGCAACTCATAAATCAATGGCTGCAAATATACATCAATTCTATGCTTCGGATTTCTAAGTCCTGGAATAATAACTGTCAAGGACATATATGCCTCATTCATACACATCCATGGAGGCAAATTATAAGGAGTGATTATGATTGGCCATGACGAAATATTGTTGTCCTGATTGACCAAAAGGTTGAAATCCGTCAGTGCTCAAACACAGCCGAACATTTCGAGATTCAGCAGCAAAATCAGGATAGGTGTTATTGAAATATTTCCATGCAACTGCATCTGATGGATGGCTCATTATTCCACCTGTACTTTCATGCTCATCATGCCATCTCATGTGAGGTGCAGTAACTTCGGATGCATATAGTCTTTGAAGCCTGGGAGTCAATGGAAAAAAATACATACGTTTCTAAGGTACCAATTTCTGCTGATTACCGCCACTTTTAGATTTGTACCTAGGTTGACAACAAAATTTGCACTCTTGTAAATTGATGTCATCCCTCCAAAACAACATACATCCCAACCGACAATAGTCGATTTTCTCAACAGGCAAACCTAAACCACTGATTAGTTTCTTCACATTGTACAAATTATCAACCATTTTATGGTCAGGAGGCAATGATTCATTGTACCAAGCAAGAATTTGGTCAAAACTTTGATTCAAAATGTGGCCTTCGGATTTTATATTCAATATCCGAGCTACAGAAGATAACTGAGTCATGTTATCGCAGCCTGGCCATAACTCCTGATCTGCTGAATTTAGCAAATCGTAAAATTTTGTTGCATTTTTGTTGGGTTCCAGCATTGGTGTACTTTCCCTAAAATCATGGCCAGCTGCATCGTAAACCATTTGGACGTATGGATTATCAGTCACCTCTCATCGGCTCCAAATTCCCCCTCTCTTTCAAATTCACCCTCAGTTGTCGACATGTTACCCACATTTCCCATCGAGGTACTGCAGATTGATGGTTCTCCGTATCGTGTCCACTCAAAATAATTTTGAATAAATTCCTTTCTTAACAGGTGAAAATACACTTCATTAACTGGAAGATAACTAAGGTGTTGGCACTTTTTGCATGGACATCTTATTTTAGTCCCGTCCATATGTGCAGGTTGAGAACTGGGATATTCAATAAACGACTGAACCCCATCCACAAATTCAGGATTAATGTAATCATCCCTTGTTTTTCATCTATACATCCAAGATCTATCTACGTTACTCATAATTAATTCCAAAACTGATACATGAACAAGAAGACATCTCAATTAGAATTATAAAAATCTAATTCCCAAAAAAATAACTTAATATATTAGACAATAAAACTAGAAACTCAAAATACAACTACTATTATGCAAAATACATAATTAATTACGATAATTGCTAGTCATTTAAACAAAAATTATTCGGATTACTATGCTAAAAAAAAAAAAAAATCAAATTGTCATATTACAATCAATAACCTATATAATAATACTAATTAAAAAAATAAGTTTACAAGAATATTATACTCAATAATAATAATAATAATAATAATAATAATAATAATATTATTATTATTATTATTATTATTATTATTATTATTATTATTCAATTTATTTACGTTAATTATTCAAATTATTATCTAACCAAAGAAATACTAACAGTACAAGGTAACATAAATAAATAATAATTACAACAATACAAATTAACATAAACAAAGATTAATTCTAATAATAATAATTAAGGTGATACGGATCAGCCAAGCAAGACACCTACTAGTGATCCTTTGAAGATGCTAAGCGGTCCAATTACAAGAGGAAGAGCTCAAAAACTAAAGATGGTCATGGCAGCCTATGTACAAGACTTAGTAACACAAGAACTAAATGAAGAGGCTTTTAAAAAGTGTCAAAGTGGGCTTAAAGACAAACATAAGCTACTTAGCTTATTGGAGGCTTGTCATGAAGATGGGCTTCACATCTAGCCCATTCGAATTTTTAATGGCTTTGGGCTGTATTTGTTTAAATCATGGGCTAGGCGTATGGGCTATTTTTACTTTAGCTAGTTGAGTTAGTTAGTTGGGTCATTAGTTAGGCTTTTAATTTCAGCTTGTTTTCCTGCCACTTAACCTTGTTATTTTGGGCCTATTTAAGTGAGATAGGTTTTAATTAGCTTAGGCTCATTTAATTAGCTATTTTAGGATTTTTGGGCTGTATTTTAAGTTAATTAGTGTGGGCTTTAGTTATCTTGATGTATGGCCCATGTTTTAAGGCCTATTTGATTAATTAGGATTTTTTTTAGCTTAAGGGAGTATATATACTCCACAAAAACGAGATTGGAGGCAGATTTGATTGATTTGATAAATTTCTTTTGGCTTGGCCGAATTCATCTTTGGAGAGGATAGCTTGTCTTCTTCTTTTGCATTAAGAACATAAATTCTTATCAAGGTAATTACTTATGGCGAATTCTGTTCTTGTGTTTAAATCAACCTAATTATTTGCGTTTCCTTTCACTTTATTGATTGGGGGTTCAATAAGGTTGGGGATTTAGTCTTATTCATGTCTATGCCATATTGTATGTTCAAGTGATTTTAGGTTATTTAGCCTTGGGGTTCCGCATCATTTGGTATCAGAGCTTGGATTTGGATTAAATTCTTATTTATCCATGTTTACTTGCTGTTTTTGTTCATTATTTTTCAATTAATTTGATTCCTAAAATTTAGGAACCCTTGTTCATCATAGGGGCCAAAAATTTAGGAGCCTTATTTTAAGCTGAATTCTTTGTTATTTGATCTTAAAGTTTAGGTTGTTTGCTACTCTAGTTGTTAAAAATAAAAAATATATATAAAAAAATAAAAAAAAGCAAAAATTATTGGCAGCTAGAAAAGAAAAGAATACAATTTAGGGTTTGGTTGATTTGGTTTGGGCGTGATACACATTGGGCTGAACCTATTGGGCCAGAATTGAAGTTGGACAATTATTTGGGTTTGATTTAAACCTATTGGGCCAGATTTGGAGTTGGATAATTATTTGGGTTTGATTTAAACCTATTGGACCATATTTGGAGTTGGATAATTATTTGGGTTTCCTAAACTTGAACTAATTAAGACATAGTGGATAAGTCATTTTGTCTTAGTCTAGACATTTGGGTTTCCTTCTTTGATCTTATTAAGACATATTGGATTAATCTTTGTCTTATTTTAGACAAATATTTGGGTTTTCTAATCTTGTTTTAGTTTGGACATCTTGTGTCTCCTTTTCATTTTGTCTTAGAGTAATAACCCATATTGTATCAAATTGAATTTTCCATTAGGGAGATTTCAATTTCTACATTATTGCATTAGTTTTGTCATTTCTTTCATTCTTAAGTTTCCATTTTTGGTGTCTTTGTGTTTTTGCTTCCGATTACACTATAATTAACAATTTGATTCTTGTTAGTTAAATTCACATAATTCGGACAGCATACATATCTTCACCTTGTATTCTCATTTCAACGTTCTTCACTTTGGTCTTTTGCTTCTAGTTTTGTGCCTATTTTTTTGTTAAGTATTTTCATTGCATTCTTTTACTATAATTTGCCACTTGTGAACTATTTTGACTTGAGTTTGAGTTCTGAAGTGCAACTGAAGACAGCAAGCTTGAGTGGTAAAAAGCTTGAGAGTGTGAGCTTAAAGGAGGGTAAAAGCCAAATTTGAGCGAAACACGAGTGGAGTGTCACTTCTTTGAGTGTAAACACGTGAGGGAGTGTAGTGAGGCTGGTTTATTTAACATCTTTTGCAGGTAAAGCACCATGGCTAACGAATCTAGTAAGAAGGAGATGTCTATATAACAGGTTGTGTTTGCTATACAAGCAATGCAAGGTACCCTTGAGAATTATTGAGGGAAAGAGTGGATGTTAAAGAGAGGTTGGATAAGTTAGAATGGGGAACATCCAACAACTCAAGGAGAACAGCTAGGAAGGGAAGATGGATTAATGAGCGAGAGGAGGTTGATCAAGGCGATTGGGATGAAGATGATGAAGTTCAATCCTTGAGGGGTAGAGTGAGAAGAGAAGATAAAGTGGACAGCAACATCAATGCCATCAAGATGAACATTCCATCCTTTAAAGGTAGGAATGTTGCTGAAGTATACCTAGAATGGGAAAAGAAGGTGGACATGATTTTTGCTTGTCATAATTACTCTGAAGATAAGAAAGTAAAGATAGTAGCAGTGGAGTTTTGTGATTATGCATTGGTTTGGTGGAATGAGTTAGTTAAGAGTAGGAGGAGGAATGGGGATCCACTTATCTCTACTTGGGAAGAAATGAAGAGAGTGATGAAGAGGAGGTTTGTACCATCTTACTATTATAGAGAGTTGCACCAGCAATTACATAGACTCACCCAAGGAGCTAGAACAGTAGAGGATTATCACAAGGAGATGGAGATGCTAATGATTAAAGCCAATATAGAAGAGGAAGAAGAGGTTACTATGGCTCGGTTCATGGGAGGCTTGAATAGAGAAATTGCTGATGTGGTAGACTTACAACATTATGGTGTGATGGAGGACTTAGTAAATATCGCCATGAAGGTGGAGAGGCAACAAAAGCAAAGGAGGGCAGCAAGGTCATTTTCGAATTCTAGCAATAAATGGAATCCGAAATGGAGTAAAAATGAAGAAAAGAAGAAGGAGTACCATTCGGCTTCTAAGGAGAAAGACTATAAAACAAACAAAGGCAAGGAAAAGAGTACTTCATTCCAAAAAGGTACTACTGATCCTTCACCTAAGCTTTCTAAACATAGGGATATAAAGTGTTTTAAGTGTCAGGGACGTGGTCATTATGCATCTGAATGTCCTAATAGAAAAATTATGTTTATTAAGGGGGAAGAAATTGTTTCTGAGTCTGATAATGGGAATGAGTCTGATGGTAGTGAATTGAGTATGCCACCTTTAGAAGATTGTTCAGATAATGATGAGAGTGTTGAATATGCTGTAAAAGGGGAGGCTTTAGTTACTAGGCGTGTTTTGAATATGACTGTGAAGGAAGATGGCCTAGAACAAAGGGAACATATATTTCACACTAGATGCTTGATAGGTGGGAAGGCTTGTAGCTTAATCATAGATGGGGGTAGTTGCACTAATGTAGCTAGTACTACTTTGGTAGAAAAATTGAGCTTGAAATGTGAAAAGCATCCTAACCCATATAGGCTGCAATAGTTAAATGATAGTGGTGAAGTTAAAGTGACCAAGCAGGTGGTAGTTGCATTTTCCATTGGTAGGTACGTAGATGAGATTGTATGTGATGTAGTACCAATGCAAGCTGGTCATATTTTGTTGGGTAGACCTTGGCAATTTGATAGGCGTGTTGTGCATGATGGATATAAGAATACGTATTCTTTTGTGCATAATGGACATAAAATTACTCTTGCACCTTTGTCACCTAAAGAAACTTACCTTGAGCAATTGAGAAATCAACAAACTTCAAGTGGGGTTTCGGGTAGTGAGGTGAAAAAAAAAGAAGAGAGAAAAGAGGCCATGAGAGAAAAGAATAAAAATAAAGGCCCAATGGTGAATGACTGCACAAGTGAGAAAAGAAAAGTGGGATGTGCAGGAGAGAAGAAGTTAGTGAGTGAACAAAAAGAAAAAAGTTTTAAAAGTGAGCTAAAAGAAATTGAGAGGAGTGAAAAAGTAAAGAAACAACCATGTTTTTATGCTAAAGAGAGAGAAGTAAAGAGTGCATACTTGGGCAAGAGAGCATTAATTCTGATTTGGTTTAAGGAAACTTTGTTTACTGAAACTGACATTAACCCCGAATTACCTAGTGTTTTTGTGACTTTATTGCAGGAGTATGAGGATGTATTTCTTGAAAATGTACCACACGGATTGCCACCTTTAAGAGGGATTGAGCACCAAATTGACTTTGTACCAGGAGCTCAAATACCCAACCGTCCAGCTTACCAAACCAATCTAGAGGAGACGAAGAAATTGCAAAGGCAAGTGGATAAACTACTTGAAAAGGGGTATGTGAGGGAAAGTATGAGTCCTTGTGCTGTGCCAGTTCTTTTGGTACCAAAGAAAGATGGTACTTGGAGGATGTGTGTGGATTGCAGGGCTGTCAACAAAATCACTATAAAGTATCGCCACCCTATTCCTAGATTAGATGATATGCTTGATGAGTTGCATAGTGCATGTTTGTTCACTAAAATTGATCTTAAGAGTGGCTATCATCAAATTAGGATGAAAGAAGGAGATGAATGGAAAACTGCGTTTAAGACTAAATATGGATTGTATGAGTGGTTAGTAATGCCTTTTGGATTATCTAATGCACCTAGTACTTTCATGCGCTTAATGAATTATGTCTTGCGTGATTTCCTTGGTAAATTTGTGGTTGTATACTTTGATGACATCTTAGTTTACAACAAGTGCTTAAATGATCACATTATGCATGTAAGAGCTGTTTTGGATGTGCTTAGGAAAGAAAAGTTGTATGCAAACCTTAAAAAGTGTTCATTTTGCATGGATAAAGTTGTCTTCTTAGGTTTTGTAATGAATTCCAAAGGAGTGGAGGTAGATTCTGAAAAAGTGAAGGCCATCTAAGAATGGCCAACGCCTAGGACTGTTAGTGAAGTAAGGAGTTTCCATAGGGATGTTAAGTTCCTAAGTCATTTTTGGAGAGTTTTATGGGGTAAGTTGGGTACTAAGCTTTTATTTTCTACTACATGTCACCCACAAACTGATGGACAAACTGAGGTAGTGAATAGGACTTTAGGAACCATGCTGTGTGCTATAGTGGGAAAGAACTTGAAAACTTGGGAAGATTGTTTGCCTTTTATTGAATTTGCTTATAATAGGAGTATTCATTCTTCTACTGGTTTTTCACCATTTGAAATTGTTTATGGTTTTAACCCACTAACTATGCTTGATCTTTGTCCATTGCCTTTACATGAACTTTCAAGTTTGGATGGTAGTAGGAAGGCAGAATTGGTGAAGTCTTTACATGAGAAAGTACGGGCAAACATTGAGAAAAAATATAGGCAGTATGCTGCTCGAGCTAATAGGGGAAGGAAACAAGTGGCATTCAGCCCTGGAGATTGGGTTTGGGTGCATTTTAGGAAGGAAAGATTCCCAAACAAAAGGAAAAGCAAATTGGATGCTCGCGGTGATGGTCCATTTCAAGTCTTGGAGCGCATCAATGACAATGCTTACAAGATTGACTTGCCAGGTGACTATGGTGTTTCTGCTACATTTAATGTTTCTGACCTTTCTCCTTTTGATGTGGATGCAGATTTGAGGACAAATCTTTTTGAGGAGGAAGGGAATGATACGGATCAGCCAAGCAAGACACCTACTAGTGATCCTTTGAAGATGCCAAGTGGACCAATTACAAGAGGAAGAGCTCAAAAACTAAAGATGGTCATGGCAGCCTATGTACAAGGCTCAGTGACACAAGAACTAAATGAAGAGGCTTTTAAAAAGTGTCAAAGGGCTTGAAGACAAACATAAGCTACTTAGCTTATTGGGGGCTTATCATGAAGATGGGCTTCACATCTAGCCCATTCAAATTTGTAATGGCTTTGGGATGTATTTGTTTAAATCATGGGCTAGGCGTGTGGGCTATTTTTACTTTAGCAAGTTGAGTTAGTTAGTTGGGTCATTAGTTAGGCTTTTAATTTGGGCTTGTTTTCCTGCCACTTAACCTTGTTATTTTGGGCCTATTTAAGTGAGATAGGCTTTAATTAGCTTGGGCTCATTTAATTAGTTATTTTTAGGCTTTTTGGGCTATATTTTAAGTTAATTAGTGTGAGATTTAGTTATCTTGATGTAATGCCCATATTTTAAGGCCTATTTGATTAATTAGGATTTTTTTTAGCTTAAGGGAGTATATATACTCCACAAAAATGAGATTGGAGACAGATTTGATTGATTTGATAAATTTCTTTTGGCTTGGCCGAATTCATCTTTGGAGAGTATAGCTTATCTTCTTATTTTGCATTAAGAACATAAATTCTTATCAAGGTAATTACTTGTGGCGAATTCTGTTCTTGTGTTTAAATCAACCTAATTATTTGTGTTTCCTTTCACTTTATTGATTGGGGGTTCAATAGGGTTGGGGATTTACTCTTATTCATGTCTATACCATATTGTATGTTCAAAGAGTTTCGGGTTGTTTAGCCTTGGGGTTCTGCATCATAAGGTACAAATTTTATAGCTTTTGTTTCAATAAAACTAACATGTATAACACTAATAACATGAAGAATACTATTAATACATTTAATAACAACATTTAAATTAATAAACTCATAAAAAAGCAAATATATATATATACAATAAAAACAAAAAAAAAAAATTTCTCAAATAAAATGCTAATCTTATTATTTTATAATAATACTAACAACATTAAATTTGTCATTTGATTAATTAATCATAATCCTACTAATACTAATAACACTAACAATCATCTATTTCAACAAATGTTTAACATTCCACATTAAAAACACTAATAATAATACATTATAAACAAATAACATTCATTGTATTATTTAACAATAATAAAATATTTAATTAACATAAATAATTTAAATTAATTCTAACAACAATTAACACTAATTAAAAATTAATTTTGTCTTTAAACAATATTTAATACTTAATATTTAACAATGTCTAACTAACATAAATAAATTAATAATAACAATAATAATAATAATAATAATATTAACTAAATTTACTAATAATAATAATAATAATAACTTAATTTTTTTAAACAAAAAAAAGAAGAAAGGGACAGATCGGTGTACCTGACGCCGGAGGAGGGGAGGGAGGAGGACGAGGCGGCCCACGCCGGAGCAGCGGCGGTCAACGCCGGCGGAGAGGAGATGGCGCACGGAGGGAGGGAAAGAAGAGGGAAGATTGGAGCAGGAAAAGAGGGAAGGGAGGGAAGAGAGGAGGAGGAGGGGAGGGGCGGACCGGCAGCAGGGGGCGGTGGTCGGCGGCGTGAGGGCAGGGGAGCAGAAACCAGAGGGCAGAGTGAGGGTAGAGGGAGTAGAGAGAGAGAGGATCGGGGGGGGGGGGGGGGGGGGGGGGGGGGCTGTTTTAGATTTTTAATTTACTTTTAGCGACGGAAGGTTTATTCCGTCGCTAAAAATATTTTAATTATTATAATTAATTTTATTTAGCGATGGAAATAGATTTTCGTCGCTAATTCCCGACGTAATTAGATTTTCGTCGCTAAAATTAGCGACAGAATAGTATTTTCGTCGCTACAAATATTTTAATTATTATAATTAATTTTATTTAGCGACGGAATTAGATTTCCGTCGCTAATTTCCGACGGAATTAGATTTTCGTCGCTAAAATTAGCGACGGAATTGGAATTCCGTCGCTATTTTTAGGGACGGAAAACAATTCTGTCGCTAAATTAAATTTGTTTTTTTTCTTTTTTTTACCGACGGAATAAATTTACCGTCGCTACTTTCAGCGACGGATTTAACATACCGTCGCTAATTTCGGTCGGCATTTGTGGAGGGAAATTTTGGCGCTATTTTTAGCAACGGAATTTATTTTTCATCGCTATTTATCGACAGAATTTATTTTCGTCGTTAACTAGCGACGGAATTTATTTTTCGTCGCTATTTATCGACGGAATATAGATTCCGTCGCTATTTAGCGATGGTATCAATTCCGTCGGTAAATTTTCGTCGCTAATTATTCATTTTCTTGTAGTGTGTATACCATATTTGTATACCATCAATAAATGACAATCCATAAATTCAACTGCAATGTAAAAATACACACACACACACACACACACACACACACACACATATATATATATATATATATATATACACGACATGTGTATTTTATCAATAAATGACAATCCATAAATTCAAGTGCAATTTACACGGCATACATATATACAACACGTGTATACTATTAATAAATGACAATCCATAAATTCAAGTGCAATTTACAAGGTATATGTAAGCATACTACATGTGTATACCATCAATATATGACAGTTTATAAATTTAAGTGCAATTTACTAGGTATACATATATATACCATATAAGTGTACCACATGTATATACTATCAATATATGACAATCCATAAATTGCAATTTATAAGGTATACGTAAGCATACTACATGTGTATACCATCAATGTATGACAGTTTATAAATTTAAGTGCAATTTACTAGGTATACATATATATACCATATAAGTGTACCACATGTGCATACTATCAATATATGACAATCCATAAATTGCAATGTACAAGGTATACATATGTATAACATATGCGTATACCACATGTGTGTACAATCAATAAATGATAATCCATAAATTTAAGTGCAATTTACAAGGTATACATGTGTATACCATATGTATATACAAGTGTGTACAGTCAATGTGACACCCTATACCCGATTTGATGAACGGACTGGATTTTTACGATCCATAATTATGTGAGCTACAAATATTATTTTCTATTAGGATTACTCCAAATTGTTACTATTCATTTTAACTAAAATTTCAACAGATTTTTACCTAAATGTGTACCAACCTCTTATAGTACAACACTTCTATATCTTTCCTATCCTGCCATCTAACTCTAATTCAAACTCTTTATACAATATTTTTTCCATCCTCCTGTATTTAATCAATCAATTAAAGAATCATAACTTGTCCCACTTATTATTATGAAAGAAAATTCTTGATCATAACCCTGCTTACATATTCATTTTATAGACATTTTAGAATTACAATAAACTTCTCATACAATTTATTCCCTATTTGAAATACATCCAATAATTAAGCTTAATATATCCTAGCTAAATACTAATCTTAGCGTAGTTTATGTACATAACAAGATGAAGAAAGGACCTAAATGTAGAACATGTATTCCTTTTCTTGCATCCACATCTCACGTTTTGATATGACTCCAGCCCGAAACAAATCCTTGAAACCTATTGGTACTTTCTCAAAAATGTTATTTTCAACCTACACGTGGAAACAACCATGCACTAAACTAGAAACTTTGTGAAAGTATTCTACTAATTTTATTTTATTCTAAAAATAATATCATATATATATATATATATACACACACACATATCAAGTCACACAACTAGGTATATTTAAAATCATTACAAGTTTTCCTTTTTACCCATTTAATCTCAAATCAAATACACATAATTAGATCCACAAAATACACAAAATTATATTTAAAATCTAATTTTTTTAAAAATGGACATGAATCAACTAAATTAACTTGAATCAGTCTGCGTGGTAGTTTTGTTGTTTACTAGTGGCTTTAATGTTGTGAAATTATTGAAAGAAGAAGAAACTACTGAGAAAAAAACTGAAAAAGAGAGAAGAAAAATATAGAAATTGTGCAGATCCATTTATAATCAAACAGAAAAATAATCAAGTGATAGAGAATAGTGATAGAAAATAATCAGATCTATGTTATGCGATATATTTTGAAATCTGTAAAATGTAGATCTATGAAAAAATAGTAGAAAAGAATATGAATTTGTGGGAAAATGGATTTGGTTGATAAAAATCGCATAAGAGAAAATGGGTTTTGCCAACATGTAAAATGTCCAATTGAAAGTCTTAGTCAAATTGAGAGCTAACTCCGCCAAATTTTAAGTAGGCCAAATGTTTGATAAGCTTTTTATGTTTTGATTATTGGTGGATTCAAAGAATTACAAATATCGACGAATATCAAATTGATCCATGGTTTTTTTGAATATAAAATCGATTCTGAGTATTAACTGACCGTGAATATATCAAGTGACTTTTATGGTCAATGGAATCAAGCATGAAGGACTTTTAGGTCAATAGTTAAAGACTTGAAGTTACAAGTTTCAATTTATAATTTCAAAGAAAACATTGTTTGGTTTGGGAAGGGGAAGATTGTTTCCCGATGATATCTATCCAATCAACCAACACAATTTATCCCTTTTATCAGTTTTTATCATTTTCTTTTCAGTAGGATTTTAGCTCTTTTTCTTGTATCAATGATCAATCTAATCCATTCTTGTTTACCCCTAGTGGTCCAGACTGATTGATATTGGATCACAGCCCCACTTAAATTTGACCTTGACTCCCATGCATTCATGCTTGGCTTGAATCTGTGTTATTACTTTTCAGTTTGATACATTTTCCTTGAATCTTGCACTGGTATGAAACAATCCCATTTATTCAAGAATATTTTGAGGTTTTGCCTCAAAGTCTATTTTTGGGGTGGAACAAATACAAAAAGATTAAAGTTTTTTTAATTAAAATATGTATAAGGTTGTGCATTTAACCAGTTTAGTTCAAAATCAAACCAAAATAATAAAAAACCGAACAATTATTTTAAAAACCAAACCAAACAAACTATATTTGGACGGTTCAATCAGTTTTGTTGGTGTGTATATATATATATATATATATATATATAGTCACATCATTTGTGCTGTTTCAAATCAGTCATTATCCAATTCTTAATTTTCGAATAGACTAATGTTGCCTTTTTGAATCAAATTTGGGTATTTTTTTCCAAATTTGACCCTTTACCCTAAAAAAATTGAGCAGATTTGATTGCTTAAAATCTAACTGATTTCGCAAATATATTGAACGTCCAAAAAATATTCTAAAAGAAAAAAAAAATCTCAATAGCCTATTTTGATAGCGTAATATGAAAAATGATATAAAATTACAAAGAATACTACAGCTAAAAAGCAAAAATTATCAAACTTCTTCATATAGCAAGAATTCTTGCAGTTCGTTTAAGCATGAACTATAACGAGAATTCAAACTTCAGGCTTTTCATATATTTCGAGATCTGCTCCCTTTCAGACAGCCACACCAAAATAACAACATGGTATCATGAACCCCAATGGATCTGGCATTGGCAGGACAGGTACAACGTGTCTAGTGTTGAACCCCAGTTGAAGATAATCATACTGTTGGACCAGCAGACAGAAACGGTTTGACATATTCCAGGAACATGATCCATACTTCATTCTTCGTCATAGCCAGCTCTCAGTGTTACTATAATGCAATGTGTTACTAAAAATCGAGGGTTCCTGTTTTGGAGGACCCTGAACAACTACCGGAGGAGCCATACGAACTTCCACTTGAACCATCAATAGGAGCTTGATTTAAACACTCTAAAACTAAATACCTACGTTTGTGCAACTTTATTGAGAATGTTGTTGCCTCGAGAATCAGAGGAACCTGTCAAGCCAAAGCAAGAAATGCAAACCGAAATCAAATACCTACTTTCTACATGCAGAGTTTAATTAGTCAAGAATGTTGCAGATTGAACTGACACTCTGTATATAATTCTTCGCTCAACAAAAGTAGCAAAAGCCCCACAAGAGCAAAGTGAAGCATGTTCTACATAATTTACAAGGCAAAGACTTAACATAACAACGATACAGAACTAGAAAGGAAAAGGACCTGTTTCACACCAATCATGTGGGTATTAGCATCCAATAAACGAACTTGAACACTTAAATTTAGTTACATGGCTAAAAAGGGTAAGTCATGAATATCTCTATACCAGTGTCCACATTGCACACAAGCATGCCTATGTGTAAACACAAAGCACCATTAAAGAAGTGTAACCTATTAAACATATTTATGCTGAAGGATACTAATAGAGTACCTGAGTGTTGATTCGCATTACTTTATGTACATTAAGGAAGCCAACCATGTCTTGGTAACCAGTTAGGAGTTTTGCCAGTTCCTTGTCATCATCTGACAAAACCGAGAGATAATTTGTTGAGAAGTTTGAAACACAATTTCAGTGCACAATACAACAGCCCATGTAATTAACCTGGGATTGCTTTGACAGAAAGTAATATGTCTGCCATGTGCTGCCATCTTTTACAGAAAGATATTGAAAGAAGATAAGCCGGAAAGGTGACAACAGCAACTGCATTTGCAGACCGTAGCATGCTTTTCAGAGAACTAAGGAAGGAAAGCACATCCCATTCCTGCAAAACCAGTATGTTACATAAAATGGAACTAAAAAGAAGATCGGAGCCATGAATTTCAGATATATGAAAATAGGCAGAATACAAGGCAATGTTTCCAGAGAGAAAAACAGTATGAAAGCTTGTAGCAGTTTAACAAAGATATTATTTAAACTGCAAAATGCCTTAAGTTGCCTAAGAGAAGAAGAGAAAAATATAATCACCAGAGACCTTGTTGGAGTATTCACACTGTGGAGCACATAATGACTGAATGGCAATACGGCCAATGGAAGAAATTCTGCCCTCATTTCTGGAGATAGCAAGAAAAGTAGGTGAATGGACACGGCTATAGATAAATAATAAAAATGATAACTAGACCAGAGACCTATAACCACATTCAGATTAACTGATACAAAAGTTGGCCAAGTAATATCGTCTTACACAAACCCAATTCTTACCTGTTCTGCAAAGTTTTACATTCTACGTTTAGATTTTAAGCAAGGTCGATTAGGAACCAATAATGAAAAAAATGGAGGAGGAAAATTCAGACATGCTAAATTTTACTTTCTCAACATACTTTGAGCTCTGACTTTGAAACAGGGTGGCCATTGGCTCCTTAATTTTGGTTTTGGAGCTACTGTCGTCTAAAAAGAAGAAAGAAGAAAAGAGTAGGACAACAGATATAAAGAAATAATATTCATATAATTTCACTTAAAGGTCAAAACAGCATTTTTTTCCGTCTTCTTTCTCACGGCATCACTAAAATACATATTCATGCACATGCATAATCTGATCAGGCAACCATCATGTGACAAACACACTTTCTATGTACAATCATTTTGTGATAAAAACCAGATTATATTTGTACAAGACTGTTGATCACGTAAAAATTTGATTTTACCGAGGAAACTGAGCCAAAAATGCAGTACAACGGTCTTGTAAAGCGGCAAGATTTGGAGAATCTTTGACACTAACACAATCTACACGCTGCCCACTGAACAGATGCCTTTCTAATGGCTTTCGCAAGTCAAAGTCATTGCAGAACTCTAGCTTATTATCTGCAACACACACACACACACACACAATAAAAGGGGTAATGTGTCTAAATTTGCTCCATTTCAACAATAGAACAGAATTTTCAAGAAAATATAAAAAATCAACACCAAAACTCAAAATGGATATATGCCACCAACGCTTTCAATATCCAGAGTGCAAAAAAAATGCCCAACACATTCATTACCACCCCTCTTGTGACCAGAAGAATAAGAAGGGCAGCTTATCAAGAACTATCAAAAATAATAATAACAAAGAAAAATGAGGATAATGAATATTAAACTGCCCCGGCCCACGATAGAAGTGCTAAAAATGGTTTTAATCAACAGTGAGATCACATAAAACTTGTGACTTTGCTTGCTCGGGAAGCATGTTTGTTTTAAATCACTAGCATGAAACATCATTCAATGTGAAACCTTAATACAGCTAACAGTAGCAAGCAGCATCAGTTTACTAAACATTCTAAACAAATGGAGAAAGGAAAGAAATGATCTTTAACCTTTGTGGCCATCAACAGTCTGCTGATTTTCACCAAAATACTTCTTATACTGCCAAGCAATTCTGAGCCCCTTCTCCTGCAATTGTTGAAGAACTAAGTCACAACACTAAATCGCCATCTTAAACAAATAATAACAATATTTAAATAATAAAAAAGGATATAATTGGCAAAGGGAAGCACCTGTTCTGGATCTTTCCGCAATTTCTCATCTTTGGATAAGGATGGACTAGGTAATGTGCCCAAAAATCCTCTTGGGTCTTTGGATGGACTAGCATAAAGAAGGGGATGGTTCTGAATAAGTCCTTGAGACATAAAATTCCTCAACAAAAGCATGTGATGAGGTGCTTCTGCATCCTCCATCACCATAACTAGGCTTCCAAGAGGAAGGCCACCGCCAAGTATCTCTAAACATTGGAGAGAGAAAAATAAGCTATTCATCAAATTATAAGAAAAACACAGCAACTAATAGTAAAAGGTGAAATTTTTTATTGCTTTCCATCAATTCTTTATATAACAAGCCTGAGAAGGTAAGTAAACAGTGCAGAAACCTACTGTCAAGATCAGAAATTCCAGATGAGATAAAGGATGTGCCATTGGGACCACATTTGACTCCAGGAATTTGAGGTGAAGATGCAGACAATACGTTGCGAGTGAAGCTACTTGCTCGGGTCTTAGTGGCAGCCATTCGTGCATCATCAGGTTGAGCTCTATATCTCTCACTCCGGATTGGAAAAGGTCAGCAACTGCAAAATGCCATACCCAATGGGTAACTTGGAAAGAAAAACACACAAAAAATATATAATCAAGCATAACTAAGAGAAAGATGGAATAGCTAAAACAAGAACAATACACACATACACTTTTCGTTGAATGCCTGAAGTGCAGAAAAAAATAAGCCTTCTGTTGAAGTGAATTCAGATATTAACAGCAAAATACAAACGTTGTACGCAAACCCTCTCTATTTCTTGTTGCCTTCACCTTCTCAAAACTAAACCCAGAAAAATTCCTACTTCACTCAGTTACAGTAACAAAATCAATTTTCTGTAATCAAGGAACGATGTTTTTAAAACCAGACCAGATGTTGAACTGAACAGCCAACTGGGTCACGGTTCAACCAGGTTTTTTGTTTTTTAAAATATACAATTATTTATAAAAACTTTATCATCATGTATTATATACAATTATTTACACAATTAAAAACTCTCTATCTTCATGTATTATTGAATGATTAATCTTGCAGGCCAATGAAATCCACTTAATGTCCATTATTTTATCTTAAATAAGCGCACAACATTTGAACATGCCATCTTTAGTTAACAATCAGAATCAGAGGGGGATATGGATAAGAATCAAGGTCAAGAAATCTAGTTCTTAGAAGAATTGGAAAAACAGATTAACTAAGAACTCAGCAATCTGTTCCATTTCCAGTTTGCAAGAACTGAGCAAGCTGTACCTTAGTTCTATCCTAGTTTCAAAGTGTTAATGGGCTGTAATCAAATGAAATAACAGAGAGCTGTTCTATTTCCAGCATCTTCAGCAGATTAATCATGGAGATAAAGCTTCACGATATCAGATTCTGCTTGATTGCTACAATGAAATTGTTACCACTTCCTGATCAAAAGTAAGACAACATAAAAATAAAACTTTAGTTTTATCAAACATTTAAGCTACAATAGAATCAAAATGGTTTTAGTTTTAACAACTCAAAGTTTGAGAAGTAATGCTACATTTATTAAGCTGAAACATTGTCAATTCATAACTATTCATCTCTAATTCACACCCACATAAGAAATAGTTCAGAACATTGTTCAAACACATAGATGCAATTGTCCAAATAAAATTAGCTAATGTAGGTACAATTTTCCATCACATAGATGCAAACTAACGAATCAACCATAAGTAAGTAAATAAACTAAGAAATAAAATTAGAAAATATCAAATGCCAGCTCAAGTGACTAAAATGGAATTGAAAACCATTCTTCTTTCTAATGAGCGCTAGAAAATCATAAGGGACAACAAAATACACTAACAAGAACTAGAAAACTAACAGAATTACAACAAAATAGTATGAAAAAATAATTAGTTATTTATATTACCTGAAGAAGCGAGACAATTCTTGAGGTGGGTTCTTGGCGGAAATGGCGAAGGAGAAGAAAGCAAAGTCCTTGTAGCTTAATTAATTTTGCTGAAGTTCTTGAAGATTATAGACGGAAAATAACATGAGGAACCTGAAGATAGCTTACCATCAGGAGAACATAGACGGAAAGAGAAGAATATTATGAAAATCATGAAAGAATTAAAAGATCAAATTACAATAGGAAAAAAGGGGGTCGCTAGGAATCCTACATACCGGAAAAGAGGGACTGCAGGCGGTCGGCGACGGAGGTTCTGCGCGGTGGCCGGCGGCCAAGGGAGCTTCGGTAATAGTTTGGGCGAGAGAAAAAGAAAACGACAGAGCAGAGGGGGTTTAGGGTATTCTGGTTTTTTTAATTATTAAAAAAATCCAGATTAATTTCTACCAAAAATAAGTCCAAATTAATGAGAAACGCCCGTTTGGTAAAAATGGGTTCCAGTCCGGTTCCCGGTTTCCTGGTTCAATTAAATTTTTTTTTTATTGATCCAGATTGAATTTGCTCCCGGTTCACCGTAGGTCCGGTTTGATTTTAACTACATTATCAAGGAATGGAATTAGAGCTGTACAAAACCGAATCAAAATCGAAAATCGAACCTAATCGAATGAATTTTGATCTATTTGATTCGATTTTTTCGATTTTCGGTTCTGAACCGAAGTTAATTTATGGTATTTCGGTTCGGTTCTTATGATTGTAAAACCGAACGGACCAAAATTTGTTAAGTTTACCGCTTTGTTTATATATATATATATATATATATATATATATATATATAACTTAAACCTAAATATACACTATAGTTATATTTATTTACATGTATATTTTTTTAATTAAATTACATTGAATATATTATTAACAACTTATATTGTATTTATTTTTAGTGTATATTTTTTCTAGTGTAATTTTGTTTTGTATTTATTAGTAACATAATATGAAAAATTTATGTATGTTTTTTCCTTTTAATTATTTTAAATGGTGTTATTTTGTTGAATATAAGTTAATTTAATTTATGGACCCATATAAGTTAAAAATCTAAAAACAAAAAACCTATATTTATGAAGAACCGATTGCACCGAACCGAACTGACCAAAATTATTTTGATTTATTCAGTTTCGATTCTAAAAACTTCAGTCCGCTGTTCGGTTCTGAAAATTTCTCAAGTTCGATTTTCGATCTGTTCGGTTTGGTCCAAAATCGAACCGAACTGACTATTTGCACACCCTAAATGGAATCATAAAACTCTACAAAATGAAATACTTTAAAAAAAAAAATTTAAAGGTGCATTTTTACCCCTAACGTTTTCCTAAATGTGTAATTTGCTCTTAACATTTATTTTGAGACAATTTGCCCCCTTAAAGTTTGTAAAATGGAAGATTTTTACCGCCGCCGTTAATTTTGACCGTTAATACGTTAGTTGACCGGTAACATGGATCGAATAGGACACGTGTCAAGCATCCATTGGGCATGTAAGTGACACGTGTCCAACATGTGAATTAAATGTTTAGGAAAGGCCAAAGGAGCATTTTTGTCTCTAACGTTTCTTCAAACGTGCAAATTTGCCCCTAACGTTTCTCCAAATGTGCAAATTTGCCCCTAACATTTATTTTAGAACAAATTTGCCCTTAAAATTTGTAAAATGGGAAATTTTTGCACCCGCCGTCAATTGCCACTAACTTTGACTATTAATACGTTAATTGACCACTGACGTGGATCGAGTGGGACACGTGTCGTGCATAGTGCATGAATCACACGTTTCTGCCCTTTTTCTCCCTCACTCTCAACCAGATCGTGTTTTCCCATTCATTTCTGCCTTCCTTTTTTTCACCGTTAACCTCTCATTTTCCTTCTACTACCACTTTCCCTCCCTTTCCTCCTCCTCCGGTGAAATTACCAGTTCCTACACCACACCAATATTTATTCCCATGCCTATGAGGACTCCCCTGCTTATAAGGACGCCGATGCCTGCTTCTGTTTCCAGAGTTAGACCGCTTGCCTTTGCTCTAGCTCAGATGGAAAGTCAAATATAACAGAAGGCAAAAAAAAATGAAGGAGAGGATGAAGGAGCAGAAGCCGGAGGTTTAAATCTCAGAGCCAGAGTAAAGGCCGACGGTCTGACTCTCGGAGCAGGAGCAAGCATCGATGTCCTCATAGGCAAGAGAGTCCTCATAAGCATCGAAAAAGACATTAGGAGGGGAAGTGGTAGTAGATGAAGAAATAGAGGATGATGGTGAAAAGGAGAAAGGCAGGAACGAATGGAAAACAAGATGTGGTTGAGAGTGAGGGAGAGAATGGGTAGGAATGTGTGATTCACGTGCTGGATAGGTGTAGTTGACATGTCCAATGGATGCACGACACATGTCTCATTCGATCCACGTCCGTGGTCAACTAACGTACTAACGATCAAAGTTAGCGGCAATTGACAGCGAAAAAGTGTTAGGGGCAAATTTGCATGTTTGAAAAAACGTTAAGGGCAAAAATGCACCTTTGGCACCCAAACGTTTGATTCACACACTGGACATGTGTCACTGACGTGCCCAATGGATACGTGACACGTGTCCCACTGATCTACGTTAGTGGTCAACTAATGTATTACCTGTCAAAGTTAGTAGCAATTGATGGCGGGGGCAAAGATCTCCCATTTTATAAATGTTAGAGGTAAATTTGCACATTTGGAAAAAAGTTAGGAAAAAAATGCACCTTTAGCCAAAAAAAAATTAAGAGGGGAGGAAAGACCAAAATGTAAAAACAATCTGTAGAGTCCCATAAAATGTAGATTAATGGGAATGTTGGTATCATAATGTTTTGTCTTCTCAACTTAGTTCCACCCATGGCATGGAAAAAGATGATGACGAACCAACGGATGATGTGCTGGTATGATGTCTTAGAAGCCATGTAATAGGAATATATTTAATGTATATTATGACATTTGTTATCAATAAAAGGCATCCCTATGGTATTGTATTTATTACATTTATTTAATATAATTTTAAACTATTTAATAAAATTCCAAGTATATGCATAGTGCAAAGGAAATTATGAAGTGTTCATAATATGATATTCATATTATATGCAAATATATTAATACCTAAATTGTCCCTAGTAACAAGATGTGATATTGTTAATACAGATATAGTAGTACATGTTATAATTCTTGACTTGATCAAGTAGTAATTCTCATAAGCTACAAGTATGGTGACACTTGAAATTAATATGTGGATGTTTGTTTGAGAAACAAGTATATTAAAGAACCGCTCTGAGAATCTTAATCTGAATACTCAACCTATGTTAGTTAAGAATCTCTACATATTGGTGGTACAAGTATCCTAAGACTTAAGGTTAGAATTACTGTACTCTAACTCCTATGCTTTTACTCATTTCATGGGGTATCATAGTTCGGTGATTGGGTATAGCATGAACTACTTAGAGGTAGTTGAATGACCAACACAGGATTTATCACCCCATATAAGTTTGGAGAACTTATCTCACTATTCTTATATTTCTTTGTTCGAAAAACTTTGGCCAAAGTAGAATGCAAGTTGAATGAGATTCACATGATAAAAGTATGAGAATGAACATATTCAAGTTTATATAATTTGACATTAATCCATAACTCTAAACTTAAATGAGATATAAGGATAGTGAAAGGAGTAATTGCACAGTAACTGGATATGGAAAGGCACAATTATTACCACTAACTAGTTCAGTCATTTGGGTAGCTGTGATGCTTGATTAGAAGCCTCTCATGATTTGTATTAGGATATATGCAAATATCAATTGAGATTGATGAAAATGATTTAAAGAGTTAAATCATGCAAATCAAAGTTTGTGGATATATCTTGTATTGCCAACATACGCAAAATCCCATAGGGTCATTAGACATGTGATGTCGAGGAACTTATTATTGGGTTTCATAACGGAATAATTCAAAATTACACAGTGGAATTAAACTAAAACCCAAATAGGATCCAAGCGATCCAATTAATTCAAAAGGAAGGATAAAGAATACCAACCTATTGTAGCGCAGTATAAAACAAATTAACACATTAATCTTATCCGTCTGTTATCTTTCACAGCGCAAACGCATGACTTCCCCAAGTGAAACCGAACTGCAGGTGCTGCTCCAATAGAATGACCACCCTCTATCAGAATCCACACCCACGAACGAACGAACAGATATTCAAATGAGTGCTAGCTCCCTTCACATGTAATTGGATTTTAAGATTATTCTCTATGTTTTTCTTTCTCAAAGAAAAGATGGTGGCTGAAAAAGACAAAACTCTTTTCTCTTTTTTCTTTTCTTTTCTCAAAAGTGATGGCAACCAATCATTCAGTACTTAGGGCTTATAACTATAACCTATTTATAGTCACACATACACCCTATTAATGGTTAACATATAGAGAATTTTAAGGAAACAATATTCCTTATACAAAACAAGGAATATTTCCTTAAATGCAATATATTATTTTGAATAAAATATCTGACATATTTTAATTTAAAATTGCTCAAATTAAAATCCAATCCTTTCATCAAGTTCTTGGTATATGACCTAATAGGTTCATATTATATTGGTAGTGGGCCCAATCCCATCATAAGCCCATAAGTTATAAGTAGCTTCTAGGAAGACATTATGACTACCCAAATAATATGAGTGTCGATAATTCGATTTTAACCTTACCAATAGAGCATATTATAATCATTTTGTCACACGATATTTTGTTTAAACATAAGTCATGGTTCATGTCATATTTATATTGTTCAAATATATAATTTTTCGATCCCTAAGTGGACTAATAAATTCAAATAATAGATCACACCATCATTTCATTTGAGCATGGTCATGTATTTCTTAGTCCTATTTATCAAGGGGCCCAGTAGATATCTTTCTCACAAGAGAGGGATAAATCCCATCTTGATTTTTTACTTTCCTTTGCGTAATTCTCATCATATCCAATCATAACCTTTATAATTATTTGATTAAAGATAACGTTTGATTTTGTCAAAGTATAATATTCCTTATGTAGGAAACTGTGATAACCTCAGGTCTAAGGATTCAATAACATATCTATTATGATATCACTTATGACATTTTTCCATGTAGTGATCTCATAATGGGGTCTATCCAGTACCTTGTTCTCTAACAAGTACCTAAAAGTTTGATTTATATCAACATATAAAATTATCTCATGATTATCATTCAAACCCATACTATCCCATTTAGTGATCTCATAATGGGTTTATCCAGTACTTTGTTCCCCAACAAGTACCTACAAGTTTGATTTATATCAACATATATAATCATCTCATGATTATAAATCAAACCCATATTAGTCTTAATTTACCTTTATCCCCTTTAGTGATAAATGACTAGGGATAATCATAATAATATCATATATTATTCACAAACAATGCTAT
This sequence comes from Excoecaria cochinchinensis, assembly GCA_947683425.1. Lineage (NCBI taxonomy): Eukaryota > Viridiplantae > Streptophyta > Magnoliopsida > Malpighiales > Euphorbiaceae > Excoecaria > Excoecaria cochinchinensis. Next base: position 13,318,528 of record CANTUQ010000098.1, read on the forward strand.
AATGTAACATGCCATTAATATATTAAGTGGATAAAACCATTTTATAAATGAAAATACAATATTACATATAGGTTTAAATATTTGGTCTAAGGCATAAACAATAACATTTATTAAGTAAGAGAAAAAGGTTTTTGGCTAAGATTTAAACATGATAAAAGTTATAGGGTTTAAAGGCATATGAAAAAAGTTGTAGTTAGCTTCTGCTTGGACCAATGACCACTCACATTAACGAACGAGTGTTGAGAGCAACAACCTACAACTATTCATTATAATGAATGAGCACTGGTTGATTAAATCCAAATGGTTTGGGTAAGGGTAGAACCAATAGCCGTTTGAAATGTTTAACATTCTTTGGAACTCAATAGGAGTTGAAAGTTTAGAATGCCCCTTGAAAATGCTGAGTTCATGAATTTTAGAAAAGACGTGAACTGATTACCAATCATAAGGCTTTTATTAATTCTGAACCTAATATGACTAAGAAAGTCATAATTAGGTAACGATACACAATCTATGCAATCAAAGAAAATAGTTTTCTTCTTTTCTTTTATAATTGAGCTAATTTTACTAGTCCCTAAACCAATTTGATCTTTGCAAGGAGTGAAACATTCTTGGATTATAATCTGGTGTGGATACCTCAGAGGTGCTCAAGATTAAACACTGGTAGTTTATGACAATCCAGTGCGGAGGAATAAATCAAATTTTCAATAAATATCTCAAGTAACAGTTTTGAACTATAGCCTAAGATCTTTATAATTATTTTGAGAAGATCAATTCGCTTATGGATTTTCAATCGTTTATTTTTTGCTGCATATGTGTATGAAGTATGATACTCGTCAAAATCTAATAGCGACATCGGAGCCTGGTTGTGTCAAAATAATTATTAGTTTATTATTAGGGATTATTTATTAAACTATGTAAATTGGGAATTAGGGTTTATGCCATATAATCGAATGCGATTTATGATTAATAAGATTAATTAATGATTAATTAATGTTTAAAACATATGTATGAGATACAATATGATTTAATTAAGGTATGCATAAGAATTTGTTGTATAAATAAAGATTGTTGTTTAAATTTTGGGTCACTATCCGAATGAAATCACAAAAAGTTTATGATTGCAGTTTTTCCAGCTCAATGAGCGTTGGCATAAGCCAACGACCGTTGGTCTTAGAAATTCATAATCCAACAAGCGTTCACTTAGTGAATGAGCATTGGATTGCACAATTAAGCATATCAACGAGCATTCATTAGTCTAAAGGACCATTGATGTGAATTTTATGGCCAAAAATTCATACACAAGCATCCAACAGGCGTTTCAATGTTGAATGGCCATTGGAATAATGAACAATCATTATCAACATACTTTTGGTTTATTGAATAGCCATTGGAATTAGTTTCATTGAATGTATTTGATACAAAACCATTCAACATGCATTTGCTGGTATGAATGGCCGTTGGTAATGGGTTTACATAAACTCAATAGGAGTTCACTTGTTTAAATAGTCATTGGTTTATACATACAACAATGTCGATTTAATTAATTAATATGATTAAATTAATTAATAATTGTTAGAGAGTTTAAAAATTAATAACATAATGAAGGTAATGAGATTTTCTTAATTAAGTTATTAAATATATGCAAATCTTATTTAATGGAAAAAATGAAAAAGGTGCACAAGCTAGTGTTGCCTTACAAATCATACATTCAGATGTATATGGTCCTATGTCAACATATGCTATAGGAGGATTATCTTTACTTGATTATTTTTATAATTGACTCTCTAGATATGGATATGTCTATCCAATGATGTATATATCTGAAGCCTTTGAAAAGTTCAAAGAACTTAGAAATGAAGTAGAGAAATAACTTGTTAAAATATTAAAACATTCATATTAGATCGAGGTGGGAAAAACTAGAAACAAGAGTTTCAAGACTATCTAAGAGATAATATGATTTTATCTTAGTGGACTCCTCCTTATACACTGTAACACCCAAATATCCCTTAGGAGTATTCATGGGTGCCAACTAATGCACAATAATATCAAACCAAATATCACTAATAATAATATAAGTCTTAAAATTTCATCAACCTTTCATTACATTATATTGTTAATAAGTTTGTATAATAAATACAACTTCTGATATATAATTATACAATAAAATCTTTACAACATCATCTAAAATACATCAAACATTCACAAAGATCTATATTTTCTAAGAACTCTTTTTGACACTTCTCAATCTCCTCTCTATGTATGACTTCAATTTAGAACCTACTCAAATAACAATTTAGACTCAGTTATACCTAATAATGAAACTATTAAGTATAGCTATGAATTCACTTAATTAACTCGGTAATTTTAAACCTTTAAGTACATTACGCAACCACTAACATTATCCTTATTTTTCACAAGACTTATTGGGCACTATCCTTTACTAATTACCTTTTTGCATATTAACATATCAACTACTTTCTCATGTTTATATTTCTTACTAGACACTTATTTCACTCTATCTAGGCAAGATCACTTAAAAAATTCATATCAAGTTACTCCCTTAAGGTTGCCACTAGCACTAGAATATTTAACAATACATCTAGTATTTGGTTTGAACTCGAAATTGGTATTCTAAGCTTCCTATGTATCCCAAAAGTGTGAATCAGAACCACGCAATTCTAATTATAACTAACATTATAAACACTTTTGTAGCTTGAACTCAATCTAAGTGTGGACAATTAAGAACACTAGATACCTAAAGGTATCTAATCACTAGACACTGTGAAGGTGCCAACACTAGATACCAGAAGGTATCAAACTCACTAGACACCGTGAAGGTGCCAAGACTAGATACTCGAAGGTATCGAACCACTATCCCAAATATGTCCACATCTATCAATTTTTGGCTCACTAAAAGATTTCACTTACTACATTATTACATTACAGTAATCATATATGTATACATTATACACTTCATTCATTAGTTCACTAAATATAACTTGCTCTCATTTATTCTATTAAATCAATACATATTCAATAGACTTTTGTTCCCCTATGTCTTATATTTCTAATGGTAAAATTTTAGATCATTAGAGTTAAATCCTCGGAGTTATGGCTTTGGAAGTACACACTGCTCCATTGACCTGGCCAGAGTAAGAACACTTTTATTTTGGCCAATTTTGAGGCACTTAGAGCCAAAATTAGCTCATGGTCATTTCTAAGACATTTGTAGGTATGGATGTCACGGTTCAAATACAATTAAAATTATAGAATTTTGAGGTCTATAACTCAAATTATGGCCTAAAAACCAAGAAGGGGTCAAGTGTGCCCTTACACAATTTTTCACTAACAACTCTCTCATGCACAACCCATTACTTTCCATACAATATCTCATATATTACACATCATATCAACATTAAAACATCCAATTACACTTATATCATGCATAAAATCTCAAATACACACATGCATCAATTTAAATGTTTCCAAACCTCTTAGGTGCACCAAAACTCTTCAAACACCACTTTAATGCACTATCTCCTTCCTTTTTGCTTCCTTGCTCAATTTAACCTCAAAACCATCACCCAAACTTCATGTTAATACCATCTTAAGTTCAGAATTTCAATCATCAAGTAATACAAAAGAGAAGAGGAAGAAAAACACACACAAACTTACCTTTAAAGCTTATAAATCTAGCTTGATTCCTTTGTACCCTTTGCATGCCAACTAACGTGAGAAAATGAGGGCGAGGAAGAGAGAAAAATCCTAAAATTTCCAGCCAACATGGCTGGCGCCCTCTCTCTTCCCTTACTTAAATACACAAACTTTTTTTCATCTTCTAGAATTGATGAATGTCAAAATCTCATTGGTCACTTTTTAAAACTTCCCATTTTAATCCTTCCATCTTTCCTTAATTAAACATTTAAATGTAATTTAAATCCCATTTATGATTTGACCCACTAAAATCATTCAATTCATACCCTCATGTCTTATTTAAATAAATTACTAAATTACCGCACTTGCTGATTCTTTCAAATTAATGACGATTACGTCCCTTCAACACTTCTGTCATAAAATTATGCACAATCGGTCTCTATTATACCCTAAACATACCTTAATATGACTAGGGTGTATTTTTGGTCCTTACATTTCTCTCCCCCTTACAAGAATTTTATCCTCGAACTTCATCACGTCTTTTGCCCATACATTCTGAGATGTCATTTATATACCCTAATTTTATACCTCCGCGTAGCATATGCATTCAAATTACTTTACTCACATCTACATATTTTACCTTTCATATCACTTACTTCTTTTCCTATCTCTTCATAACACATTTACTCTAGCTCTTTTGCACTAAATATATGCTCTATTAACTTCATTTCTATATATTCAAACTTTATCCAAAATAGAACGGTGACATCTAAATTAGGCCAACACAAGTACTATACAAACTGTTTATTCTTGTTGTCCAGAACTGCCTAAACCTAAACTCTGATACCACTAAATGTAACACCCTAATACCCCTTAGGAGTATTCATGGGTGCCAACTAATGCACAATAATATCAAACCAAATATCACTAATAACAATATAAGTCTTAAAATTTCATCAACCTTTCATTACATTATATTATTAATAAGTTTGTATAATAAATACAACTTCTAATACATAATTATACAATAAAGTCTTTACAATGTCATCTAAAATACATTAAACATTCAAAAATTTCTATATCTTCTGAGAACTCTTCTTGACACTTCTCGATCTCCTCCCTATACATGACTTTAATTTGGAACCTACTCAAATAACAATTTAGACTCAGTTATACCTAATAATGAAACTAATAAGTATAGCTAATAATTCACTTAATTAACTCGGTAATTTTAAATCTTTAAGTACATTACCCGACCACTAACATTATCCTTATTTTTCACAAGACTTATTGGGCACTATCCTTCACTAATTACCTTTTTGTATATTAATATATCAACTACTTGTTCGTGTTTATATTTCTTACTAGACACTTATTTCACTCTATCTAGGTAAGATCACTTAAAAATTTCATATCAAGTTACTCCCCTAAGGTTGCCACTAGCACTAGAATATTTAACAATACATCTAGTATTTAGTTCGAATTCAAAATTGGTATTCCAAACTTCTTACATATCCCGAAGGTATGAATCAGAACCACGTAGTTCTGATTATAACTAACATTATAAACACTTTTGTAGCTTGAGCTCAATCTAAATGTGGACAATAAGGAATACTAGATACCCAACGGTATCGAATCACTAGACATCGTGAAGGTGCCAATACTAGATACCCGAAGGTATCGAACTCACTAGACACCGTAAAGGTGCTAAGACTAGATACCCGAAGGTATAGAATCACTATCCCAAATATGTAATGGCCCAAAATCGTGATTTTTGTGAATAGTCATTTTTAGGCCGGGAATAGTGACACCGGGGCGAATAGTGCCTTCCGGAGTCGAAAAATATTTAATTGGAACATTGGATATGGCATGTCAGCGGGAGTCCATAGGTGAGAATTTGAGGCCAAACGGGTCCAAAAAGTTCGACACAACGAAAATGGGCATTTGGGCGTCTGTCACAGCAAACGGCCGTTTGTCGTGACAGGCAGGCATTTATTGGGCGATAGACGGTCAAGCCGTCGGTGGTGAGGGACGGCCAGGCCATCTGAAGCTTTAGACGGGTATTTGAAGTTTTTTACAGTTCAATTTGACCCATTTTGATATGAGTTTAATCGGACCATATCTTGAGCTACGGACCTCGAAAAAATATTCCAAAAATATGAACATGCTCACATGAATGAGTAAAATCTGTTGGTATTAAAAAATTATATTTTTGGTGACAGTGGGAATTCAGTTATCGAATAGATAAATACTTATCGGACAGGGAAACAGTTTTTGATTGAGTCAAAATATTCGTATAGCCTAATAAATATATTTTGAGAATTTTGGGAGTATTTGTGTGAAGAATTGACCCCAAAAAGTGAGAGAAATAAAAAGTTAAGGGTAAATTAGCCATTTCATATGTATGGATTAAATTGATAGAAATAATTAAGTTTGTGAACCAACGTTTGAGAATGGAAAGATTATATGGCAAAAGTATGAAGAAATAAGATATAAAGGATCAAATTGAAAGTTTGTATAAAAATCTAAAAAGGAACCAATTAGAAAGCGATAAGTGTGTGAGTGGATAGGTATGAAAGAATTGAAGAAAAGTTGGTTGACCAACTAAAAGTAATTAGATTTGGCTCTTAGAGTGGGGAGTTGGTCAGCCAAATGAAAAGGGAAAAGAGAGGAAAATTCCTCATCTACTTCCTCACGCCATCCTCTCTAAATGAAGACACAAAGTGGAGTTTTTGGACTTTTTAAGTTCAAGTATTTTGGATGGAGGATTTGTATGAGAAAGGTAAGGAAATAAGCTTCTAATTTCATTATTTTCTTCTTAAATGGTTAATAATACTAATTAATGATATGTATGGGTTTTTGATGAGGGATATGGATGATGATGGCCATGAAAGAGTGAAAAAGCAAGAAAGAAAGAGCTAATAAAGATGAAAGAGCCATCAAATGAGGTTTGGGAATTTATATGCTAATTTTTGTGTTATTAAATAGTTATTGATAAATTTAATGTTTGGAGGTGTTTATATATGTGCTCATAGGTATAGAATGACCTTTGGTGACTATTTTGGGTATAAGTGGAGTTTAAGAACTCCAACTTAAGTGATTCTAGTGCCTTTAGAACCATGAAGTCTATACCTATAAAAGTCCTAGAAATGACTATAAGCAAATTCCAGATCTAAGACCCTCAAAAGTGGCAAAAATAGAAGGGTTTCTATTTTGGCCTAGTGGCTGGGACCAGTTCTGTCCTTGTTGTTGTCTGATCTCAGTCCGGGTTTTAAACCATAAATTGAGTTAGGAATCTCTAAATTAGGTGATTCCAAATTCCAAAGGAATTGGAACCGTAACATCTGTGTCTAAAATTGTTATAGAAATAGTCATAATTAATTGCTAGCTTTAAGGTCCCTAAAAGTGTCCAAAACTATAGCCTTTTTCCTAGAATAGGGCTTTGGAGCAGTTTGTATTCATGATGTTATATCTCCTAGGTTACAGGTCCAAATGACCTGAAATTTGTTCATTCGAATTTTAACATATTGGGTATCATTTGTTAAGAAGTTAACTTTGGCTAAAAATGATGTTTACTTGTTGATTATGAGTAGATAATTGGGTTAAAAATATTTTTTAGAGTTGAGTGACGATGTGTTTCCAGAAAGACACATTTGTGCCCGAGAAGCACAGTTGTGCTCTCAGAAACATAGCTATGCTCTCAGAAATACAATTGTGCTCAAGAAATATAGCTATGCTTGAGAAGCACAGCTGTGCTTGCTGAAACACAGTGCTTTGCAAAAGCAGGGTGTGCTTTAGCATGATTTTAACATATGAATTTTGTTACCAAATGAACTCGGTTTTAAACCAAATGAAATATAATGATTATTTAGCAATAATAAATGATATTTGTTAAGTTTTTGTTTTATTTTATGAATTATTCATGTGATTTAGTTTCCGTTTTAAATCTGCTTCTAACCTAAACTCTCTGAAACTTGTTTGGTATATTTGAACGACTTGTGATTAAAGGATTGACCAAGAATATGTTGGATTATAATATGAATAATATGATAAGTATTAAATTGATGATATGTAAATAACATTATGCAGGATATTATTTAATAAATATTTAGCAATATTAAATAATATTTATCCAGACCTTACACTGTTAAATATGAAATTTCAAGAAATAGGCAGATTATTATTTTATGATGCATAATCTGTTACCTGCTGTATTATTTGATTTATATCTGATCTGTTATCTGATATATTATCTAATCTGTTATCTGATCTGTATCTGACCTGTTACTTGATCGGTACCTGATCTGTTACCTGACCTATAGTTGATTTGTATATAATTTATTATCTGATTATATGTGTATTATGTCTTTACACGATATATTAAAGTATGTAGAACTATGTGGTTCTGATTTTTAACTCTTGGGATACGTAGGAAACTGGAATATTAATTCCAAGTCCGAACCAAATTATGAGAAATGGATATGTGCCTAGAAATATACAAGTGCCTGAAAGTGTTAAAACGTGAAAATTGGATTTAAGATAATTGAGAAATTACTACCCTTAGTAGTGTTTGGTAGTTGATCTAGTTGAAGATATAGTGGCTAGCCATAGGGGATTCTGTATTGTTGTGGTGTCACGATGACTCTACTAGGTAGGCTAATGACGGACTATCATATTGAAAAGTGAAAAGTGAAAAAGTGTAAAAGTGATAAATGATAAAGTGTTCAGTGATACTATTGAGTGGTTTTTCGAGGTCATTCTATTCTATTTGTGGACAACGGGATTGTAACACCCCTTACCCGTACTTAAGCGATCCCATTCGATAAGGAGTGAGATGCCGTATGAGTAGAGGTGCCACCACACAGATACAGAGTATACAAACATTTATACATAACATTACATACCGAAAAACAGGGTAATTTAAAACTTTACAAAACCATTCATATAATAAGCTGATCATGCATTAATATAATGGAAATCATTACATTACTGTTCTGATCAACAAAGAGATACAACAATTAATTACAATTTCTGAAATTACATAAACAAAAGCGGAAGCTATTACAAAACCAATATAAGAGAGTTCTATACAAAAAGAATCATCAAGATACAAAAATTAGGCTCTATACTAAAGACCCAGCTATGTTGGCTTCGTTGGCGGCGACTCTCCCAAAGCACTCCTTCCGCACTTGTACGGGTAAACACACCGTGCTAAGCGATAAACGCGTAGTGGGGAAACACACATATAGAATAAGGACAACCATTCACAATGGTTGTCAAAGCAAAACACAAGCGTACATCATAATATACCATACCCATAGCATATCAATTGCATAAGCATGCAAAAATACTAAAGCCAAACATTCAGAAGCTCATAACGATATTCGTATTTCCAAAGCAGATTATACTTTTCATTTATGAGTTCACACATGAATCACATACATTTTCTCATATTACAATTCATACCAAGCACCTGCTGACTCGAGGGAGTGGATAACGAGTGTACGGACAGTACTTTACGGGTACGAGCCGATACGGACAATACCTTATGGGTACGAATCGATAAATCAAGATACTTTTACTTTCACAAAACATTTTCAAAAGGGATCTTAAATAAGATCCGAACACATAGGGGTTCGCGAGGAACCAAACGGGGACCTGATCGGGGTCCAAACTTATCAAAGGGCTGTAGCTATAAGACTCTATTAGGCATGCCTAACTATCCACTTTCTAGACTCTAGCAGGTCATGCATAAACCATTCAATACATTTCATAATATTCCAAAGTCATCATCATGCATGTACATATTCATATCATGGATCCGCATTCATATAATTCATAAGATATCAAACATAAATCTCATAGACATGAAAGGAAACTGGAATTCAAACCCGCACACAACAGAGAAAACTCATTCAGCATGCAGGGAGCTGTCGCGCTCGCGACGTCTATCGCGCTCGCGATAGAGACCGAAGTCTCTTTACTGCGCGTGCTCGACGGATTTCATGATCGCAAGGAGGAAGGAAGGGCCACGCTCTATCGCGCTCGCGGCGATGTCGCGATCACGACAGAGGACAACTATTGCTGTCGCGAGCTTACGACGAATCGCGTGCTCGCGATAGCACTAAGCCAGCGTCGCTCTCTGTAGCGATCACGACGCATGTCGCGCTCGCGACAGAGGGTGCTCAACAATTCGGTTGTCGCGGGCTCGCGATGGAATCGCGAGCTCGCAACAGCGAAGCTCCAAAACGCCGATCTCTGTCGCGCTCGCGACATCGTCGGGTTTTGCAAAATCTGTAGATTTTCTTCCTCCCTTTCTCAACCACAAACACACAAAACTCAACCAAAAACCTCTTACCTCAAACCCAGCCATCCATCAGCATCAATAAGCATAATATAACATTAATCAACAAGACATTTCCTACAATTCAATAATTTAAACCCCCAATTTCAAGAATCATTCAAAACCCTAATTTATACACAAAACAACATCAACTCCCACATTATTACAATTAGATCATGCTCTTGCAAAATCCACATTCCAAAACAAAAACCCATAGCATAAACATCAAAATAAGGAACATATAACAACCTAAATCAAAGTAACCATCAAATCTCATATATAATCATACATATATACAAGGAAACCAAGAAATTCCCAAACCTCAAAATCCTTAGCTCCTATTGCTTGGATCCACTAGTTCCAGCCTTCTCTTTGCCCTTTGGCTCGCGAGGAGGCTCAACTAAACACAAACAAGCACCCAAACACCAAAAACACAAACCCTAACTTAGATCCAACCCAAGAAGAAGAAGAAGAAGAAAATGCATGAATAATACAAAGGAAAGCAAGAACTTACCAAGGAAGATGTAAGGAAGTAATTAATTCCACCACTTGAGCTTGAATCTAAGTGAAACACTTAGGAGAGTGCAAATGAGGAAGAAGGAAGAAGAAGAAGAAGAGAAAACGGGAATGGGTTTCAAAAAATCTGCTTTTCCCCTTTTTCATTTTCTCTTTCCCCTCTTTCTTTCCCTTTTACACATGTCAATCATCTAGTGGAGGAGATCACTTACTCACACCCTAACTAAGTGTATCACATGCACACAATGAACACCCTAATAATGTACCCTACACATGTATGAGCAACACACACCACAATAACCTACTAGTGCATATCCTACTATGGTGCACTCAACCACACACAATGCAACTCCCATGCACACACACTATAATGGTGCACTCATGCACACACAAACCTGACCCAACTAATTCACACCATAGTGCAACACATGCACACACGCACCAAAGAAACCCCAACTCATACAATATTACCAAAATGCCCTTATAATCATGCCAAAACACATACAAATACATACACACACATGGCTCGTTCTACTAGGGGGCAAACGGGGTGTGACAACTCTCCCCTACTAACAAGAATTTCATCCTTGAAATTCTCACCTGAACTGAACAACTGCGGGTACTGAGCTCTCATCGACTCTTCCGGTTCCCATGTTGCTTCCTCGACCCCATGGTGATTCCACAAAACCTTGACCAAAGGAATCTGCTTGTTCCTCAACTGCCTTAGTTCCCGCGCTATGATAGCTCTAGGTTCCTCATTGTAGGAAAAATCAGACTGCAATTGAACCTCTTAAACCGACAACACATGAGAAGGATCTGATCTATACCGACGGAACATCGAAACGTGAAACACATCATGAAGCTTCGATAATTCCATCGGCAAAGCCAATCTGTAAGCTACTGGACCAACTCTTGCCAACACCTCATACGGACCAATAAAACGAGGACTAAGCTTTCCTTTCTTCCCAAACCGAAGCAGTTTTCTCTAAGGAGAAACTTTAAGAAAGACTTTGTCCCCAACTTCAAACTGCATATCTTTTCTCTTCAGGTTGGCATAAGACTTCTGTCGATCCTTAGCTGTTTTCAAGTTCCGCTGCACAACTCTGATCTTCTCCTCTGTATCTCTAACCAGATCTGGCCCAATCACTGACCTCTCGGATAACTCTGTCCAACAAATTGGAATCCTACACTACCGTCCATACAAAGCCTCATACGGTGACATACCAATGCTCGACTGAAAACTGTTTTTGTAGGCAAACTCCATCAGCGATACATACTTATCCCAACTACTCGAAAAATCCAAAACACAAGCCCTCAACATATCCTCTAAGATCTGAATCACTCGCTCGGACTGACTATCTGTCTGAGGATGAAATGCCGTACTGAAATTCAGCTTGGTACCCAAAGCTCGTTGCAACTCTTTCCAGAACTTAGATGTGAACCTTGGATCCCGATCTGAAACTATAGACAAAGGCACTCCATGCAACCGAACTATCTCATCCACATAAGTACTGGCCAATCTATCCATCTGGTAACCCATCCTAACCGGCAAGAAATGAGCAGACTTTGTGAGTCGATCCACAATAACCCAAACAGAATCATGCTTTTTCTGAGTCAAGGGCAACCCAGAAACAAAATCCATAGCAATATCATCCCACTTCCACTCCGGAACGGACAAAGGCGTGAGCAATCCCGAAGGAATTTGGTGCTCAGCCTTAACCTGCTGACAAGTCAAGCACTTGGATACAAAGTCCACTATGTCCTTCTTCATACCAGATCACCAATAAAATTGCTTTATATCCCGATACATCTTGTTACTCCCGGGATGCATGGTGAAAACTGTACTGTAACACCCCCTAACCACCTGTAGAGATTCACTATAGGAATACGGAGTGTTACAACACAAACACATGCGCATCAAAAAGTTTTACAAACAAAGTTCAGGTTAAATAAATTTCTTACAAAAGCTATATATATATAGGTTTGAAATTCCATGCATAATATTACAAAATACATAATGTTTTACATTAGTTTCGCTTTACAAATACAACTCTTACATTTATTACAAAAGGACCTATAATTATAGCGATTCCTATATGTTGGCTGTTGGTGATGCAGAATTATCTTCAAATATACTATCTGCAGATACCTGCATGGACAAAACATCCATGCTAAGCGATAATCGCGTAGTGGGGAACAACAAAAGATGGATAAACACTCATAGTGATTACTAATATTAATCACATACTGTGACGCGCGCCGGATCCCCGCGGCCGCCCGCTCGACCGCCCGCACGTGGGCGATCGGGGCATTTGTGGGTCCGTCAACAGCTTGCGATAAATCGCAAGTGCGTCTATGTTGGGCAACAAGGAGGTTTCATGGAGTCGCCACCCAATAGAACATTGGGAAAGTTTCTCTCGCCTCGGAGAGCCTAAGACTTGCACATTTTATCCATATTGGGCCATGAGGCTTAGGATTAACGTCTAAATCTCGTGACACAAGAGGTGTCTTGGAGGATAACCTCTAGCCTCTTGAGCCCAAAGACCAGAGCAGGGTTCGGGACTTCTCATTTATTCGTACCTTGATTAATATTATAATTAAGTTTTGAATTTATTGTTTCATTAACTTTCCACACAATGCAATTTAAATTAAATGCGCAATCATTCATATCAAAAGCGGTAAATGTAAGCAAAATCCAAAATAAAGCATTTAAAAACAAATTACAATAATACTAGGAGCGGAATACAACTCCCATTTATAAAGGTGAAATACATGCATAAAACGGGTTATTCATTAATAGTGAGAACATTGGTCCTCGCATGCATATTTGTTATGAAAAAGTTTTGAGGTGATGATTTATTTGGGTATGAAAACTAGGACATTGGTCCCCTTTTATTTAGAAAAAGAATGTCAAGTTAATTAATAGAAACGTTTTAGTGATTTTCTTTTTAGCGAGCTCAAATAAAGAATTTTACAAGAAAGTTATATGGCAAAATTAAATAAAATATTACAAATAAAGAAAATAAATATATGAACCAAATGAGCCTTTTTGGACCTCCCCGATGTGCTCGCAAAAACGCCTAAGCGGAAAAAATGAGTTTAGACATAAAAACAAAGTACAAATAAAATAATGTTAGTGATTAAATCAATTAAATCAATTAAACATACAAAATAATGAATAACAAATGATATGAAAAGAATGATAATGGAATCAAAATGTTAATAAACTAAAATAAATGAAAAACATGCATTATGTATGACAAATGATTAAATGATGTGAATAAAATAAAATATGACATGTTACTTAATTAATATATGTAAAAATATGAACATGATGACAATGATGATGAAGATAAATGAATCAAAGAATATATAAAATGATAAAGAAAAGAATAATAGATTAAAACAATTAAAGAATGATGAAAACAATTAACTAAACAATACGATTAATTAAATATGTTCACAAATGATATAAACCATTTACATGGCAAAAAGATCAATTAAAATAAATTTATTAATTACATGTTAAAAATAATGATGAATTAAAGTGAAATAAATTAATTACATGTTAAAAATTAATAAACAATCAATATTTATATGAATAAAAATCATATCATGTATAAACAATTAAATGGAACAAATATAAAATCAATACAACAAATGAATAGAAGAAAACAATAAATAGATCAATAAAAACAATAAAATATACATGAATAAATTAAATAAAATAGAAATTGAAATGGAGCCAAGAATATTTACCCTCAGAATATTGGATTTGATGAAGGAAAAGTGATGATTGATTTCTTTGTTTGATGATTCACAATATTAGAGTGAAATATTATGAAAATGTTGGAATTTTATTCCAAGAAATATGAAAATAAAAATGATCAAAAATTCTTTAAGAACAAAGAATTGATACCTTTGCCTAAAGAAATGATTTCGATCAAAAAAAAGTTTTATTGATTTAAATAAAGAAAAATTGATTGAAGTTTTATCAAATAAAAATTAGATTTTGATGACAAACAATTATTTTATTTGTCTCAAAATCAATTTTTTATTAAAAAGAGATTCAAAACAAAATCAATGAAAAAGTTTTATTGAACACAAAATAAAAGATTAAAAACAATTTTGAGAACAAATAATTATTCTATTTGTCTCAAAAATTGAATCAAACAACAAAACTTCCTCTAAAAATATGTTTAGAAGAAATTATGTTGGAAAAAGAATGAACATTTGATTTTTCTTTTTGATTTTTGGTAGGGGAAAAAATCTGGAATTTTTGGTGGAAGAAGAAGAAGAAATCTGGAATTTTTAGGTCTAAAAAATGTGGAGAGGAGAGACTCTTTTGATTTCATCATAAACTATTTATAGGATAAAATAGGTTGCCCTAATTTAATTAAGGAAAAAAACCTATTTTAACCCAAAATTATTTTATTTTTAATGATAAAATCAAGTTTTATTATTTAATTACATAAAAAAAATATTTTAGAATTTAATTTGAAGTCAAAAATCCCAAAAAAATGGGATAAAAAACGGATTTTTGGGTGAAAAAATCGGAAAAAAGGCTGGAAAAGAGGAAAAGGGTATCAGACCCTGTACCGACGGCCAGGAAGCCGTCGCTACAAGGGACACCGCCCGTCGCTATAGAGCGACAGGGACTCACGCGGCGACCAGGCGAGAATCGCGCGAAACCCGCGCGCTGGCGCTCGCGCACGAGCGCTCCGTGCGGCGCTCAGCGTGCGCGATGCTGCGCGTGCCTTTAGCGATGCGCAGCATCGGCGACGCTGAGCGTCGCCTTTTGCGCTCGCTGCGCGATGGGCGCCTGGGCACTGGGCGCCCAGGCGCCTGCGAGCTGGGCGCCAGCGCGCTGCCGCGCCCGACACTCGCGGTCCAAAATTTTTTTATTTTTTATTTTTTTTCTATTTTTTTTTAAATTTTAAATTGACTAAAAAACCATAATTTTAAGCCCCCATTTTTCAAAATTAATTTTTTAAATATTTTTTTATTATTTTCTAATTTTTCACTCTAAAATGCAAATTTGACGAGAAAATCATCACCTTTAACATTTTAAGCCTGTGAAGGCAATTATCATCATTGGGTAACTTCGATCTAGGCTGACTCAGGACCCGGTGTCTACACATACCCAAGCAATATACACATATACATATAGTTCATTTTAACATCATCAATAGTACACTCATCAGGAATTACTCATAAGTAACCATCCAAATTCTCACACAAATATTTATTTGCTTATTATGGTATTTACTCAGTTATTCATTTTGGATTCTATAAGTCTTAACATTATTGGAATCGCACACTTATATACAACTTTATAATTATCTATGAGCATACATATAAATATAAACATATGTACATCAAATAGCCATTAGCACTCACCAATGTAAGAACACCTTCAGCATGTTACAAATACAAACCCAAACAATACACACCTTTATTCAATTTCCAATAGTACCACATACACATTAACTAATGTAAAGCTTACCATCATTTACTTGTGATCCGAACATAGCATTCAAGATATAACATATTATACACATAATGTATTAACTTTACATTATCCCATATCAATTATCAGCACCAACACCCATATAATACAAATCCCCATCAATTACAATCACAAACCATATAGTACATGACATTTATAGCAGCTTAAGGTACATAATAACTTGCATGCTTTTTATGCAGATTATTCGTATACTCTTGTGTCAATAAGCATATTGCATTGCTATAATCAATGGATATGCACTTAATCATATTTCGGCATTCTCTTAATATTATTTCGGCAATTTATAGCTTGATTTATACAAATATTCATGCACATACACATATATTCTTCCTAATGAGTCATACCCATATAACTGTATCACATGACAATTATAACATATCACATTCACATTCTCACTTAATATCATTCTTATATGGTCATATTATTATCATTAGCCTTGCCTGCAATTCAAAGACGCGGATAACGGGTATCGCATTGGTACCACTCAGGTACTAGAATCTCATCGAGATTACACTTACACATTGGTACCCTCAGGTACAAAATATCAATCCACTTATAATAAAATCCAGCAAGGATTATTCGCATTGTTTTCGCATTGTGATTCCCATGGAATCAGACACATTTAACGCATGGGGCTGCAGCACTTGACCCTATAGGCATGCCTATCTATCTACTACTTGACTCGTAGGCTTAACTTGTTAAACATGTTATTCATTTAACTTTGATCAATTTCACATCACACGTGTCATTTGCCATCATCACATTCACTTTACACATACGCATTAGCACAAAGCTATTCACTTCATTTGCATACACATTGTGTTTCCCAAGTTCATTCATTCATGGTCATTAATCACATACTTGATTAAATTCAAGAATCATCATTACTTTGTGGCTCACTTCACAATTCACCATCATGGTTAGCATATTCTCATGGTATAATTCATTCATATTATTATATATTCGCATAGTAAGATACTCATGTACTTTCTTAAAATAATATTCTGATACAAATCATCACGTAAGGTAAACTCACATCACCTCATGCCTAGCATATACAAATGGCCTAGAAGCATACTCACTTAAATATATACATCCTCATTAAACTCATGTTGTAACATAGGCCTTAACCATGTTGACAAATAGGTACAAGTTCTGTTACTTACCATTGCATAATATTACACATTAATTTGTAAGAAATGCACATACACACGATTTCATAAGCAACCCATATTTACCTATCTCATACACTTCATCTTGCTTAGCCATGTTATTTAACATGTGATAATCCTCAATAAATGATGTATAACTTGATTAAATTATTGTTCGTACATGTATACAACAATTAGCCAAGTCTTATGGTTCATTATGCAAACTCATTCTTTTGATATCCTTCATGTGTATATAACTTAAATCTCAATTCATAATTATGCATACTTGTTCATATCATGCATACTTGTATAAATTAAAGTATTATAATCCTCAATAATGTCATTATACTTGATTTGATTCTATGTCATAAAATTAGACATCATTACCTTATTAGTTCGCTATTAATATTAATCCTATTCATGTAAATTTTCCAAGGGATAACTATATCTTATATTCATTTTGTAGTCCTAAATATGCATCGAATAGATCCTAGAAAGTTTCGGTGCAATACGGGTTCAATTCGAGAAGAAAAATCCATAAAATGGTCAAAACAGAAGGGGTCATGGTGGTAATGATTTGATTGTGACCGTGACATACCAAAATAAGCAAAACAGAAGCTAAACTTCAGGACTGCTTCACACCACAATTTTGTACAGCCCAAACCGA
This sequence comes from Excoecaria cochinchinensis, assembly GCA_947683425.1. Taxonomy (NCBI): domain Eukaryota; kingdom Viridiplantae; phylum Streptophyta; class Magnoliopsida; order Malpighiales; family Euphorbiaceae; genus Excoecaria; species Excoecaria cochinchinensis. The sequence goes on from CANTUQ010000098.1 coordinate 13,336,389, forward strand.
AGTCTTACACTCAATTTTTGGCAAAGGTCCCTCATAACATTTCTTTCTCTATGTATTATCTTTCAAATGGGACAAGTTTCAGGTCAATTGGATTTGTAAAACATCAGTTATGAATTAAACAATACAGACTGTTCCAGTGAGCCTACCAAGGTAGAGACACGTCTATTTTTGTAATTTTTAGTTTTCTTAGAGCCAGAATTAGCTCATAGTAATCTCTGCGACTTTTGTTGTTATGGGAGTCATGGTTCAAATGGCGCAACAATAACTCAATTTGGAGTTCTCAAACTCTAGTTATGACCAAAACACTACACGGAGGTCTGGTGACATATAAACAAAATTTTTTTCCTCCCTAACTAGGGTTTATACTTTAATTAAGCTCATAACAATTCAATCATTAGTTTCAACACAAATCAACCATATATTCCAACTATATCATCTTTTAATTATCACATGATAAACTAATTTACATACATATAACAATGGTTATTTCCCAAACTTCTCTATCCTTTGCTCCAATGCTCACTTGATACTTGACTCATCAACCTCCATCTTTCCTTTTTCTTTTATCATAACCACCTCCACATATACAACCAAATTCCTGAATTGTAACACCATAATCAGTCCTCAATCCCATAAATTTCAGAACAAGAAGGAAGTAGAATATGAAGAACTATAATTAGTCACTTACCTTTGCAATAATCAGTAGTTTAATTAACCAGCTAGACACTTGATTAACTAGCAGGATTTGTAGAACAAAAATGGTAACTTTGAAAGGAACTTCACGTTGAAGAAGAAGAAGGAATAGCAGATTTTAGAGAGAGGAAATAATAACTGAATACACATGCAAAACTAGTGGGTTTTCTCTCTCCTTAAGCTTTACATTGCATGAGGTAGATGAAGTGGCAAAGGCAAAAATTGGCAGCTGGAATCCACCACTCACATCCTCCATTGCATGAAAATGCTACGTTGGCACCTCCAGCAATCTCCACTTAGAATCCACTCCCACAATCTTAATTGAGATTAACCTAATTAATCCCCACTAACTCTTGATTAATCCCTCATTAATTTAATCATACATATTTACCCATAAGTCACTTAAACTTATTTACTTT